>CM053030.1:462320823-462769317 GCA_028564925.1 Lithobates sylvaticus | reverse complement strand
ATTACACATTTCCTTGTAAACAATGTTTAGAAAATGTAGCTCTGTAACATGCCATGGGGCAACACAGTGCAATATAAAAGTGATGAAGTCTCAATTGGCAGCCCCCTCCTGCCCACCAGCAACTGTAATGCCTTACAGATGTTATAAGTGTGGAAATTGACTTATTGTCAGGAAACATATTGTTGGTGCATTTGAAGCAGAGCTATAATACTACTGACAGTTGTTAATAATGCCAAGGACGTGTTATATAAGTGTGATTAAAGAGGGAACAATGAGGGAAATTCACTGCATCATGTTCACTTTACTGTGTCTACATGGCGATATTGTAGACGATTTCACATCTGGCACCTAAGCACATTCCACATTCATGTATTTTAGTAACCTTGGAAATGTTATGATCTTGGAGTTAATACATTTTGTACTTGTTAATAGACTGGAAGGAATGGCCCATTATTTTTAATTATTTTATATATACACTGTATATATTTCTTTTCTTTTTTTGACTGAAAAATATGTCAATGTGTGCCTTTCTGAGAGGTGAGTACCAATTTGATCTTAAAAAATGGAGAGAGATAAGGTTGAGTCTCACCAGTGTGCTAATGTTCCATAGTAGTCCAGAATCTATATAACTTCTGCAGGCCTTTGTGTTGGCACCCTCCTTGTACCATACAGCCATATGGCACAGCAGGGTGGGTAAATCCCAAATATATGTGCATTACCTTTTCTGGGTAAAGCAGTCACATTGGCCATACACAGCATAAGCTTAGCTTGCTTCCTGTTTAAGCGGCTGAAATTCGAGCCATGGATGGTCCTGTCGGCTGACTTTGACTCCACAAATTTCTACCTGAAAATAGAAATTTATGGATAGCCTCTACAATCAAAGTTAGTGAATGAATAAAATCAAATAAAGGTTGTACCATCATCCAGAGATTTAGAAATACGGGGGTTGGGAGTCTGGTCCCCAGCCAGGTCTCACCAAGGTTCATACATTAAAATGTATGAACAATCGTTTAAAATAGTACAAACGTTTTTGGAAATAACACATGACAGAGATGTCAATAGAAAATTAAAAAATAGGTGACAGTCCATGTATATCACCAAGATAATACTCCCCTGACGGGAAAGATCACAGTGGGATAGTTGGTCACGGACAGCATTTCAACTAGTTGAAGTTGAGTATCGGGGTATTATCTTGGTGATATACATGGACAGTGAACATGTTTTACTCATTCATTAAATCAACCTTAAAATGGTTGTAAACCCTATTCATGAAAGTTGAACTAAGCACATATATCTGTAGTGTTTACTTATCTCTCTCCAAAGCAATAGGTGTTGTTTCTCTCTGGTGCTTTGTTCCTCTGTTATCAGCATAAGCCACTTATGACAAGTTCTCAGACACATGAGATAACATTGACTAAAATTTGTGTCAGAGAGGGAGATAAGCACTGAGCGTGTCTATTCAGACTACAGCTGTGCGTGTTCCTTCATTCTGCTGCTTATGTGGAGGGGGTGTTTTCCTTTCCACCAATCAGCTCTCACACAGTGTAAGTGCAGTATCCCCGCCCACCCCTATGTGCTGCTGAAAGAGGAAGAAAGATTTTTAACACAATCTACCCTTTCCAAAGAGTGTAGAAAGGGGAAGAAAGCAGATATACAAGTAAAACGTATGTTTTTTTCATCGCTGTGTATCACCTGAGGCTATTTACTTCACTGGGTATATGTGAGGGTTTACATCCACTTTAATGTTTTCATGTACCACATCTTCCACTTTTGATCTGCAATTTTTTATTAAAGGCATGGTAAGCCTTCCTACCTGCACCTTGTGTTTTCACCTGCAGTGTCATGGTGTCACTTATAGTATGGTGCCTATAGTACAGGAAAATATTCACATTCCTTTATCAGAAGTTTATGTTTGTGTTCAAACATGAGGCATACGACATGCGGCATGGCACTGCACAGGATAATGCACTGCTTCTGTCTGTAATGTGAGCCCTGGCACATCCTGTGAAGAAACTACAAATCCCACAATCCCTGGATCATCTTAGTTTAGTGCCAATGCAGGTAAGAGCTACGCAGTAATTCGATCTAAAACAGGCACAAGCAGGCAGAGCATTCACAGACACCCAAAGAGCTCACCATGCAGCTGAAAGTTTTTATATTACATTAGTACCCCCCGCATTTGTGATGCAACACAGATGTGTGAAGGAAGTTGTTCTGTACTTTTTGGGCATAGGGGCCATAAAAACATAGACATAGGGATTCAATCAACCATGATACTACGAACTGCAGCCACAACATGTGAGCCCATCATTACAAGGTAATGTAAAGAGCACAGAGAATATATTGTAACTTACTAATATAAATAAGAAGGTATATCCCTTGAAATACATTAGCATTATTGCATTGGTTTGCAGGATGTTGCTAAGGTCTCCCAGGTCATAGAGATCCAAAATACCATTCTAATGAATGTGCCACGAGCTTGTGTATCTACTACCTTTGTGAGCATCCTTTTACATTTTGTATTAGTAAATGGTGCTTATGATAATACACTAGGCTAATGTGCCCTCTTTTTTTTGCTTTTTTTTTTAGATTGGATGGAGTCTCCTTATAATCCTTATGCCGCGTACACACGTGCGGACTTTTCCCGGCGGACCTAGTCCAGCGGACAATCCGCCGGACTTTCCAGCTGGCTTCGCCGGACTTTCCGAGCGTGTGGACTTGCCCACACACGCCTGGACTTCTCCGGCGGACAATCCGCTGGCCAAAGTCCACGGGACTTTTGAAAATGAACGGACTTGCCCACACACGGAGCAGTCCATTCATTTAGAACATAACTTCAGGTTACGTAGCAAGCGTAGGCAGTAAATGCCGGCGCGCTAGCTCCGTCACCTGGCATGGATTTAAAGGGACTCCCCACGCCGTTTTTCCCCCAAATCCATCTCAGACCCTTATCCGAGCACGCAGCCCGGCCGGCCAGGAAAGGGGTGGGGACGAACGAGCGCCCCCCCCCTCCTGAGCCGTACCAGGCCGCGTGCCCTCAACATGGGGGGTGCCCTGGGGAAAGGGGGGCCGTGCGGCCCCCCCACCCCAAAGCACCTTGTCCCCATGTTGATGAGGACAAGGGCCTCTTCCCGACAACCCTGGCCGTTGGTTGTCGGGGTCTGCGGGCGGGGGCTTATCGGAATCTGGGAGCCCCCTTTTATAAGGGGGCCCTCAGATGCCGGCCCCCCACCCTATGTGAATGAGTATGGGGTACGATGTACCCCTACCCATTCACCTAAGGTGTAAAATGTAAAGTAAAAAAACACACACACTTTTGAAAAAATATTTTATTGCACTGCTCCGGGGGTCTTCTTCCGTCTTGGGGGTCTTCTCGCCGGACTCCTCCACCATTTACCAAGCTCTTTTACCGAGCGGAGAAGTCCGGCTACCTTCTTCGTTGTCCCCGCCGTCGTCTGGGGGTCTCGATCCGCCTTCGGGGGTCTTCCGGGGTCTCTTCGGTTCTTGCGGCGGTCGTCGTTTTCCGCCGGGACTGTGACATCACAAGGGGACGGGGTTACCATGTGACATGAGCATGTGACCCTGTCCCCATGTCCCTATATAAGTCCCAGCACAGCGCGGCTCTGCCATTCCGGCCAGAGATAGCGACGTGTCAACATCGGAAGAAGAAGAAGAGGCGCCGGCGGCGCGGAAAACGACGACCGCCGCAAGAACAGAAGAGACCCCGGAAGACCCCCCGAAGGCGGATCGAGACCCCCAGACGACGGCGGCGACGACGAAGAAGGTAGCCGGACTTCTCCGCTCGGTAAAAAGAGCTTGGTAAATGGCGGAGGAGTCCGGCGAGAAGACCACCAAGACGGAAGGAGACCCCCGGAGCAGTGCAATAAAATATTTTTTCAAAAGTGTGTGTGTTTTTTTACTTTACATTTTACACCTTAGGTGAATGGGTAGGGGTACATCGTACCCCATACTCATTCACATAGGGTGGGGGGCCGGGATCTGAGGGCCCACTTATAAAAGGGGGCTCCCAGATTCCGATAAGCCCCCGCCCGCAGACCCCGACAACCAACGGCCAGGGTTGTCGGGAAGAGGCCCTTGTCCTCATCAACATGGGGACAAGGTGCTTTCCCCAGGGCACCCCCCATGTTGAGGGCACGCGGCCTGGTACGGCTCAGGAGGGGGGGGTGCTCGTTCGTCCCCACCCCTTTCCTGGCCGGCCGGGCTGCGTGCTCGGATAAGGGTCTGAGATGGATTTGGGGGGAACCCCCACGCCGTTTTTCGGCGTGGGAGTCCCTTTAAATCCATGCCAGGTGACGGAGCTAGCGCGGCGGCATTTACTGCCTACGCTAGCTACGTAACCTGAAGTCACGTGCTAAATGAACGGACTTGCCGATGGGCGGCAAGTCCGTTCATTTAAAAAGTCCGGCGGACTAGCCTACTAACGGCGGGATTGTCCGCCGGACTGCTAAGTCCAGCGGATAATTTTAAAACCAAACTTAAAACTTTGGTCCGCCGGACTTTGGTGCCAAAAAGTCCGCCGACGCCCACACACGAGGGGATTGTCCGCTGGACTTGAGTCCAGAGGATAATCCCGCGGGATTGTCCCTTTGTGTGTACGCGGCATTAGGATCCTGTTTTGTCACACTTGAGTGCATATAAGGTGTTTCTTTTTCATACTAATACCAAGTTTAAACAATGAAAACATTTCAAGTTTACAATGCTTTTAAACCCTTTGAATAATGTGGCTTCCCAGCACAGTAGTTATTATATTACTATATGGTAAGGCTGGGGACCCCTTCTTTGCAGTAATCTTTTTGCTAATGAATCATACATCTCAGAATAGAGACAATAACTAAAGTATTTTATCTATGCTTCCATACATCTTACTGAAGAATTGGCATTTACCCATGACGCAGATAAAGATTCCACATTACCGAATAAAGCAAAAAACAAAGCTGTGTACTTGATCCAGTTTACCATCCACTGACTCATACCAGGTAAGTTTTATGCATTCAAACATGACAGTTGACATGTCAGCTATTCAGTTGCAATTGTTGAGTCAGATCTTGTTTACTCATATCATTGAATGAGCAATGCTTTCATATCTGACAGCCTTTATTTACCTTAATTATTAAAAAAAACTAAAGTAAAGTAACTAAATAAAAAATTATAATTGAAAAGTACCATACATTTTGGCTGTTTCTAGAAATGGTGAATAATTGGAGCAGCACATTTGCAAATTGCTTCTATTGCATGAATTCCACATCATGCTTGGGAAGGTAAATGGAGTCAAAGGATGCAGCCACCCTTCTTACATATTTCCTTCTACTTTATAGTATTTTTCTCTTTTTTTTGTTATTCCTTCTGCTTTCTGCATCTTTTAGTCTCACAAGACAATTGTCAGATTCTGCTGCAGGGCAGCCAGGAGTAATTACGGGGAACTCCAGCTGCTAGTAAAAGCGTTCCTCTTTCTTGGTACATGTCACATGTACCTTTATTAACTCTGACATGGCCTTTGTTTGGTTTCCTGAACTAACAAATTAACTCTGTAGCGACAAGACTTCCCACTGACCACTGTATAAAAAGGAAACGGCGGAGCGCTATTTAAAATTCAAGCAACGAGCATGAAAATGAGGAATCATTAGAGCACTAACTTTTGATTATTTATCCCTCGTTTTTTTTTGGAACCTGATTCTGCCAAATTTACTCAGTAGGTTCCAGTTTGTGAAGACAAAAGACCGTTTTTTTTCTTTTTTTCCTCCATTGGGAAATCTAGAATTGACAAATACAGTAAGATCCTTGTCCTTTATGGCATCCTCTTGGTCAATAAATGTCTGTCATATCTCTAGAGATGAGCTGTTTATGTGGTTTTAACAAAGGTTGCTGGTCCATTTGTTTGTTTGAACAAAGGATATGATCAATGGAATGTAAAGAACATAGGCAGTGTTACAGCATATTCAAGTGTCTTATCAGGACAGAAACCATCCATCTTCAGTCTCTGATGGGCTCTGCTGTCAATTCCAAGAAAATGCTTTAAATGCATTGCCTATTCTTCCTGCTAACACCTTGATAAAAACTATGGAGATAATAGAAGCTCTAGATGTGATATTGGAACAAAGGCAAATACCATTAAAGAGATACCCCCAAGCAAATCTAAAAATGTGGCATTTATATTTACTCAAGGACCAGGCTGCTGTAGTTTTCATTATAAAATTAATCTAGCTAATCACTGATCATTAGATTACTCACTGACAGCTCCACATAGACTTGACAATCACGTATACTGAATTCAACTATTTTGCTTTAAAGTGTTACTAAACCCAGGATCCTGCATTCACTATATCTGGTCTCCCACAGTACACACAACATGGAAATGCATAATTTTAGCAAATATAAACTGCTAAATACCTTTTCTCATCAGCAGTATATCAGTCTTGTGACTTCTATCAGTGTCTGGTTAAAGCCTGCAGGAGGAATTTTTATTCTCCCCAGATTGTCCTATGAGGCAATCATAGGTAGAAAGGGGTGGAAGAGGATGTTGTCAGGGTGAGTACTGTGATCTCTGTGGGTGCTAATATTTAGTGTTACTAAACCCAGCACCCTGTATTCAATATATCTAGTGTCCAACAGTACACAGAACATAGAACTCCAATTATTTTAGTAAATATAAACCGCTAAAAAAACTTTTTTCATCAGCAGTTATAGCAGACTTGTGACTTCTATCAGTGTCTGGTTAAAGCATGTAGGATGAGTTTTCATTATACTCTCACTTTCCTATGAGGCTGCAGGACCCCTGACCATCTGTCTGGATAGTTGGCCCTGTGCTGATCACATGCACCCCCAAAAAAAATAACTCTCCAGCAATACACAGCAAACTGGGCATGTGCAGTATGTCCCCAAGGCTCTGTTCTATCAGGAGATGGATTGGGGACAGTGAAAGAAGGGAAGAATCAGAGAAGACAGGATCAAACAGCCTTTTACACAATGTGCAGAATTAACCCCTTAGGTTCCACAGTGAGTATAACAAGCATGCTTTACTGCATATACAGACTAATTTAAGGCTACTTTCAGACTGAGGCATTTTACAGGAGCTTTACCGCTAAAAATAGTGCCTGAAAAGCACTTGTAACCTGCCTCTTCTGCAACCCCAGTGAGAAAGCCTAAGTGCTTTCACACTAGGGCGGTGCACTTGCAGGACAGGAACAAAGTCCTGCAAGCAGCATCTTTGGGGCGGCACGGGAGCTCTGTATTTAGCACTCCTAAACTGCCCCTGCCATTGAAATCAATTGCCAGCACTGCCGAAGCTCCTGCAAAGTGCTTCGGCAGCGATGCTTTTCGGGTGCTTTTAACCCTTTTTCGGCTGCTAGCGGGGGTTAAAAGCACCCCCTAGTGGCAGAAAAGCGCTGCTAAAACTACAATAAATCGCAGCTAAAATTAGCGGCTCTTTAACGCTGACGAGGCCAGCGACTCAGTGTGAAATTGCCCTTACTGTTGTGGGTTTAGTAACACTTTAAGTGAATCAATCTATATAAGGCCAAAATTACTTTTTTCAGCTGAACCAAACTCACTAACATTTTGGCACTCTAATGATGTTATAAGCAAAAATGTCTGCACGTACAACATGGATGCATGAAAATATGTGCTTGTGAATTAGTGAACACTACATACACATACGCCACATATTTTTCCAGATTTATCTCAAAGTTATATTAAAGGCTAACTACAGGTTTTCTTAAAAATGCTGCCTCCTCCGTCCTCCCATACTGCATTGCCTGCACAAAATTGCAACCACTCTGGTGCCATCATGTGATCCAGAAGGTCCCTGTGTAAGGGAGCATTTGAAAATAGCTGTGTATTCCCAGAGAATCTCTTAAATTTGTTCTTCATCACTTAAATAGTCTTCCGCTTCAGCAAGGTATCGTCATCGATCAGAGCTCCATTGCAGGTGACATTGGGGTTGATTTACTAAAACTGGAGAGTGCAAACTCTGGGGCAGCTCTGCATAGAATCCAATCAGCTTCCAGGTTTTATTCTCAAAGCTTAATTGAACAAGCTGAAGTTAGAAGCTGATTGGCTACCATGCACTGCTGCACCAGATTTTGCATTTGCCAGTTTTAGTAAATGAACCCCACTGTCTCTTTAAATTCAACATTGAGACAGATCAGTTTCTTTAAGATTCCTCTGAAAGTTTTTGAAGAGATTCAGTTGCCAATAGGCTACATCTTTGGTGAGTTTTCCTGCTTTCCTTAAAACCTCACTAGTATATTTATTTGACATCAAACAAGTGTCTGTATTCCCCCAAAATATAAGTATAGCTTTTTTTTTTTATTGGGGGGGGGGTTATTTTGATGTAGTCCAAGCTGAACAAGGTTGTATTTGCAGCATGGAAATATGTTATATATCTTTTTGTGAGTCATGGCTCCTGATGACTGTATTCTATCAAGAGCCGGCAATGACTCTCCACTGTTACCACCTTACTATTTGTGCTTTATGAAACTTTGCATAAATAGTAAAATGGTAATCCAAAAAATATATTGCCAAAGAAGTGAAATGGGCACGACTTTGCATCCTACTTTTGCATGAAAACTTTTTTAAATCAGATGCAGTCAAGCAATATTTGATTTTACACATGCAAACTTTTGCAAACTTTTGCAAACTTAGACATAGGGAGCTAAGGCTGTTAAGCTGGCCATAGATGGATTGAAAGTCAGTCAGTTCAGCAGGAACAGGACAAATTTCAATCCATGTGTGGCTGTCCCTGTTCAACAGTCTTTATGTCAAATGTTGGAAAACTTTGGTGAATCGGTAGCTGCTCAGTGTATTCTGAGAGTGAAGAGTCCTGCTGTCACAATGCAATGTCCTGAAGGGGGGATTCCTCCATCCACCTGGTTTGTGTGGATTGAGGAATCCATTCATTTTTTTTTCATTAAGCCAGCTGGCTGAACGTAAAAAATGAATAATCTATGGGCAGCTTTATTTAAAAAAATTTTGTCAGATGCATACATTGCTCCTAAATTTACCTGCCAGGTGTAGTTACCTTGGCTCATTGTTTCACTTAATCAATTGAGTTCACCCTAAGTCTGAAATTGCTGTACTTCTCTCTTCTGTCGCTAGGTGGCCGGGTACCTGGTGACATTAGATAAGACAAAGGCAAAGCAAGGACAGATTAGGTGTATATGGGGTATCTCAGCCAATGGGCAGGGGTTTTCTTAAATCCCTTGGCCTGCTGGGAGAACCTACATATTTGGGTGAAGTCAGGTAATCGGGGTTCTGTACCACCTGGACAGCTGCTAGGTCGGAATTTGGGCCTATCCCGGGCACATCTGGCTGCTAGGCTGTCTGAGGGCCTATCCAGAAGCAAGAGAGCATCATAGGGTTGGGACAGCGGCTTGAAGTCCAACCAGAAGTGTCCGTTCTGCCGGCCGGAGAACCTGTTGTGGTCAGAGGTAGAGGGGAAGCTGTCACCACTAAGGGACCAACCACCTTATTACCAGGGACCAAAGTGAGTAGCTGAAGCAAGTACCGGAGCAGTATTCTCACCAACCGGGGATGGTGAAGAATTAGGAATTAAGACTGTTGCCATAGGAGATAGCATTCCTATCCATGGTGTCTTGCTGGATGCCTTTCCCTGCATGGCTGTCTACCTGTAGAAGTCTCTGAGTCTGCTAATTAACATTGCAACTACCTAAGGGTGTCCTGGCCCTAACCTTCTCTTCCAAAGTTCTGTTCAAGATAAATACAATCTTTACATTCAAGAAGTGTCTGGTGCAAATCTATCTTACATTACACCCACTATGCTTTACAACCCACTGTATACAAAAGGATGTCAGCAGCTCTTGGCTCTGGAGGTTCTTATTAGACTAAAGGAGGCCTGAGATTTTGCTACACTTACTTTTGATTTGAACTACAAACATCCCCCCCAACCCATGTCATCCCCATAACATGTGGTTCACAGAAAAAAAAAAAAAACGGTAAGGCCGATAGCATTGTTTCAGATTTTAGATCAGTGCACAGGAAATTATAAGGACACTGGATTTCTGGCAGGAACAACAGATATTTTTATGTACATATAGGAATTGTAATTAGTCTAAATAAAGAAAACAAATGCAGACACAACATCTAAGAACCAATAAGCTGCTATATATGTTAACAGTAAACACGTTCAAATATGTTAAAATAAAATAATGTTAAAATATCAGTAAATAAGCAGATATACTTTACAGTAAATATCTTGCCTTCTCCAACCCAGCCAAATCTTTTGTGAAAAGAGGGTTATCTGCCAGTTGTCTCCAGCAGAATTTTTGTATTTTTTTCTGTAGATTTATGTGGTTGCAACAAGTGGGGGGCTGAGGTCAGGGTTTTACCAAAATCACCCGTTGTCATGTTAAACATCAACAAGTTAAAAAACTAAAGCTGTTCATGGTTAGGAATTGATGAGCCTGCAAAATGTTTTATATATATATATATATATATATATATATATATATATATATATATATATATATATCTTATAATATTAAAATAACAACCTTCCCACTATACAAAACATGGACCTTTCAGCAGCAGTTATATTCAACAGGCTGGCTGCCTTTAAAGTGAACAGCGGCAAACATTTTTAAAAGTATTTGAATATGGGCTCCATTGGCAGATGGTCAAACCAACAAGTCTGGAGCTCTGCAGACAGAAGATTTTGGGTGTTCAAAATGCTTTTCTTACTAAATAATAAGGTTTTTGTTTGGAGATGAAAAAACATTAACAAAGGCCACATTACTGAACATTTCCATGTAGGCAGAGATTTATTTTTTCCCAGAGTGAATACATGTTTGCTGTGGCAAGCATCAAGGACTGAGTGAAAGCTAATTTCTGCTAGTACAACAATGATAGATTTATTTTTAGGTGGATTTTTAAGAACTGAACAATTCTTTTCCATTTGCTGTAGTCAAGGACAACTTCTCACTCCCAACTGCCATCCTGCAGCAGCTGGGCGATGTGCAGATACAGAGAATGTAACGGGTTCGGTTAACTTTCTACAGAGGTCATGTAATCTTTTATAGAGTGCCTTAATCTCTCAATACCATCAACTGTTGTGTTAAGCGATGTTTTATAACAATTCATAGATACAGAGAGAGATAAAAAAAGAGGTAGTCCAACAAATGCAATACCAAACAGCATGAAATAACTTGTGCAACTCAACAGGTTAGGACTCAGAGGTGTAGGCAGCTGGTACTAAAGGTGCCATCCTCTCACTCCACAGAGACTTATTCACAGAAACAGCTGTGGTCTCTGGCTTCCACACAGTGCAGTGAGTCAGAATATGATTTTGGGATTATTCCCAACTCTCTACAGAATACATCACCTAACTCCAGAAAACCTCTGATGCCAATACTGATAAATTGACAAGAGAGATCCGTGAGGTAGGCAGACGCACCTCCATCTTGGAACAAAGGGTTGATGAATTCGATGTCACTACCTCAAACCATGCTGAAGAACTAGAATACCTCAGAGAGGAATATTCTTCCCTCCAGGATTTTGAAAATAGAAACAGGGGATCTAACCTCCGTATTTGGGGAATTCCTGAAGTAATTGAGGATCTTCAATCAACTGCCACAGCACTTTTCCAAGAGCTTGCCCCTTCTATCCCCATCGAACAATTAGAAATGGACAGAATACAGAGATCTCTAACCCCCCCTGTAAAGAAGATGGTCC
Organism: Lithobates sylvaticus; assembly: GCA_028564925.1. Classification (NCBI taxonomy): domain Eukaryota; kingdom Metazoa; phylum Chordata; class Amphibia; order Anura; family Ranidae; genus Lithobates; species Lithobates sylvaticus. The sequence goes on along the minus strand of CM053030.1, from coordinate 462,757,611 downwards.
CCCCAGAGACATCAGTATTAAATTTCACTATTTCTGCACAAAAGAAAGTATATTAGAAGCTGCCTGCAAAAACAATGATTCCTTAATATTCCAGGGTCATCAATACCAAATTTATCAAGACTTCTCTCAACAAACGCTCATTAAACAAAAAGCGATGAAACCTCACTTAGTGCTCCAATATCATTGTATCTCATATTGCTGGAATTTTCCCTTTGCCATTCGCTTTACTTACAAAGGAACCACCTATATCTGCAAAACTACTGATGATTTGCTCGCCACAATCCTAGATCTTCGCCTGTCAACACCAGAAATTACTACATAAGGCTCCAAATGTCGGGGGAACTCTGGTTCCCCCAACATCGAAAGGACACTCCTGAACAACTGGCATCCTCCAGCATCCATAAGAGTCGCTTTACTTCACCTACTCCAGAAGCGGAACCAATGATATATATATATATATCCTTAATTATACCCATTTCTAGACAAATCCCCAACTCCGACTAAGGGCTCTTTCACACGGGGCGGATCAGTGCAGATCCGCCCCGTGGATAGCCGCTTGCTCAGCGGGGATCGCCGGAGTGATCTCCGCTGAGCACGAAGAAGACAGGTCCGTCTCTGCACTCCGTGTAGGGACGGACCTGTCATAGCGCCGCTCTCCCCTATGGGGGATCGGGTGACGACGGACCGTAGAGTCCGTCGTCATCCGATCCGCTCTGCAGACGGATGAAAAAATGGGGCTTTCCTCCGTCTGCAGAAATGGAGCATAGCGGGCACGGACGAGAGCGGGTGTCAGCGGATGCTCATCCGCTGACACCCGCTATCCCATAGGGATACCTGTATGTCCGTTTTTCATCCGAAAACGGAAGGATGAAAAACGGACATACGGTCCGTCCGTGTGAAAGAGCCTTTATGCTCACCATCACTTATATCAACAACTTCTTAATTAATATTCCCTTCTTGACACATGGAGAGAATAAAACCCAGCTAGACGACAATATAACCATTATTCCCATCCCCATAAACAATTCTCCCGCATAGACCACCTCTCTGTTAACGTTAACACCTCAGCATATATTCTGGATTCACTCATTTTACTATGTACGTGGTCTGATCATAATATGGTCATGACATCTCTTTCCTCACTAATCCCATGACCACCACAGGACCTGGTACCTAAATGATGGTTTATTGGCAAAATTCCTCATATAGATAGATAATTGAGAAAGCTATAAAAGATTATAGATTATAAAAGATTATCTTGCAAATAACAATACTAATGATACAAACCCCTTGACTCGCTGGGAAGGTCTTAAACCATGTATCAGGGGGGTTTGTATAAGTCAAGCATCTCACTTTCATAAACAGAAGCGACAGCTTCACAAACGGTTAGAAAATGCATTCTATGAAGCTTCGGACAATTTCCAAACCACTCCCTCTCGGTCAACAAAACTACAATATGACAAAGCACGTTTGGAACTTGATCTATTCTTGAAGGAATCGATTCTCTGAAAATCTAAACACACTTTCTATATGAAAGCTAATAAACCTGACACCTTCTTAGCCCTTGCATTGTGAAAGAAGACCTATAACCCGAAACTCATTAGATTAAAACGGACCAAAGATATTTATACCAGCAACCCACTAAAAATCCTACATGAATTTCACAGAAAACTATCCGAACTTTATAGAGATTGCCATGAATTTGACCAATCTCGATTAAACACCCTCCTGTCCTCAATTCACAGCCCCTCCCTCTCTATTTCCCAACAAGAAACCCTAGACAGGCCAATTACCGAAATAGAAATGCAGACAGCAATAAAATAAAAAAAAACACGTAACCACCCAGGCACAGATGTCGTTTCAACCACCTATTATAAACGATTTGCTACACTATTGTCTCCACTTATGGTTGAAGCCTTCAACTCCCTTCTCACAGGTCACTCGTTGCCTCCATTTCTATGATTCCCAAACTAAACACAGACAATACATTTTGGTCTAATTACAGGCCAATATCAATACTCAATATAGATATTAAACTATTGGCTAAGATCCTCTCTAACAGACTCAACCCCTTATTATAGGTACCCTAATTCATCGAGACCAAACTGGAATTATCCCTTCTAGACAATTAGGAGACAATATACGTTGAGCTACACTTTTAGCTCATACAGCACAAGCCCACCGCATCCCTACCTGCTTCCTTTGGACATAAGAAAGGCATTTGATTAATTATCTTGGCCCTACCCAACCTTATGCGAGCAACATGATCTTCCACATACGGAAACCTTCCAATACCTTCAAATCAAAAATTTTTTGTTCCAATACAAACCTCTTGATACCCCACTCCCTAAATTCTCTGTTTTTTAACAAAGCTGCAAATCAGACCCACACAGATGTGGACTTTTTTCAAATTTTGTATGCCCAATTACTTTCACATACATCTTCTTCTCTCCCATCCGACACTTATAAATGGGAGAAAGATCTTCACCTCCCCTCAGACCAATTTGATCGGACTCAGATTTGGCATGCCACCAAAATCAGCCACGCCAAACAAAGTAGCCCTTGATATTTCTAAATTTAGCCAGCAATACCCCTCCGACTGCTTTTGAGGATTCACAACATCAGGCACACACATAAATATTTGGTGGGAATGTCCTATAGTCAACTAATTTTGGAAAAAAGTATTCAAAATCCTTTCTACTATGTCCGTGTTACTTTACCTCCTGATCCTACCGTAGCACTACTGAATAATACAGCACAAATCTTAACCCTTTGCCAATTTAAGATCTTACTCTTTGTAACAACAGCGGCTAAACAATACATAGCAAAAGCATGGAAAAACAACTCCATTTGCATACAATCTGTTAAACAAAGAGTGACGCAAGCTATAATCCATGCAAAAATTTAAGCAATCTTTCTTGACAAAATAACAAAATTTTAATCTTTATGGAAACCATTGATCGAACATCATCTTCCTCCGGGTTTAGATAGTTTGTTATTATAAACCTAAAGGTATATAACTCCTACTTTATCTTTCCAATTTACACTCTCTAATTCATCAATTCCATGATACTCTCAGGAAACCCCTCCATCCCTTTCTCACCCCTATGCCCAACCTCCCCTTACTTTACTCCACATTTTACAGGTCCTATTACAAATGGACACACTTGGGATGGTTGGTATTCTTAATTCTTTTTACCAGGAACCGCCAAGCCATGGAGTCAGACCTTGGCCCTGGTCAGAATAATCTATCCCCCTACTATCCCACAATATCTTGACCTATCATCCCTCTCTTATCATTGTCCCCAACTCATATTCATATCTGTATTTATTTATTGATTTTGTATTACTGCTTTGTGCTTTTATTTAATGCTTATTATTACCAATATTGTAAAACAAATATTGAAAAGAAGCATTGATTGATATGTAGTCTATCAGTATAAAATCTTGAATGATTTCACTTGACCTATTTTTTTTCATTTTATAAGCTTAGTTGTATGTTTTGACTTTATATTGCATTAAAATATGCTCTTACAATACAAATTTATTGTACCTTGTAAAACACAATAAAATATTTGAAAAGAAAAAAAAAGCTCCTCACACAGCCAAATGTTTTGACTTACACATCTGCCGGTTCTCCCTTCCTGCCTCCCTATGTCCCAGGGTGATTTTTAGCTGTTTACTTGACCACCAAAAGCCCACCACCGGAGGCCTCTTGACTGAAACCAACTTATCTCTCATCGTCTGAAACAAATTTAGTTGTACCTTGTAAAACACAATAAAATATTTGAAAAGAAAAAAAAAGCATTTTTATTTATTTTTCCCCCTTTTTTTTTTCTCCCACACAGCCTTGAAAAAAATACTCTATATAGTATATAGTATAGTATATTTCTTGGGACTGGACGTCTGACACGCCGCATCTCCCCCGGGCTTGTCCTCTGAGCCTGCCCTGGGTGCATGCGGCGACCTGGACGCCACTCTCAACTCATGACTAACTGATTCAGAACTGAGATGATTTAAAGTACAATTGTTTTTTTTATTTCCCCGTTTGCCCTGCAATACATTGATACATTCCACCCGAGAATCTAAGTATCCCTGGATATGTCCCTCAGGACCATATGACCCCTGGTAGATATAGGTTATGTTACAATTTTAATGCCACAACGCATCCTTACACCACAACACAAATATCCCGTAATAGCTCCTCCCTTGCGGCGGGAGGTTGTCATTGCCCCCCCAACATGGTTTACACTCACCTCGCTGAGCTGTTTACTTGACCACCAAAAGCCCACCACCGGAGGCCTCTTGACTGGCTACTGTGCCGTTATAGGTTACCCCCCACTGGTAAAAGGGGAACCTGTGCAGTCCTCCTCACACCTCCGGGGTTGCAGGGGCTCCAATTCCTTTTTTTTCATCTGAGATCAAAGATCCTGAAGGGCGCTACATAATCCTTGTGGGCACCCTCCAGGAGGTGGAAACTACAAGTCTCCTATTATGCCCCAAATGACAACCCGATCCCCTTCTTATCTCACCTGCTACAAGTTATAAAAACACACTGTAAGGGTACGGTAATTCTGTGTGGCGACTCTAACTCAGTATTACAGCCACATTTGGACAAATCTCCATATGCCCCCGATCATTACACCCCCTCCACTCGCTTTAGGAAGCTACTACAACAAGCCACATTACTTGACACTTGGCGTGAATGCAAACCAACAAAGAAGAACTACACGTTCTACTCATACCCCCATAAATCCTTTTCTAGGATTGACCACATATTTCTCTCGGTTGCATCCTCCCCAATTCTTATCAAGTCCCTTATACAACCCATTCCATGGTCCGACCACTGTGCAGTAATCACCTCAAGAGAGACAAAAAACAACAGCTAGCTAACCTCGAAAAAGAGTTCCATCAAAACTTTCTCCAATTCCAGGCGTCCCCATCTGAACCCCACAGGATACTTATGGAAAAATCCAGAACTGAACTGGACCTGCTGCTGGCTGAATCGGCCGATAAGGCCATCCGCAGGTCCAATCACACTATCTATACCAAGGCAAACAAACCCGACACTTTTCTAGCTATGCGCCTCCGCCACCCGGAACGAAATCATGCACCCATTAGATTGAAAACTGACAAAAACACCTATACCAGTAACCCTACCAAGATCTAAAGCTAAATCTACCTTCTCCCACTCCACTGCTGACACACTCCTACAGGACGCCCCACTCCCAAAACTTTCGGACTCAGACCGTGAACCCCTAGAATCACCTATCACCACAGAGGAAGTACTAGCAGCGATAAAAACCCTCAAATCCCATAAAAGACCTGGCCCAGACGGACTTTTAGCCACATACTTTAAAAAATTCGCTGCAACCCTTGCCCCCCTTTTATGCAAATCATTTAATGCCTTATTACAGAACCATGCCTTTGGTCGAGACACACTGACAGCCATTATAGCAATGATCCCCAAACCAAACACTGATAACTCCCTTTGGTCCAATTTCAGACCTATCTCCCTGCTTAACCTGGACATCAAAATCTTGGCCAAAATTTTAGCTCTTCGTCTTAACCCCCTCATCGGCAAACTAATAGACAAGGACCAGGTTGGCTTTATCCCCCAAAGACAAGCTAGCGACAACATTAGGCGAGTAATACTCCTCCAACACATTGCAAAATCCCGAAATATCCCAATGCACCTACTGTCTCTTGATATAAGGAAGGCATTCGACACAGTATCCTGGCCTTACCTAGACTACATTCTTAAACGCTGGGGCTTTGGCCCACATTTTTTACAATGGGTAAGCGCCCTATACAACCAACCCCAAGCCTATATCAGATACTCAGGTTTTCGCTCCGACTGTTTCCCTATAGCAAGAGGCACTAGACAGGGTTGCCCCCTCTCACCCTCAATTTTCGCGCTAGCAATCGAACCATTGGCAGCACTGATCCGATCGAACGTCAACATTAGGGGTTTAGAAATAGCCTCCACCTCACACAAGATTTGTCTATTCGCGGATGATGCTCTACTATTTGTTACATCACCCCACACCACCCTACCCAATCTTATCCACACCTTAGATAAATTTGCCTCCATTTCAGGCTTGGAAGTCAACCAAGCCAAATCCAAAGCCCTCAACGTGTCTCTCCACCCCGAGAAGTCACCAACCTACAATTGAACTTCCCTTTCGTCTGGACCAACACATCCCTCCCATACCTAGGTATAAAATTGACCGGTAACCCAACGTCACTATATCAAGCCAACTACCTCCCCATGTTAGCCCAACTATCATCCCTATTGGACTCCTGGAAACCTCTGTGTGTTTCCTGGTTAGGCCGGGTAGCGGCTGTTAAAATGTCCCTGCTTCCTAAACTTTTGTACCTATACAGAGTTCTCCCAATTAACGTCCCCTCCTACTTCCACAGAATTATCCAATCTCGAGTCTTCAAATATATTTGGGGCTCTACGAAGCCCAGGGTCCCGAGAACTATCCTCCTTCGACACAAACTGCATGGGGGTCTGGGTATACCAAGTTTTGTTAAATACTATCACGCAGCTCAACTAGCCCAACTTACCCTACTACATGCACTCACGGAAACCCCAAAATGGGTCTCCCTTGAAGCTATAGATCTCTACCCTCTGACAGTCAACAATGTTCTGTGGTTGCCCCCCCACATCCGAGGTCATATATCCAACCCTACCACTTGCCACTCCTTAAGAATATGGGACAAACTATGTAAGCGTTTCAAACTAATCTCCCCGCATAACCCCCTATTATCTTTCTTACACCACCCTTCCTTTTACCCCGCCTACTCCGAACCTAGTGCCTACACATGCTGGTCCCAAGCTGGTATAACAAAAATATGTGACCTTACCACTAACTCCACCTTTAAAACATTTACGGACCTTAGGTCCAGTGCTAAACTCCCGGCCTCAGAATTTTTCCGATACCTCCAGGTGATCCACTTCGCCAAAACTGTGGTCGGCCCATGTACTGGCCTGAACACCCAGTCTCTCTATGAAAAAATCTGCACGTCAGATCCCCATGCTCCAGGTATTATATCTGCCTTATACAACCATTTTTCCACACCGCCTGCGGACCCTCCTCATTATGCTACACAATGGTCAAAAGACCTACGCATATCCCTCACACCCGAGGAATGGTCCGATATTTGGACTACCACCAAATCCTCCTCTCAAACATGGTAGCACTGGAAACGAACTACAAGGTACTAATGCGTTGGTACCTTGTCCCAGCAAGAATCTCCAAATTTATACCGAATTACCCACCACACTGTTTTCGTGGTTGCAGCGAACTTGGCACCCACCTTCATATTTGGTGGTCATGCCAAGTAGCTCAACAATTTTGGGCAGCTATCTTCCAAATGATCTCCACTATACTTCATGAAACAGTACTTCCTGACCCTGCCCTGGCACTATTAAACCATATCCAAGGAGAATATAACAAATTCAGCTGAGTTTAACAAGATGGCTACCATTCTGGAAACCAGAAGTGGCAATGTGACATCAGCACGTAGGCCCCTCCCAATGCATTTTGTGTGCATACACGCCTCCTTCTGGTGGGTCCAGAAGACAGTTAGGTGGGAGTACAAGAGAGAACTCCAAAGCTGACCACTGAATCATTTCATTCATGACCAACAGATCTCGTAAAGAAATTTTTTTTTGCAAAATTATGTATGAGGTATTATACTGCAACAAGGCCATAGTGCTGCCGATAGAACAGAATGTGTGGTTTTCCCCCCAATTTTTATAATACCCAAGGCATCAGGAGCCTTGGGGCCTGCTGGGGTTTGAAGAAATCGAATGGCTATATACACACAAGAGGTTCAAGATGGAGTCCTTGCAGACAATCATGGGGATACGTCATCTGGAAGACTGGTTAGTGTCAGTCAAACTGGCCAACGCATACTTCCATGTGACGATCAGTACGGAGCACCAGAGATATCTGAGATTTGTGATGGCCGGATGTCACTTTAATTTTTAGTATAAGGCAAAAGCACCAAGAATCTTTTTGCCAGTGGTGGCAGTTAATTTGTATTTTGGGAACAAAGCTCTACCACTACTTGTTCTGATTGTCACAAGTTCAAGCCAGTAGCTTGCAAAGCATCGCAACCTTGCCCTAGAAGTGTTTTCCAATTGGGTCAGCTAGTGAATAAACAGGGAACAGTTAAAGGAGAAGTACAGCCAAAGATCTCAGGGGTGTAGTTTATTCTTTAAGGACAATTAATAACATACCACCGTCTCATTGCAAACAAAATAATGTTTAAAAAATGCTTAGAATATTTATTTTGCTTTGCTGGGGTTATAAATTAAATTACTACAGGTGTATTATCTGCATGGAGTTGTATGCTTACATGGTGTTTATTTTCACAGTCCGAAAAAAGGGGGAGTATATCAGTTTCCACTTAAGCTAAATATTAATAAATATTATTATATAGAATTTATATAGCACCAACAGTTTACAGTTAAGGGTTTAAGATGTAATGTCCTTCATGGTTCCAACACAGACACACATCATGAAGCCGACAAATCTGCAGCAACTTTGTGGTGCTATCATGTCAATATGGACCAAAATCTATGAGGAATGTTTCCAACACCTTGTTTAATCTATGCCACAAAGAATTAATGCAATTCTGAAGGCAAAGGGTACTAGCAATGGGTACCCAATAAAGTGGCCGGTGAGTGTATATTTATATATATTTTTTTTCATTAAAAGCATTCAAATGTTTACACTGAATGTCAATCACTTTTAAATCAAATACCTTTTGTTTGCACAATTTTAATACATTAAATACAAGCACATATGTTTGAAAGGCTTCAGCAATATCTTTGAGAGAATTTAGCTCAGCTACAAATAAATAGAATGGAAGAAACTGTATTTTCCTTGGTGCTTTTACTGCCCAGCGAATCATAAAGATTATTGAAGATAAGGGAAAATGTTTGCTGGAGCCCTACCAGTAAATTGTATTTACATCAATGAAGCTTAGATATAGAACTCAGTGGTTAGCATGTGTTTCACGGGCAAATAAGCTTGCATAAGTGAGAAGGAAAACATATTATTGCATAGAATAGTGGAAAAGACATTTATTTAAATAGACATTTCCTATTATAGAACCATTTTGATCTAAAATATTGCACGATGATAGTCTCAACAACTCTATGATCTTCAGTGGCATGTTATATAAAATGGTTTGCAGCTAACATGGTTCATGTGGTAGTGGAAATATCACTTCTGAGCATGGAAAACAGAAAGGATTAAAGTTATACTAAAGGGTGTTTTTTTTTTTCTTTAAAATAAAAAAGATGTTATACTTTACTGCTCTGTATACCAAAATTGCACAGAGCAGGTCTCTTACCCCTCCTTTTTGGCAGTCCCCTGCCGGCACTGTCTGTTTCTTCTTCCATCAAGTGCCCTTTAACAAGCTGAGTGCTAAGGGGGCACCCATGTGCGTGTGTGCTGTGGAGCTGGGCTATAGACACACGCAATGCCAGTAATCCACACCCCCCCATGCCCTCTTCACAAGAATTTGACTGATAGCAGCAGGAGTCTATGGATCCCTGTGCTCTCATTGGAACAGAGGAGAGTGGTGTAGAAGCCGGGTCAGCAGGAAGTGGTGAGAGCAGTCAGGTAAGTGTTTAGAGAGGGCGGTAGTGGTGGGTAAAGTGCAGAAAATGCATTAAGGTAAAAAACATTTTGACTTTAGAAGCACTTTAAGGCTGAACTCCATGCAGATGTACAAAAATCACAATGACCAGTTCAGTTATGTCTTCACTAAAAATATTTTTATGATATTTTTACACATAACCATCAGACATACATTAATCCGTTTAATGTCAGGCTCCTGTAGTCTCTGGAAGTGGCAGCTCTAGGAGCTAACCAGGACCCTATTGCTTTTCACATTGCTGTCAGGTACATTCTTGAAGAAGATGAGAACACAGAGATGACCCCATTGATGTGCTGCTATTCCTTCATTATCCAGTGACAGTCTGGGGAGGGTTGTGGCTGAGGCTGTATTACTTAAAACAAATTCAGGTTATAAATATAGCTTTTACTAACCTATTTTTAAAAGATGCATGGTGTTATCCGTATGCTCACTTGACTGCTTGAAATGGAACTAAATCAAGTGCATGACGGCGTGGTCTGGCTATGGAGGAGTGAGGACGTGTCCTGCCTGAGCTCCGTCCGGTCCGCAGCTATACAAGCAGCTACAGGGGCGATTATCCCCCGTTTTTAAGCTCAGGGTATGTCACAGCGGCGGCGAACACCCTCCCAGCCGAAAAGGACATACCAAACCCGCCAAGGATCGATGGAATCCTTTCTTTTGGACACCCCACGCCAGCAGCAGAAGGGGAAATCCAAGATGGCGCCGGAACGAACGGCCTCGCCGGAACGCCACGAGGCCCGGCCCGCTCAGCATACACAAGCGGCCCTGCCTGCACAGACACCGCTCACAACTCAGCCTGCACAGCCATCGCTAGGATTCCAACCTACACTGCCACAGCCAACCGCACAGCCTGAACTGCCATCGCCATGTGCATCCTCTGCACAACCGCGGCTAGCTGAACAAACTGCACAACCTCCCTTGGGGACACAGCCTGCTATGTCTCCCATCCCCTCTCCTAGGGTGGTAAGTGACACTGCTCCCCCTGCCTCCCCTCGCTCCATATCACCTCAGGGCCAGATTGCAGATGCGGCTGACTTAACATGGGACAGGGACATCAGGCAACATCTATGGTCTCTCCCCACAAAGGCTGACTTAGAACAATTCACCAGCAGAGTGGAAAAAGCATTCAAACAGGACATTGAGCAACTGAAAAGTGACACGACCGAGCTGGGCCATAGAATAGAGACATTGGAACAGAATTTTGAGGACTCTATACCTGCCGTAGCCATGTTAAGAGAACGGGCATCCGCACATGACCAACAAATTGAAGCTCTAATCTGCCAATTAGACGATATGGAAAATCGCAGCAGACGTGCGAACATCCGCATACGCGGACTGCCAGAAGCCACTGGGCCCAAAGATATTATTCCCTCACTGCAAGGAGTATTCCGTGACATATTAAATCTACCTGCGTCTGTTCCCATCGAGATAGACAGAGCACACAGGGCACTTAGGCCCCCATCAGATGACCCCGAGAGGCCTAGAGACGTCATTTGTAAACTCCACAAGTACTCGCTGAAGGAACGCATAATGCAAAAGATGCGCAACAGACCAACCTTTGATTTTGATGGGGCCTCCCTGTCATTCTACCAGGACCTCTCCAGAAGAACCCTCATGCAACGCAGAGCCCTGCGACCACTATTGTCTGAGATTCAGGCGGCAGGACTTACATACCGCTGGGGCTTTCCGTTTAGCCTGCAGGCATCTAAGAACGGCAAATGGGCAGTGTTGCGAACCAAAGATGACCTCCCTCGCTTCCTACACACACTGGAGCTGGAGCAGGTCGACTTTCCAGACTGGCGCAGTTCCCTGAGTATACCGACCCCACAAGTGCCAGAACCATGGATACCCACCTCCGGCAACAGGAGATCCAGGCGCCGTCAAAGGCATGAAAGAGGATACTCTCCAGGGCCCTCGGGGTCTAGGGACTAACCTTGCAGTGATATCCATTACCTACGGCCATCGAGCTACAACGCCATGGATGTGCCTTACCCCCCCTCCTTTGGCGGGACTTGACTGAAGGAATTGACCGAGCACATCCATGATTGAGACGCCAAGTTAAAAGGCCCCACGCATGAGAGGATGCCGGACAGGGGAACATATGCGGAATTGGGTGATGGTGGTACATGACTACCCCCGTCCCGTTTGTTTGCTTTTCGCTGACTCCTACCTAGCAACACTGGCCGACAACTGCCCCTAGGAGTATGCAGCCAATTGGCTCAAGAAAGTTAACTGTTCACTTTATCGTTACCCTGTAACAAGATTTTATGGACTGGACGGGGCGCGGGCCCCACGTTCCCCCTGTGGTTGCCCACGTTTCCCGTATAGGCCCCACCTACTTAGGTGTTAGTCCCTAGAGGGACACCAGGACGGTTCCCGGGGTCTCAGATTTCTGGGTCCCCCGGGGGCACGCCCTGTTAGAGAAAGTGTAACTGTCAGCTAGGCCTATTACTATAGGCCTGGCCTGCGATACCTCTGCTACTGTTTTTACTTGTTTTTGGTCCATTTTTTTATTTTTTTTTCTCTCGTTCTCTAGCCTCTCCTATTATCTTGTACACCTCAGTACTTACCCGCTCCTCCTTTCTTACTTCCCTACTTAACCAACTGACTTTTTCTCACCAGGAAGGAAGGAACCTAAACCCCACCACCACCGGATTCGGTTGCAACGAAAAGGTCGCCTGGACAGTCGCCTCTGCTGCAACATGGCCACGATTAAGGTAGTCTCTTACAATGTCAGAGGCCTATGTTCCCCTAACAAGCGCAATAGGTTGTGGTTAGAACTGAAGAGATTGAGGGCGCAAGTGGTGTTCCTACAGGAGACCCACTTTACAGATGCTTCTATTCCCAAGCTGCCCACCCATATGTTCTCGCAATGGTTCATGTGTAACTCTCCTAGACCTAAAGCCAGGGGCACGGCCATAGCTATACACAAGAACTGTCAATTTTCACACATAGAACACGTGATAGACCCCCAGGGTCGCTATGTGTTTTTGAAGGGCACCATACTGGGGCAGACGTACACGTTCGCCACATTATATGCACCTAACTCCCAACAACTTACCTTTATAGATCAAGCCCTTGCTAAACTAGCAGAATTCCGGGAGGGTAGATTAATCCTGGGAGGGGACTTCAATGTCAGCCCAGACCCCACGCTAGATACCTCAACAAATAGATCGTCCCACTCACTCGCCTTCTTGAGACACTTTCGTAGGTCCCTCCAGAGGTTTACTTTAGTAGACTGCTGGAGAGCACTACACGCCTCTGAAAAGGACTTTAGCTACTACTCCAGTGTGCATAAAATATACACCAGGATCGACTTGCTACTGGTTGACCAAAGCTCCCTAGACCTAATACTAGAAGCAACTATTGACCGGATAACAATCTCAGACCATGCCCCTGTGACAATTACTCTCTCACTAGCTCAGGCCATGACTAAAGCAAGGACATGGAAACTCAATGAAAACCTGTTAGACGACATAGGAGTGGTGGCGGGGGTTAGGGAGACCTTGACACACTATTTCGCTGAAAACAATAATGGGGAGGTTAATGAAGGCACCCTATGGGAGGGCCACAAGGCGGTGGTGAGGGGCACTTTTATAGCCATGGGAGCAAAACTCAACAAGGCTAGGCAGGCGGACTTCCAGAGAGTATTGCGGGAGCTCCAGCTAGCAGAGATCAAACATAAACATTCGTCAGGTCCCGAAGAGCTTAAGCGACTGACAGAACTAAGGCAGCTCTTTTCCAAACTACTGGACCGTAGAATAAATCGCAAATTACGCTACTTAGCCCACACCTATTACGAGCACGGGAACAAGTGCGGCAGGTTGCTGGCTCGAGCTCTCCGCAAAAAAAGACTCATGGCACACGTCCATAAATTACACTCCTCTACGGGAGAACCCGCACAACACACCTCCAAAATAGCAGCCTTGTTCCGTGAATACTACGAGAACCTATATAACCTGAACCCCTCCTCCTCGCCCACTGAGATAGAAGCTAAAAGGTCTCGTATTAAAACTTACCTTGCATCGACTGGTCTCCCCACCCTGACCCCTGAACAGGCGACCGACCTAGAATGCCCGATCACCACTGCTGAACTACTGGCCACCATCAAATCTTTACCGACAGGTAAGAGCCCTGGACCGGATGGTTTCACCAGGGCCTACTACCTAAAGTTCTTTGATAAAATACAATCCCCACTCTGTGCCCTCCTCAACTCCCTAGCAACCGGAGGCTCCCTTCCAAGGGAGACCTCGCTGGCCCACATCACCGTCCTTCCAAAAGAAGGGAAGGACCCCACCCAACCACAAAGTTATCGCCCAATTTCCCTCCTGAACACTGACCTAAAAATTTTCTCTAAAATCATTGCCAACCGCATGAAACACTTGCTGCCTGAACTGATCCATGCGGACCAGACAGGCTTCATAACTGGTAGGGAGGCCAGGGATAACTCTAACAGAGCCCTCCAGCTTATCCACTGGGCACGTACTAGCGATCGAATGCCTCCATACCTAATCTTATCAACAGATGCGGAGAAGGCATTCGATCGCGTAGACTGGGATTTTCTGAACACTGTACTCCAGGGCACTGGGCTAGGACCACGTATGTTACGTTGGATCTCCGCTCTGTATGTATCCCCCACAGCACAGGTCAAGGTGAACGGAGGTCTCTCCTCACCATTCCCCATCCGAAACGGCACGAGACAGGGTTGCCCGCTCTCACCCCTCCTGTTCGCGCTGGTCTTGGAACCCCTATTACAGAAAGTTAGAAATAACCAAAACATCAGAGGGGTGCAGGTGGGCTCCACTGAGCATAAGCTCTCTGCATACGCAGATGACATACTATTTCACGTAGCGGAACCCCAGGTCTCGCTGCCGAATCTGATGGAGGAATTAACTGCATACGGAGAGGTATCCAACTTCCGTATAAATTTCACAAAATCTGAAATACTCCCAGTCACCATCCCACCGTCCATGACAGATACACTAAAACGATCGTTCCCATTCACTTGGGCCTCCCCCTCCATGAAATACCTCGGCGTCCAGCTTACAGACAGGCCAGACTCCCTGTACGCACATAATTACGCACCATTGCTCAAGAGGATCTCACAAGATCTTCTGCAATGGGACAGGACGCACTTTACATGGCTGGGCCGGACGAACATCATAAAGATGACGATATTACCACGCATTCTTTTTATGCTTCAAATGGTACCAGTACACCTGCCAAAACGCTTCTTTACCGAGCTACGTAGCTCATTCATTAAATTTGTATGGGGGGGCAAGAAGCCCCGTCTGGCTATGGCAACGCTCCAAAGAAACAAGATGAGGGGGGGTCTGGGAATACCTAACATCCCCCAGTACTATCAAGCGATCGCTTTACAGCGACTCTTAAACTGGAAATTCCATGCGTCAACTAAACTGTGGGTCCCCCTGGAGAAGACGATGGCAGGCAGAGATTTGGCGGGTGCCCCCTGGGTCCCCGCTGGGGATAGAGGATTTTCAGACTGGGTCTCACCCTTGACTGTTCACTCCCTACAAATATGGGACAGAGTGAACGCCCGCTTAACTCTAGCCCCACAGATATCTCCATTGACCCCGGTGTGTGGATACCCGTGGTTTTCTCCGGGGGAACAGGCAGCAGCACTGGGCACATGGACTAGAGATAGTGACGTCAGGCTAACAAAATTACTGGAGGGAGACTCAGTGATGCCACTGGCCACCCTGAGGGAACGCTACGGCAGCTTCCCCTTTGATTTCTGGAGACACCGTCAACTTGCGACCTTTGTAGCTAAACGCCACAGACAAACACCAATCAGAACCACGCTGACAGAATTTGAAAGCATTTGGTCAGCTGCTGACCCAATGCCTCACATGATTTCGGCACTGTACAGACTGCTGGAAACAGCGACCCCCAACCCCAAGCCCCTTTACATCAAGGAGTGGGAAAAAGACCTACAACTTGAATTTACAGATGAACAACTCAACCACCTTTACCGCTTGACCCACTCGAGCTCCATAGACGCCAAAACACAAGAAAATAACTTTAAGATACTGTCAAGATGGTATAGGGTCCCCACTACCTTAGCTAGAATTTTCCCCACTGTATCTGACCTCTGCTGGAGGGGATGTGGGATGAAAGGCACATTCCTACACATTTGGTGGGAATGCCCAATACTGAGGCCATTCTGGTCTATGGTGAACAAACATGTCTCTGACAGCTTGGGAATAGACGTCCCGGACCTGCCAAAACACTTCCTCCTCCATGTGCCCCCCATGTCTCTGTCTCGCTACAAAAAAAGCGCTCTCCCCCACCTCCTAAACGCAGCTAAACGGCTAATTCCAATACATTGGAAGAGTGCACAGATCCCCAGCGAACAAGACTGGCTGGGGAAGGTGGGGGAGATCATGGAAGCGGAGAGCTGGCTGGCCACCTGCCGAGACACTAGAGACAAATTTGAGCTTACGTGGGCAGCATGGAGAGCCCACACGCAAGAGACAGACTGGGCCCCCTCTAGCCTAGATATTGCGCTACTTGCACTAGCAGACCCTTCCTTTCAGAGACTTGTCCAGGCGAACCATCCGTCAGCAACCACAAGCTCCACCTAAAGGTGGACACCAACGAATCCGGTGAGATATGGTAAACAAGCTTCCTCTTAGCGCTGGTCCTCCTCTCTTTCTCCCTTTTTTTCTCTCCTTCTCCTCTCTCGGGGTACATGCCCCAATCTCTACCCACCTTTTTCCATTATTGTTGGTTGTTTTTATTTGACCTGGTTTTTTTTTTTCATGCTTGTTGGCACGACAACCAGGGGATACAAAGTTACTTAAGGGGAACACCCATCCACCCCCCAACCCGGGGGGTGGCTCGTCTGTCTAAGAGGACCGAATGTCCAAGATGGGCGGGGAGTCTCCCTAAACACTAGAAAAGCTGCACCCCAGCAGTCGTAGACTTAACCACTTACTCTTAGAGCGATAAACTTGCAACCCCCTCCCTTTCCCCCCCCCCCCCCTCCTTCCCCACTTGTTCCCCCTACCCTCCCCTGATGTCCCCCCCCCTCTGATTTTTGTTTTTTCCATGTATGTGTTGTGTTGTTACCTTGTTAATATTTGAAAATGAAAATAAAAATTATACAAAAAAAAAATCAAGTGCATGAAGCCATTGCCATTAGCATACTTGCACATTATGGCATACTTACCCTGTCGTTTGGCCTCCTCCAGTGCTGACAATTCCATGTTCCCTCTGGATGCTATGGCTATCTTCTCTTCTTTCACAACTGATTTCTTCCCTCTTTGTCCATTGGGTGGCCTCTGTTAACGTAACGCTTGCACATGCATGCCAGATTAAGATATCATACAAACATTGACATATAGAGAGGGGAATAACTACAAATCACAGGACCCATAGCAAAAATGTTATTGAGCCCCAGAAAAAAAACCTAATTGAACAACACCCTAATTACCATGGCGGGTGACACAGGACTGAAGGGGATCTGGCAGTAAAATTGAGGTAAGAATCTGTGGAGGAGGAAAGAGGATCTTATTCACCCAGGGCCCTAGATAAAAATGATATACTGGTATACTTATCTTTAAAAGTGAACCTCTCACTAACTTAAACTGTAGTGGTCAAGGCTATACAGTATATCATACAATATGCCATATAGAGCATAGTGGTAAGGTTGTGTATCATACACTAAAGCCTACAGTATATAGTGTAGTGGTCAGGACCATTTATCACAAAATAAAGTCTATGGAGTACCGCAGCCACCACTATAAATTTCTTCAACCTGATTTCTTGGGGACTTTGGCATCAAATGCTGTCCATGGTCTCATTGACTGTATTTTGAAGCCCTAGTCTGGCTCTGCTGTTTCACACATGTTCATAGGGGCCCGGGGTCTTGTTACCTGTTGTTGCGCAGTGCAGCAGTCATAAAGCTGGGAGCCTGGGACTGACTGAGACTGTATGCAAACACACCGCCTCTTTCATGGCCTGCTGGATCAGTTTCCCTGTGCAGTGGTGATGGAGATTGGAACTGGGTGGGCTGCTGGGGACAGAGATGAAACTGCTGATTGAGCCCGCTGAAACGCTCTGAGGTAGATATTCAGGATCACCTAGTACTGAAGTTCATATTACTATAAAGTCTTTTTGAAATGTTTATTGGTTTAAAGTCAACAAATTCATCCAACATTTTTGGGGGGAATGGCCTCCCCCTTCTTTAAGGCTTGAGCAGTGGTTGGTATTAGAGTCATGATGAGATGTAATAAAAGACCTATAATAGGGCTTAATAAAGACTGTCATCTCTAGTACTTTGGACTGATGCTGCTAGCAGGACTTTTGTTGCGGTCCTGCTAGCGCACCGCTCCAGTGTGAAAGCCCTCCGGCAGAGGGTTTTTTTTTCTTTAAGAAAGGATTTTTGTCATAGTGTGGGTGTATTTATTTACATTGTACTTTTTTGTGAATGAGTAACAAGGGGTACTATATACCTTTACTCATTCCCTCATTCCGGTGGGGGGTCAGATATCTGGGAGTCCCCTTATCTTAAAGGGGGCTTCCATTTCCAATAAGTTCCCCCCTCAGACCCACACATCTACAGGGCCACCCTTTTCTCCATCAACATTGAGACATGGTAATATAAATATATAAATACTTGTGCTATGTGCTAAGTTTAGTGCATCCAATGTCCTGTAGCTGCTGCTCACCAAGTGCTAAACCACTTATAACAAAATCACAAATAGTATTAATATTATATTATTATTAATAATATTCTCTGACAAACCAAAAAATGTATATAAATGTATATACTAAACAAATTAGTTCAACAAAAATATTGTGATATACAGTGCCTTGCAAAAGTATTCACCCCCTTGGCATTTTTCATGTTTTGTTGCCTCACAACCTGGAATTAACATGGATTGTTTGAGGATTTGCATCATTTAATTTACAGAGCATGCCCACAACTTTGAAGATGTTTTTTTTTTTTTTTTTTTTTTGTGAAGCAAACAAAAAACAGGACAAAATAACAGAAAAAGTCCATGTGCATAACTATTCACCCCCCTGAAGTCAATACTTTGTAGAGCCACCTTTTGCAGCTATCACAGCTCCAAGTGCTTTGGTTAAGTCTCTATGAGCTTGCCACATCTTACCACAGCTCAAGTTGGATGGTTTGCGCTTGTGAACAGCAATCTTTAAGTCTGACCACATATTTTCTATTGGATTGAGGTCTGGGCTTTGACTATGCCATTCCAACACACTTACATGTTTCCCCTTAAACCAAGTGTTGCTTTAGCAGTGTGTTTGTGGTCATTGTCCTGCTGGAAGGTGAACCTCTGTCCTAGCCTCAAATCACACACAGAGTGGTACAGGTTTTGCTCAGGAATATCCCTGTATTTAGCACCATCCATCTTTCCCTCAACTTTGACCAGTTTCCCAGTCCTGACTGCTGAAAAACATCCCCCCCAGCATGATGCTGCCACCACCATGTTTCACTGTGGGGATGGTGTTCTTTGGGTGATGTGATGTGTTGGGTTTGGACCAGACATAGCCTTTTCTTTAATGGCCAAAAAGTTCAATTTTAGTCTCATCAGACCAGAGCACCTTCCTCCATACATTTTGGGAGTTTCCCACATGCCTTTTCACAAACTCAAAACGTGCTGAAAGTAATGGATTTGTTCTGGCCACTCTGCCCTAAAGTCCAACTCTATGGAGCGTGCGGCTTATTGTCGTCCTATGTACAGATACTCCAGTCTCTGCTGTGGAACTCTGCAGCTCCTCCAGGGTTACCTTAGGTCTCTTTTCTGCCTCTCTGATTAATGCCCTCCTTGCCCGGTCCATGAGTTTTGGTGTGCGGCAGGTTTGCTGTTGTGCCATGTTCTTTCCATTTGGTTATGATAGATTTGATGGTGCTTCTAGGGATCATCAAACATTTGGATATTTTTTTATAACCTAAACCTGACTTGTACTTCTCAACAACATTGTGCCTTACTTGTTTGGAGAGTTCCTTGGTCTTCATGGCAGTATTTGGTTAGTATTGCCTCTTGCTTAGGTGTTGCAGCCTCTGGAGCCTTTCAAAAAGGTGTGTATATGTAATGACAGATCATGTGACACTTAGATTGCACGCAGGTGGACATCATTTCACTAATTATGCGACTTCTGAAGGTAATTGATTGCACCAGAGCTTTTTATGGGCAAAACAAAGGGGCGAATACATACGCACATGCCAATTATCAATTTTTTTTTTCTGAAAAATTGTTTTATGTATATATATTTTTTTACTTTTACTCCACCAACTTAGACTATTGTGTTCTGATCCATCGCATATAATTCAGATTAAAAAAAACATTGAACTAAAGGCTGTAATATAACAAAATAGATAAAAAGCCAAGGGGGTGAATACTTTTGCAAGGTACTGTATATCATAAAGTCATAAGTAATCTATTTTATGAACATTCATCCTCCAATAAAGTGCTCAGTGCTCAAAAATTCATAATAAAAGTGCTGAGTTGCTCCAGGTAGACATGACGTGAAGTGTGGCACACACCCCTTTTGTAAACCTACTCACCAGAAAAAATGGACCCTCAGCTTTTCTGTCTAGGGGTCAAACTAGCTTATTTCTAGCGGTGGGGGTACCACAGATCTTCTATTTTCTATCTATACTCCCAACTTGCTGGTTCTATATAAACTCGTATTCCCACCAGGCTCAATGAAAGGAGAGAGTTCTCATAGAGTAGTATTTAGGATTTAATAGAACGCAACATATAAAATTACACTTACAGAGTCTCAGACAAAATCATTCTTTGCATAGTGATAGGGCTCTTGCAGGGTCACCGCAGCTCGGCGTGCGCTCTACGAGTGGCGGAAGTGACGTGGTTGGTTAAAGAAACCAGAAATTCAATCAACGCGCTTCGCCCCTCCCACAGGGCATCATCAAGGACATCATTCCGGTCTCCTAGTTGCTCTTATATACACAAGGGAGACACCTCCCCTCTGTGGGTTGAGATTACATTATGTCACTTCCTATAAGGTATATCAGCTTCATTCCTATGTTATTACTTATCACTTCCTCCACCCAAGTTAGCTCTCGAATACCCAACTATAAATATTACCAGCAATGTTATCACACCAAATACCTATGTATAATACATTTAAAATAAGGCTCCAAATATACAAGTATATATATATATATATATATATATATATATATATATATATATATATATATATATATATATATATATATATATATATATATATATATATATATATATATATATATATATATATATATATATATATATATATATATATATATATATATATATATATATATATATATATATATATATACACAGCGTTGCATACACACACACACACACAGATTGGGAGAGTAGAGACGGCTTGATCTGCTCCTCTTCCTCCTACCCCAATCCCTCTGTGTCTGCCCATACTCCTCATAAAAGGAAAGTACGGGCCGGAAATTTGAAGTCCAGTAGCCTCAGATACATCTGGATGAGATGTGCTGACTGCCAAGGGGTGAGTGAGCTCACCATCCATACCTGTCTGTGACTGAAGTCTCCCCCCTTCTCTCTTCTGCCTCTGAGTGGCACTAAGGTAAATCAGGGTTCTCAGAGCACCCTTTACATCAGAGTTCCCCTTTACACCAGAGGCTACAGTGTTCCCCCTTACATCAGAGTCCTCTCCGTACATCAGAGTACTCAGTTCTCCCCCTTAAATCAGAGTTTCCAGAGCACCCCTTATGTTAGAGTCCCCAAAGCTCTCCCTTACATTAGAGTCTGCAGAGTCCCCCCTTACAGTGTAGGGGAACTCTGCGAGTTCAGATGTAAAAGGGGAACTCTACCGATACATATGTAAAAGAGTAATGCCCTGTACACACGGTTGGAAAAAGTCCCATCGGATTAGGTTGCCGGAAAATCCGATCGCGTGTGGGCTCTATCAGACTTTTTGCGTTGGAATTTCCGATGGAAAAAGTTTGAGAGCTGGAGCTAAAATTTTCTGACAACAAAATCCAATCAGACTTTTTCCGATTGTGTGTCCGACGCACAAAGTGCCACACATGCTCAGAAAAAAATTGGAGACGAAAGCTATTGGCTACTGCCCTCTACGTAGTCCGGTCGTACATTTTGTACGTCACCTCGTTCAGAACGATCGGATTTTCCGACAACTTTGTGTGACCATGTGTATGCAAGACAAGTTTCGGCCAAGATCCGTCGGAAAAAATCTGACGCATTTTGTGGTCGGAATGTCCGACCATGTGTATGGGGCATAACTCTGCGGATTCAGATGTGAAAGGGGAACTCTGTGGACTCTGATGTAAAGGGGGACTCATATGATTAGAAATGTATTTAATTGCAAACAGGGGCGGACTGACCATTCGGCCACTCGGGCACTGCCCGAGGGCCCCGGGCCACTAGGGGTCCCCATCAGGGTTGCCAGCCTCACTAAAACCAGGGACAGTATGTAAAAATCTATGTTTTTATTTACACCTGTCTCTGAAATGTCCCTTACCGACATCCTTTTGGTCTAAAAATCCAGAGATTATAGCTGCCCCACCTCTCCAGTACCTTCTCAGCCAATAGAAACATGTCTGTGTATACTGTGTGTGTGTATACTGTGTGGCCCCATAATCTCTGATTGCCTGGGGACCCCATAATCTCCTATTGCCTGTTGGCCCCATAAATTGTCAGTCCGCCCCTGATTGCAAAATATATGTATAGTTTATAATATAAAAAAAAAAATTGCTGTGCGCCGCTAAAGTTTTCGGCTTTGACTTAGAGCCAAATAATGTGCCAGGCCTCAGAGAGCAAATAGAAAAAAATCCTGAAATGTTACGTTCCTCCCTGCAGTAGAGAGGAGACGAGTCTGACAGCAGATCCGGAATAGGACGGCAGAGACATACACAAACCAGTAGAAGCAGTGTGCTATTGCGGTTCTGTTTCTTTATTTTTTAATTAATTCAGCAGTGAATATGAAGTATGTTCTGTAGCTTACCTATTTTCTCAGCTCATGAAATCTTAATTACAACTGTGCAAGAAAAGGGAACCTATGAAAGCACCTGCCTATGAGTATCTGATCCTTGCTGTGTCAGTTACCTTGTTCAGCCATGCTTTGGTAATAAGTTTGGCCTTTTGATTTTTTTTTAAACTAAACTTTAAATCTGTATGCCTGCGATACAAGCTAATTTAACACAAAATCTCACACAAAAGCTTGTCAATGTGCTCAAAGTTCTTAGAAGTCATATGAGAAAAAAATGTCTTATATGGAAAATTATTTTCCCTCTGTAGTTGCCTTCAAAAACTTGCCTTGAGGTAATTTTGCAAAATCTGTAACATTCCGAGCCAGAGCTGTCAATCCTTCAGAAATGCATTTTAAACATGCTCTCCCAGCACAGCCAATTTAAATTGATTCTTTCCGCCACTGTAATGTTGTCAAAAAAACAAGTGATTGTGGTCGGTCTAAAACCAGACAATATTTGGATGTTATGGGATTCTGAGATTAAGAACCAATTTGATTAACTTCCAAAAGATTTTCCTTCACTGTTCACTCTCATGAGCATACGGTAATGATGAAGCTTGGCGGCCTTCTCTGAAGCTACAGCTTAAGACCTGTCACTTATTGATTCCAGTCTCTTCTTTAACTCTCTACATCTTTATTTTTTAGACTAATAAACGCTAATTCTTGGAGATTAAAATTGGCCCAAGAGTCTCTTTTCCCTTGCTGGGCTTCTGTTTTCCTTTCTCATATTCTTATTAATGCTACTTTCCTCTCTTTGTTTTAGAACGCAGCTGTGTTATCGTAAAGGAAAAATGTGTCCTCAATAAAAAATAAATATACACATAATGTCCATCTTCCTGTAAATTTATGAGCACATTGTTAAAAATCTGTGTAAACTTCTTTTGTTGTTTTACCAAAAGGGTTAGGACACCCAAAATGGAAATTTCCGTTATGGGTAGATGTTGGTGGGTTTAATTACCCTTCATCTTCTTATACACTATATTGCCAAAAGTATTGGAAGCCTATATTTACAAGCACATGAACTTTAATGACATCCCAGTCTTAGTCCATAGGGCTCGATATTGAGTTGACCCACCCTTTGCAGCTCTAACAGCTTCAACTCTTCTAGGAAGGCTGTCCACAAGGTTTAGGAGTGTCTATGGGAATGTTTGACCATTCTTCCAGAAGCGCATTTGTGAGGTCAGGCACTGCTGTTGGATGAGAAGGCCTGGCTCGCAGTCTCTGCTATAATTTATCCCAAAGGTGTTCTATCAGGTTAAGGTAAGGACTCCATGCAGGCCAGTCAAGTTCCTCCACCCTGAACTCACTCATCCAAATCATTTGGTGGAGGGAGATTATGGTGTGGGGTTGTTTTTCCGAGGTGGAGCTTGACCCCTTAGTTCCAGTGAATGGAACACTTAAGGCATCAGCATACCAAGAAATTTTGGACAATTTCATGTTCCCAACTTTGTGGGAACAGTTTGGGCATGGCCCCTTCCTGTTCCAATAAGACTGCACACCAGTGCACAAAGCAAGGTCCATAATGACATTAATAAATGAGTTTGGGGTGGATGAACTTGACTGGCCTGCACAGAGTCCCAACCTCAACCTGATAGAACACCTTTGGGATAAATAGGAGTGGACACTGCAAGCCAGGCCTTCTTGTCCACCATCAGTGCCTGACCTCACAAATGCGCTTCTGGAAGAATGGTCAAACATTCCCATAGACACACTCCTAAACCTTGTGGACAGCCTTCCCAGAAGAGTTGAATCTGTCATAGATGCAAAGGGTGGGCCAACTCAATATTGAACCCTACAGACTAAAACTGGGATGCCATTAAATCGCCATCATGTGCGTGTAAAGGCAATACTTTTGACAATATAGTGCATCTCTAAACGATTCTAGAGGGTGTTTTATTCTAGGTTGCATTGCAGGGAATAAAATAGGAATAAGTCCCTATAGCAAAGAAAAGTAATAACGAGTGTTGTTGATGGTATCTTTGAGCTATATCGGAGTCTAATGGGTGTTTCAGGCAACCAGTGCCCTCCTATAAATAAAATAATAGCCTTATGCAGACTGCCTCTTTTGTAGACAATATTAAGTGATTAGTAAAGGGCTGCACCAAAAGAGTACAAAAGCCACCAATGACAAGACTGTCATTTCTGCAGCCTCAAAACTGCATGAAACAGAAAAATGCAACACCAAACTGAGCTAAAAAAAAAAAAAAAAACTTTAATGAACTGCTAAGAATGCCTTTCAGGACTCATTTTTCACTTTCATTCCTGAACCAAAATATGTTTTCTGTCTGTGTATTCGTAATATAACGCCCCTTCAATATAACAAAAGCCAGTTCAGACAGGAAGTCTTATATTTTTTGTAATAATTTCCTTCTCGGAAAAAAATGACCCTATTTTCAAGAGCACATTTAACATTTTCATGGATTTTCATGTCCACCTCATCTATTATAGTTATGTGAACTCGTGGTGTCGTCGCTCTCACCAGATTAAAAGCAATTAATAACTGTGCTGCAGAAAAGTTTTGCTGGTCTTGTATAAACACGAAACACGCTTGCTCCTCTGTTTCTGCTCTATATCGTAATAACCAAACCATTTATATTTTGTCCGAGCAATAATGACTCATGCTCAATGCAGTGATCAATAAATTAATTTGCTTCACACAATATGAATAAAAACAAGTCCATCTTTCAAACAGCGCATAATCACAACAGGTTCCTGAGATAAATTATTAGCCGCTTCCTACAGTCCCACCAGAGCAATTTTGTGCTATACGAATAACAATGATTAATCTCTCATACAAAAACTTTCTAAGATTGTCCAACAGAGCATGAACTTCGTATGGCTTACCTCTATACTGTGCTGCTCCTTTCTACAAATATGAGAACAAGTTGCTGTATTATCGTCTTTTTCTTTTCCTTTTGAAAGTAAATATGCTTATTTATTTTTATAGAATTCATTGGCACTGTGGAACATTAAAGGATAAGTTCACTTTTGTTCACCTTTTTTTTTTTTTTTTTTCAAAATTCCAGCTCCCCTATGTATCAATATAGCAATAATGTACTTCTTGTGCAAAAATAAAACAGCTTTCATTTATTCTACACACGCTTAACTCACTATCTTTATGGATGTTTCAAAAAACTGATCGATTACTTCTGCCTTACTTCCTGGTGCTGTTTGCTGTTACTTCCTGGTCAGACTTTAGGTCATGACACAGGAAGGAGTTGTGCCATTATGTGCTTGTATGTGTCTGGCTAAGCTGTCACTATGCCCGCTGGTCACAGGAGCTTTCATCTTCACCTGGTCTTCCTTCCAGGTTCGCTCTCTCTGGCCGCTTGAATGTCCTGGCCATGAGAACGTCACTCCCACGCATGCACATGGCAGTCACATCATCACGGCACAGAGCAGTGCCCCAAATACACCAAGCTGCGCATGTGTGGCAGGCAGGGAGAAGCGTTATGATAGAAGAGACCAACATGGTCTTTCCTGTCATAAAAACCCTACTTGTCAGAAAAAAAAACTATAAATATTCCAACCTTTTTATTAGGGATAACTAAAAGAAAGTACAAAGTACAAAGCTGGAGTCCACCAACCCGGAAGGAAGACCAGGTGAAGATGGCAGTGAAGACAGCGCGCTGCTGGAGTAAGTGCGGTCCATGCTAGCACATTAGAACATTGCCTTTCAGGTTTAAAAAAAAAAAACACCCAGCGGTTTTCTACTGCTTTAACCACTTCAGTCCCAGAAGATTTTACCCCCTTAATGACCAGAGCATTTTTAGCGATACAGCACTGTTTTGCTTTAACTGGCAATTGCACGGTCCTAAGACGCTGTACCCAAACATAACTGACGTCCTTTTTTTTTCCCACAAATAGAGCTTTCTTTTGGTGGTATTTGACCACCTCTGCGGTTTTTATTTTTTGTGCTATATACAAAAAAAGACCAACAATTTTGGAAAAAAGCTATATTTTTCACTTTTTGCTATAATAAATATCCCTCACTTTAGGCCGATATATATTCTACTACATATTTTTGGTTAAAAAAATCGCAGAGCATAGATTGATTGGTTTGCACAAAAGTTATAGCGTCTATAAAATAGGGGATAGATTTATGTAATTTTTATTATTTTTATTTTTTTTACTACTAAACTTTGTGGGACTGCAACATTGCAGCGGACACATCGGACACTATTTTTGGACCATTGACATTTATACAGTGATCAGAGCTAAAAATAGCCACTGATTACAGTATAAATGACACTGGCAGGGGAGGGGTTAAACACTAGGGGGCGATCAAAGGGTTAACTGTGTTCCCTCAGTGTGTTCTAACTGTAGGGGGATGGGCTACCTAGGACACGACAGAGATCACTGCTCCCGATGACAGGGAGCAGTGGATCCCTGTCATGTCACTAGGCAGAACAGGGAAATGCTTTGTTTACATAGGCAGCTCCCTGTTCTGCATCTCCTCTTCTTGCTGCGATCGTGGGCCACCGGCGGACATCGAGCCAGTGGAAACCATGGGCATACTCCCGCGGCGCGCACCACCAGCACTGTGCATGCATCCGCTATGTGGCTATGATGGAGGGACGTACGGGTATGCCCTTTTGCCCACCCATGCCATTGTGCACTGGTTAGGAAGCGGTTAAAAAGGGACATACAGTGCCTTGAAAAGGTACTCATAGCCCTTAAAAATTTTTAAATTTCGTCATGTTACAACCAAAAATGTAAATGTATTTTATTTGGGATTTTATGTGATAGACCAACACAAAGTGGCACATAATTGTGAAGTGGAAGGAAAATGATAAATGGTTTTCAAATTTTTTTTACAAATAATTATCTGAAAGGTGTGGCGTACATTTGTATTCAGCCCCCTTTACTCTGATACCCCTAACTAATCTAGTGGAACCAATTAGTAACTAGAGTCCACCTGTGTGTAATTCAATCTCAGTATAAATACAGCTGTTCTGTGAAGCCCTCAAGTTTGTTAGAGAACCTTAGTGAATAAACATCATCATGGAGGCCAAGAAACATATCAGACAGGTCAGGGATAAAGTTGTGGAGAAGTTTAAAGCAGGGTTAGGTTATAAAAAAAATACCCCAAGCCTTATCATCCGAAAATGGAAAGAGTATGGCACTGCAAACCTACCAAGACATGGCCATCCACCTAAACTGACATGCTGGTCAAGGAGAGCATTAATCAGAGAAGCAGTCAAGAGGCCCATGGTAGCTCTGGCGGAGCTGCAGAGATCCACAGCTCAGGTGGAGAATCTGTCCACAGGACAACTATTAGTCATGCACTCCACAAATCTGGCCTTTATGGAAGAGTGGCAAGAAGAAAGCCATTGTTGAAAGAAAGTCACAAGAAGTCCTGTTTGCACTTTGCGAGAAGCCATGTAGGGCACGCAGTAAACATATGGAAGAAGGTGGTCTGGTCCGATGAGACCAACATTTTTGGCCTAAAAGAAAAACGCTGTGTGTTACAGAAAACTAACACTGCACATCACCCTGAACACACCATCCCCACCGTGAAACATGGTGGTGGCAGCATCATGTTGCAGGAATGCTTTTCCTCAGAAGGAACAGGGAAGATTTGAGTTGATGAGAAGATGGATGGAGCCAAATACATGGCAATCTTAGAAGAAAGCACTGTAGCCAGATCTACAATGGAATGGTTTAGATCAAAGCATATTCATGTGTTAGAATGGCCCAATCAGAGTCCAGATCTAAATCCAATTGAGAATATGTGGCAAGATTTGAAAATTGCTGTTCACAGATGCTCTCCATCAAATCTGACAGAGCTTGAGCTATTTTGCAAAGAAGATTGGGCAAAAATGTCACGCCTACTCGCTGTCTGACCTGCACTTACCCCATCTTGGTGGCGGTCAGGCAGCGGGTGACATCGGCGAGCTGTGGGACGGGTAGCGGTAGACCCGCACCTCCTGATTGGCAGAGAGGCAGTTCAGTGTTAGAAAAGCAAATATTAATTTGCTTTTCTAACACACCTGGGTGGACTGCGAGCGCAATGCTCTGCGCTCCAAGTCCACCTTTTTTGAAGCCTATTAGAGCCTATGGCTCTAATCCGGTGCTTCAAAAAATGCCCCCACCGCCGGAAATTCAGGAACCCAGCATTTGGACGCCTGCATAGGGGGTGGCTACAGCGGCCATAGATAGATTAATGCAATGCAATGCAATGCATCAATCTATCCATTTGTCATATTGGAGACGGCGTGACAGAGGGGGCGGCGCCCGTGCGCCCTTAATGGACGGGCCGCCCCTGAACATACCAAAAGACTTGTAGCTGTAATTACAGTGAAAGGTGGTTCTACAAAGTATTGACTCAAGGGGGGCTGAATACAAATGCACGCCACACTTTTCACATATTTTATTTGTAAAAAAAAATTGAAAACCTTTAATTTCCTTCCACTTTACAATTATATGCCACTTTGTTGTGTTGGTCTATCACAAAAAAATCGCAATAAAAAACCTTTACGTTTTTGGTTATAACATGACAAAATGTGGACAATTTTAAGGGGAATAAATACTTTTTCAAGGCACTCTATGAGAAGGGATGAGATACAGAGAGATTTGGTTACAAAAGAAGGACAGTCCCAGAGGAACCATTGGGAACTATGCAAATAGCAAGAAAATTCCGACAAAGGTTCTAAACATTCTGAACTAGAAATTAGATTTTATGGCCTCCTGTGTTTTCCTTGCTTCCTGTTCTATATGATACTGTCCTAATAGACTGGAAGTGAGCATAAATCTCCCAAACGAGGATATAGACAGCAATAAAAAGTAATGCTAACTTTTCCCCACTGTATTCTGGAAACGTTTTAGCTAGAGCTGAGCTTAGCCTGGGGATACACTAGTATCTCAAGAAAGTTTGTTCACTTTTTTGATTGTTAGGGGGGTGAAATCATAGTTAAATTTTAACAACATATATATGATAAGAAAATTTGAAAGAGCAGAATGGAAATTCTTTTTAGCACAACCGTTCTTCTAACAGTGGTTTGGGAAGTTACATTCTCTCTAATACAAAACGTTAAAAGCAATTGACATTTTGGACAACATTCGTCAAGCCGTTGAATGTACTGAGAATATTTGTTCCAATTTTCATGCAAATTTCAGTTTCTGATAGTCTATACTCAGCCTCAAGATGGCCATAGATGGTTTAAAATTTGTCTGGTTCCACAGGAACTCGCTGAAATTTGATCCATGTATGGGCAGGCTGGTTGTCCTGACTGATGGCGGCTATAGCTGCCGGCAGTGATCATATTAGACATGGGAACTGTCAAAAAATTTGTTTCGTTTCGTTTCGTCCCGTTTTGTATATAAAAAAATTCGTAATTCGTGTACGAAATTCCGTTCGAATTCGTACGAAATACGAAATTCGGACGAATCGTAATTTTTGTACGAATCGTTAGTAAAGTTACGAATCGTTACGAATCGTTACGAATCGTTAACGCGGCTAATGTATTGTTGGTTCTCATAACACAGAGAACAATTCGAATCCAACTACAAATATCGAATTTCAATTTCAAGTTACGAATCGTTACGAATCGTTATGAATAGTTACGAATCGTTACGAATCGTTATGAATCGTTACGAATCGTTATGAATAGTTACGAATCGTTAGTAAATCCAACTACCAATATCGAATTTCAACTAATTTGAACGAAATTATTATAGCAGATATAACGAATGAATTCGAATGAATTCGAATGACAAAGTGTCATTTTTGCAGAAAAAAAAAAGCGTAGGGGTCCCCCCAAATTCAATAACCAGGCCCTTCAGGTCTGGTATGGATATTAAGGGGGACCCCAGCCAAAAAAAAAAAAAAAAATGGCGTGGGGTCCCCCCCAAATATCCATACCAGACCCTTCAGGTCTGGGATGGATTTTAAGGGGAACCCCGGCCAAAAAAAAAATAAAAAAATGGCGTGGGGTCCCCCTCAAAATCCATACCAGACCCTTTATCCGAGCACGCAACCTGGCAGGCCGCAGGAAAGGAGGGGGGGACGAGAGCGGCCCCCCCTCCCGCCTGAACCGTACCAGGCCACATGCCCTCAACATTGGGAGGGTGCTTTGGGGTCCCCCCCAAAGCACCTTGTCCCCATGTTGATGAGGACAAGGGCCTCATCCCCACAACCGTGCCCGGTGGTTGTGGGGGTCTGCGGGCGGGGGGCTTATCGGAATCTGGAAGCCCCCTTTAACAAGGGGACCCCCAGATCCCGGCCCCCCCCCTGTGTGAAATGGTAAGGGGGTACAAAAGTACCCCTACCATTTCACCAAAAAAGTGGCAAAAATGGTAAAAATGACAGGAGACGGTCTTTGACAATTCCTTTATTAAAAATCTTCTTTCTTCTTTCTTCTGGTCTTCCTTCTTCATCTTCTCCTTCCGGCATCTTCTTCCATCGTCTTCTTCCTTCGATTCGCTTCTTCTTCCTCCGGTCTTC
The DNA here is from genome assembly GCA_028564925.1 of Lithobates sylvaticus. Classification (NCBI taxonomy): domain Eukaryota; kingdom Metazoa; phylum Chordata; class Amphibia; order Anura; family Ranidae; genus Lithobates; species Lithobates sylvaticus. The sequence continues at coordinate 462,726,458 of CM053030.1, read as the reverse complement.
TCGTCCGGCGTCGTCCTTCTCGTCCGGCATCGTCGTCTCTTCTCGCAGGCCGCTCCTCGCAATGGGAGGCTCCCGCTCTGTGAGGCTCCGCTCCGGGTGACAGGTCTTGTATAACGAAGGCACCTGGTGACCCCGCCCCCCCTCTGACGTCATGGGGAAAGCCATAGGGAATTCCACATGACGTCCCCATGCGTCAGAGGGGGCGGGGTCACCAGGTGCCTTCGTTATAAAAGACCTGTCAGCCGCAGCGAAGCCTCATAGAGCGGGAGCCTCCCATTGCGAGGAGCGGCCTGCGAGAAGAGACGACGATGCCGGACGAGAAGGACGACGCCGGACGAGAAGACCGGAGGAAGAAGAAGCGAATCGAAGGAAGAAGACGATGGAAGAAGATGCCGGAAGGAGAAGATGAAGAAGGAAGACCAGAAGAAAGAAGAAAGAAGATTTTAATAAAGGAATTGTCAAAGACCGTCTCCTGTCATTTTTACCATTTTTGCCACTTTTTTTGGTGAAATGGTAGGGGTACTTTTGTACCCCCTTACCATTTCACACAGGGGGGGGGGGCGGGATCTGGGGGTCCCCTTGTTAAAGGGGGCTTCCAGATTCCGATAAGCCCCCCCCGCCCGCAGACCCCCACAACCACCGGGCACGGTTGTGGGGATGAGGCCCTTGTCCTCATCAACATGGGGACAAGGTGCTTTGGGGGGGACCCCAAAGCACCCTCCCAATGTTGATGGCATGTGGCCTGGTACGGTTCAGGCGGGAGGGGGGCCGCTCTCGTCCCCCCCTCTTTTCCTGCGGCCTGCCAGGTTGCGTGCTCGGATAAGGGTCTGGTATGGATTTTATGGGGGACCCCACGCCATTTTTTTTGGCTAGGGTTCCCCTTAAAATCCATCCCAGACCTCAAGGGTCTGGTATGGATTTTGAGGGGGACCCTACGCCATTTTTTTTTTTTTTTGGCTGGGGTCCCCCTTAATATCCATCCCAGACCTGAAGGGCCTGGTTATTGAATTTGGGGGGACCCCTACGCATTTTTTTTATCAATGACTTAAATGAATGACAGTTCTCTGTATTACGGATCCGACAATTCATTTGCCGGCAATAGCTGCGACTCGTGATTTTAAATAGTTTTTTTTTCCTGCAAAAATGACACTGCAGGAACAGTTCTCTATATTAGATATACTGAATCTCGAATCATTCGAAGCATTCGTTATATCCGCTATTATAATTTCTTTCATATTAGTTGAAATTAGATATTTGTTAGTTACAATACAACATTCGAATTGTTCTCTGTATTGCGGGAATCGGCAATTAGCCGCGAGTGATTTTAAATGTCTTTTTTTCCTGCAAAAATGACACATTGTACAGAGAGAGTTGTAAACACGGGAAACATGACCCCCTTCTATATACTATATACTCTATAGTATGTCTATGAATGGGGTCATGTTTCCCGTGTTTAGAACTCTCTCTGTACAATGTGTCATTTTTGCAGGAAAAAAAGACATTTAAAATCACTCGCGGCTAATTGCCGATTCCCGTAATACAGAGAACAATTCGAATGTTGTATTGTAACTAACAAATATCTAATTTCAACTAACATGAAAGAAATTATAATAGCGGATATAACGAATGCTTCGAATGATTCGAGATTCAGTATATCTAATATAGGGAACTGTTCCTGCAGTGTCATTTTTGCAGGAAAAAAAAACTATTTAAAATCACGAGTCGCAGCTATTGCCGGCAAATGAATTGTTGGATCCGTAATACAGAGAACAGTCATTCATTGAAGTCATTGATAAAAAAAAAAGCGTGGGGGTCCCCCCAAATTCAATAACCAGGCCCTTCAGGTCTGGGATGGATATTAAGGGGGACCCCAGCCCAAAAAAATGGCGTGGGGTCCCCCATAAAATCCATACCAGACCCTTATCCGAGCACGCAACCTGGCAGGCCGCAGGAAAGGAGGGGGGGACGAGAGCGGCCCCCCCTCCCGCCTGAACCGTACCAGGCCACATGCCCTCAACATTGGGAGGGTGCTTTGGGGTCCCCCCCAAAGCACCTTGTCCCCATGTTGATGAGGACAAGGGCCTCTTCCCCACAACCGTGCCCGGTGGTTGTGGGGGTCTGCGGGCGGGGGGCTTATCGGAATCTGGAAGCCCCCTTTAACAAGGGGACCCCCAGATCCCGCCCCCCCCCCTGTGTGAAATGGTAAGGGGGTACAAAAGTACCCCTACCATTTCACCAAAAAAGTGGCAAAAATGGTAAAAATGACAGGAGACGGTCTTTGACAATTCCTTTATTAAAATCTTCTTTCTTCTTTCTTCTGGTCTTCCTTCTTCATCTTCTCCTTCCGGCATCTTCTTCCATCGTCTTCTTCCTTCGATTCGCTTCTTCTTCCTCCGGTCTTCTCGTCCGGCGTCGTCCTTCTCGTCCGGCATCGTCGTCTCTTCTCGCAGGCCGCTCCTCGCAATGGGAGGCTCCCGCTCTGTGAGGCTCCGCTCCGGGTGACAGGTCTTGTATAACGAAGGCACCTGGTGACCCCGCCCCCCTCTGACGTCATGGGGAAAGCCATAGGGAATTCCACATGACGCCCCCATGCATCAGAGGGGGCGGGGTCACCAGGTGCCTTCGTTATAAAAGACCTGTCAGCCGCAGCGAAGCCTCACAGAGCGGGAGCCTCCCATTGCGAGGAGCGGCCTGCGAGAAGAGACGACGATGCCGGACGAGAAGACCGGAGGAAGAAGAAGCGAATCGAAGGAAGAAGACGATGGAAGAAGATGCCGGAAGGAGAAGATGAAGAAGGAAGACCAGAAGAAAGAAGAAAGAAGATTTTAATAAAGGAATTGTCAAAGACTGTCTCCTGTCATTTTTACCATTTTTGCCACTTTTTTGGTGAAATGGTAGGGGTACTTTTGTACCCCCTTACCATTTCACACAGGGGGGGGGGCCGGGATCTGGGGGTCCCCTTGTTAAAGGGGGCTTCCAGATTCCGATAAGCCCCCCGCCCGCAGACCCCCACAACCACCGGGCACGGTTGTGGGGATGAGGCCCTTGTCCTCATCAACATGGGGACAAGGTGCTTTGGGGGGGACCCCAAAGCACCCTCCCAATGTTGAGGGCATGTGGCCTGGTACGGTTCAGGCGGGAGGGGGGCCGCTCTCGTCCCCCCTCCTTTCCTGCGGCCTGCCAGGTTGCGTGCTCGGATAAAGGGTCTGGTATGGATTTTGAGGGGGACCCCCACGCCATTTTTTTTTTTTTTTTGGCCGGGGTTCCCCTTAAAATCCATCCCAGACCTGAAGGGTCTGGTATGGATATTTGGGGGGGACCCCACGCCATTTTTTTTTTTTTTTTTTTTTTGGCTGGGGTCCCCCTTAATATCCATACCAGACCTGAAGGGCCTGGTTATTGAATTTGGGGGGACCCCTACACTTTTTTTTTTTTTTTATATCAATGAATGACTGTTTTTTAAATAGCTTTTTTTTCTGCAAAAATGTCACTTTGTCATTCGAATTCATTCGAATGATTCGAATTCATTCGAATTCATTCGTTATATCTGCTATAATAATTTCGTTTGAATTAGTTGAAATTTGATATTGGTAGTTGGATTCGAATAATTTGGAGCTGAAATTCGTAAACGGAATTTTTCCTGCAAAAATGACACTTTGTCATTCGAATTCATTCGAATCCATTCGAATTCATTCAAATTCATTCGAATCATTCTGCGACGAAATTCGTAAACGGAATTTCGTATTCCGTACGGAATTCGTAAAAAAAAAAATTCGTACTACAGATTCGTAAATTCGTACGAATTTCGAAAAATTCGTACGAATTACGAATTCGTACGAAACGAATCGCGCATGTCTAGATCATATTCATAATATTTTGATGGCTGGAAAACCTCCTGCTGTTAGAATACAACAGTCAGTGTTGATGGGGGAATCTAGCTATTTCCTTTTCTTCAACCTGTGGCATAATCTATGACCAGCCTTAGGCCTGCCATGCAGCAGGAACCAGCCAAGATTCAAACCGTTAATGGGCAGGCTAAATGTTCCAAGTTGATTGATCTTGGGTACAACCAGCCTGCTGGATTCACTCACGATTATCGCTAGGGGCAACTATAGATATACTAGATATGGAATTTCACATATCTATTCAGCGACAATATATGTATGTAGCATGACCCCCTTGGGGATTGCTTGGATTTACCTGCTCATCTTCACCGCCATGACCTTGTGAACATTTCAACCCACCTGACACTGGGTTCAGACATCTTTGCACCACCTTAAAGTCAAACAACTCAGTGCGTTAATATTCTATTAGCGTTTACTGAAATAACTCAAAGAAAATATTGTTACACAGAGAAGGTAATAGAGCTACTGATCTTTGGGTAACAGTCCTAGCTAAGCAGAGGAATTCCTCTACCATAACACAAGTAAGATAATTTGGTTGCAACAGTATATTATGTACACGTATGTACAAAGGAACACCACTGGAACATGACCTGAAAGGATAAGCAAGAGTTAATCATTAATTCTGGCAAAACTTCTAAAGGGGGAGTCCAGGTAGGCCTATTTAACCTTTAATCCTAATGAGAGATCAAGTTTAATAAGAATGATATGAGGACCCTTTAAGCAGTAATGACAGCAATGTCCACGTTGCAGGCCTGATGGTCTTCACCGGCAGTTGGAGCTCATTAACTATATCCAAAAAGGTACAGTAACAAGTCAATGGTATTTCTTGGAATAGATGAAGCTAAAGATGTCTACAGTATGTACAGTGTTCAAAGATAAGTGCAGTAAAGTATTCCCAAGGTAAAGCTGTCTGTGCACGGGGGTCATGGCCTGTGGGAGGACTGCCGGCTTCGCCCAGGTTTGGATGGGGTTCAGCCTCGGACCCTCTGGCGACACCTCAAAGGAACTGTAACGTATTGCTACCTAAGAATGTGCCCTTAGTGACTGCTAAGTGTGGTTTTTCCTTTTTCTCACTGTTTCCCTAAATTCTATGATCCTCACCAGTTTTGCAGGTCCGGCTGCAAGACGACCCTGACAGCCACGATGCCCTGGGGGGAGGGAGCGGGATGGGATTGGGAAAGGGTTGTGTTTGTTTCTATTTTTATTTTTGACTAACTTACAGTGCATGCTTATAATGTCGAATGTTGGTATCCATGTGGGGAGGGAAGCTCACAGGCGGGTGGGTACAGCCTGGATGAATCTTAGATATACAGATGGGAGGTATGATATTGTCAGGAGGGAGATGCCCTTAGTGGAGCACAACGCAAATCACCCACCTGGCGTTCACATGATGCAAGAGTTACCATGGCGCAGATGAAACTTATGTCTTGGAACGTCAGGGGGCTGAACGACAAAATTAAGCGCACCCTGGTTATGGCTTATATTAAGAAATATAGCCCCCATGTGTGCATTCTCCAGGAGACGCACCTGACGGGTGGCAGAGTATTGGGATTAAAAAAGCCCTGGATCGGCCACTGCTACCACGCTACATATTCTAACTATGCACGGGGTGTCAGTGTGCTGATCCACAAGTCCCTATCTTACGAACTACTTGATGTGAAGGTGGACCCGGGGGGTAGATACGTGATACTGCATACTATTATAGACACGATAGAACTTGTGATTGTGGGATTGTATATACCCCCACCGGCCACTGTGGTGCTGCTGCAAACACTGGTCCCTATACTCTCTAACTACCCCACAGATAATCTGCTTATCGCTGGAGATTTCAACATGGTACTTAACCCCTCGATTGACAGATTATCACAAGGCGCCGGGGTGGAATCCCAGTTGTCCAAATGGGTGTCGTTATACGACATGACCGATGTATGGCGCTGGAAGCACCCGTCTGACCGGGCCTATACCTGCCACTCCACCTCTCATAGGGCTATGTCCCGGATAGATCTTATCTTGGCCAGCGGGGGTCTGCTCGCTCGGGTAAGATCGGTGGACATGTTGCCAAGGGGAATATCTGACCATGCCCCGCTGCTGTGCACCTTCCAGACTAATACTCCGCCTTCGCAGAGGGTATGGAGGCTCTCACGTTACTGGATCACCGACCCAGCGGTGGAGCCAGAAGCTGAGTCCCAGATTCAGGACTTTTGGTCCACGAATACAGACTCTGCACCAGGGCGCAGCGTCTGGGATTCTTTTAAGGCCTACATGCGCGGAGCCTACATAGCATCCATCTCCAAGGTTAGACGGGACACTGCATCTGCACTACAGGGGGCTGAGGCCACCGCCCTCGACCTAGAGACCAGATACGCTTCCACTCAAAACCCCGTCACGTACATTGACATGCAGAACGCGTATAGAGAGGTGATGCTGCTGAGGGTTTCCCGGGCTAAGAAGCAACATCTAGCGCAGACCCAGCGCATTTTTGAGCAGGGGGGCAAGACTGGACGCCTGCTGGCGTGGTTGGCCAGAGAACAACAACCTGTTACGTCCATAGCCCGTGTTAAGGCCCAGGATGGGACAGTGATCTCGGACCCCCTGCTCATAAACGCCCGCTTTGCTACATACTACGAGGAGCTTTATTCTTCCACAGCAAACTATTCCACACAGGAGCTGCACTCCTTTCTGGACCGGGTCACCTTTCCCTCCCTGTCCGCAGAGGCCCGAGAGACACTCGACAGTGTAATAACAGAGAGGGAAGTCCAACAGGCCCTGGGAGAACTACAGGCGGGGAAAACACCAGGCACCGACGGCATTCCGCCGGAATTCTATAAACAGTATGGGGGACAACTGGTACCGAAGCTGCACCACATGATAGCCCAATCTCTGAAAGAGGGGAATTTACCGTCATCTATGGCAGAAGCAATAATTGTGGTCATAGCTAAGCCGGGAAAGGATCCTGAGCTGTGCTCCTCCTATCGTCCCATCTCCTTGCTCAACGCTGACGTCAAGGTGCTCACTAAAGTTTTGGCAAGGAGGTTGAACGACGTGATCCTCTCACTGATACACGGGGACCAGTCGGGTTTTATGCCCGGCAAAGGAACGGACATCAACCTGCGTAGACTTTATACGGTTCTGGGTTCCCGTGCATGCTTGGCCCCAGCGGATGCAGTGGCCTCCCTAGATGCCGAGAAAGCGTTTGATTCAGTTGAATGGAACTATCTGTGGGAGGTCCTGCACCGCTTCGGCTTCGGTCCCAGGTTCATATCATGGGTTAAGACACTATATGCCACCCCGACTGCTAGGGTTCGTACAGGAACAGTCTTGTCCCCGCCCTTTCTCCTCCACAGGGGCACACGCCAGGGATGCCCACTCTCCCCGGCGCTTTTTGCGCTGGCTATAGAGCCTATGGCTATCCTAATACGCGGATCTCCTGAGATCCGGGGTATTCCCTTGGGCCCTGTGGAGGAGAAAATTTCCCTCTATGCTGACGACACCCTTCTATACATACGAGATGCCCCTACATGTCTTGGCAAGGCTCTTGACCTCATCAACACCTTTGGTACGTATTCGGGTATTCGGGTCAACTGGGGGAAATCGGTTCTTTTTGCTCTCCACCCTTCAGAGGCAGGCTTACCAACAAACACCCAGCTACAAATAGTTTCACAGTTCAGATACCTGGGAGTAAACATTCATAGGGACCTGAGACAATTTGTCCCCCTCAACCTGGACGCGGTTGTGTCCTCTACGGCTCAGAGATGCTCCTCATGGAAGTCTCTCCCCCTCACACCTGTAGGTAGAATCAACCTAATAAAGATGTCGGTACTTCCCAAGTTCACCTATCTATTTCGACAGACGCCAGTGCACATCCCGCAGTCTTTTTTCAGGAAACTGAATAGCCTACTCACTGCCTTTATCTGGAACGGTGCTGTTCCCAGGATAGCACAGAGTACGCTTCAGCTCCCGACCACGCTGGGGGGACTGGCAATGCCTAGCTTCCTAAAGTATTACTGGGCGGCGGTTCTTGTGACGGTCAAGTGGTGGCTGTCGGAAGACCCACCTAACCCTGCGGCCGCACTGGAGGCAGCATTGTTGGGTTCCCACTCGGACCTCCAAAACCTAATCCACAGAGGCCCCAGGTGCAGCCCAAGTGTGACCCCCTCGATGAGGGTGACACTGAGGGTGTGGGACACAGTTAGGGTGAAGATGGGGGGGTCGCACGCCTGGTCTCCTAATACACCGCTCTGGGGTAACCCGAGGCTCCCCCACCTTGGCTCCATTCCCGACCCTGCATTGTGGGCACGGAGTGGAGTCAACACTTTGGCGGATGTTGTCTCCAACAACGAACTACTCTCCTTTGACGACTTGAAGTCGAAACATGACCTACAAAATCACATGTTTTTCAGGTACATACAGTTGCGACATGCCTACCGAGCACAGTTCCCACAACCTATCAGCATAAAACTAAATCCCCTGGAAGAGCTCTTATCCACGGATAGGGACAAGAAACCTATGTCTGCCCTCTATGCCGAATTGATCGGTCTGGACACCTCAGTGGTCTCTAGGCTCTTCGATAAATGGAAGGCAGACATACCGGAGATGGCTGACGACGACTGGGAGGAGGGTATACAACAGTACCTCCCACTCGTGATCTCGTCGCGAGATCGCTATGCCCAGCTCAGATTTTTACACCGAGCATATTACTCTCCGGAACGCTTGGCTAGTATATACCCCACTAGGAGTAACCTGTGCCCTAAATGTAACACGGACATAGGGTCCTTTATGCACGTAGTATGGTCGTGTGGGCACCTCCAGACGTACTGGAAGGGTGTCGCAGCAGAAATTAATAGAATAGGGAAACTACATGTTCCATGTACCCCACTGCCTCTGCTGTTAGGGATAGTCGACACACTGCAGACGACACAAGCAAAAAAACACTTTGTTTTCTATGCGGCATTCTACGCCAGGAGGGCGATTCTTCTTAAGTGGAATGACCCCAGCATCCCTACAATTTCCCAGTGGCGGGCCCTGGTAGACGCAGCATTACCCCTGTATAAACTGACCTACATGGGGCGCAACTGCCCCCAAAAGTTTGAAAAGATCTGGGGGGCTTGGGTACAGGAAAGACAGCTCGATCTTCCATAGTATCTATTCTGGAATGCTTGCAGGGGTGGGAAATAGGGTAAACCACTCACTGATAGAGACTAGATCCCCTCTCATTGTGTCTGATATAGATTACTAGGGGCCTCCGGCCCTCAATATTGGGAATAATGCTTTTCTGAAATGGGAGGGATGGGCGGGAAAGTAGCGATGTGGTCCGTCTGAATACAAATTATGATGTGCTAATGATGCCTCTGGTACTAGCTTTGCCTTGTCCTTCAGCCTCCTCCACTGAACATATCTTATCAGCTAACTTTAACTGACAATGTTTTGACAATGTATGAGCAATGTAGGATTTTTGTTATATATCTGCTCTCCCTGATGTGATACCTATACACACGATTGTATCTGATCCGACGCTATGACATGTACTGTACAAAATAAATAAAGTTCTTGTTAAAAAAAAAAAAAAAAGCTGTCTGTGCACAGTGTCCCAGTGAAGTTATAAGAAAAGCTTTGTAAAGGTGGGCAATTGCCTTCTCACCAATGGCCAGGCCGATACAATGCCTTCTGGACAGCAGCTCCCGAAGCGACGTCCTTGCAGCAGATCCGCTGTGACAAGCTCCCAATGCGAGGCTCCAAGCACGGGTTGTCGGATGACCGAGATGGTGCTGGATAGAAGTTTGATGAACAGCAAGCAGTGTTAGGCCCTTCTTGTCCGGGCTGGAATGTTGTACCCCACGTGGTAGGCCGCGACCTCACCCTCCCTGGATGGAGAGATCTGTCACGCACGAGGCCCAGGAGGAAGAGAGCGTGAGGCGGGTCTCTGGCTCCTTTTATAGCTCCTCCCAGCAATATCCCTGATGGTAGCAAAGATCCCTGGGATATGTAGTCTAGGTGTATAGTCATGCTGGGCAATTGCCATACTGAGGAACTACTAATCCCACAATCCCTTTGGTTTGGCTCACAAATGTGATGTCAGTTAGTATCGCTGGGCACTAGAGGGACAACACGATATACAGAAACAACGGAGGATCACTGCACTTTGCAATTGTAGTCGACATTGCTACATGTATTTACAAATAATATATACTGTACAGTCCTTATATATATATATATATATATTATAAGTGCCCAGCTGTCTTCCTCCTGTGGCTGCTGATCCCAGGACCAGGCATTTCCAGCCCACCTGGCTGCAGCTACCCCTTTCACTAGCCCTCCTGGCTAAGACTCCACAGTCCTCCCAGACTGACACTGCATCCATCCCAGACTGCTTTCCTTAGTCCTCGCAGGCATGCCTCTCAGTCCTCTTGACTGTAAAACTCACCAGCCCACCTGGCTGTCCTCCACCCTGGAGATTTGCCAGAAACATGGAATCATGTTTCTTGAAGAAGACCTTTGCATTTGTTATATTAAAAAGTACAATAATAATTTAAAACCCAACTCCAGTTTCTCCTTACAAACAAATCATTTGATTCCCTGAGCCTTCTTAGAACAAGAAATACATTTTTTACTATGATCTTTTTCTTCCTGGTGCTTTCATAAGAAGCCACCCAACATGGCCCAGATCCCAGGAGTGACAGCACAGGCAGTCAAGGGTTCTACTCCCTGTAGTCCTCTGCACTACTGAAGGTGTTACTATTAGTTTGTAGGGGGGGGGGGGGGTACTGGCAGCTGTTTTTCTAGGTGTTCCTGTCACTTTAGCAGGTGTCAGTATGGACAGTGGGGTGGGAATCTACAGATAACTCACTCAGTTCTTGGTTACCTGGTAGAAGTAGACACAGTGATCACACAAATGCTGCATGCCCCTGCACTAGAGAACAATGCTGAGGACTGATTTGTCCTCTGCACTAGGCTTTTGATGGCCATCCTGTAGAATCCTGTATCTGACTGGACACAAAGCTCTTCCAAAGTTTGGGCAGTCATCTTTACCCATAGAGGGTATATGTAGCCTCTGCTGCGTTATTTGTTTGGCACTCTGCAGTGTGGGAAGTACTTAGGGAGATGTAGACACTGATTGGGGAGAGGTAGGATTAGTGCATGGAAAAATTTCTGTGGAGAAGGGTCCGACAAGTTTTGCTCCTGTGGCCCTTGTAATCTACCCAGTTTTGGTTAGACCTTACTACCAGTCTACATCTGTAAATGCAGCACCCTATCTTAGTAAGTACTGTTTAAGCCTATGACAACCTGTTTAAAGAAGCAATCCTCATACACATTGCTGTGTAGTAGTTGTGCCTACTTGAACCACCTTGTCACGAAACTGGAGAAAAAGCACCTATTGTCCATATACTTTGGGATTACCACTGCATTGTTGTGCTGTTTATTATTCTCTACATGAAGCAGCAATTTTCTCACCTGGTCCCTTCAAAACTATTGTCTTCCATCTAGTCCTGCCCACAAGCCTGCCTTCCAACAATGGCAGTTCATATGTGTCACTGCTGTGTGTCGTGTATGTGCCTTTTTACTCCACCCACTGGATGAAGAACTGAGAGTTGGTTGGAGGTTATGTAAGCGGCTTTCGGAAGAAGGGTTTGGGGGATAGTAGAGGAGGATTAAAAAAAATATATGGTATACAGAGGAGGGGGCAGAGAGAGGTTAATAACTGGCCTTAAATCCTTTAACATGTGTATACTGAATAACACATACAGAAGTTTAGTGCAATTTGTTAGCTTGTGGCTTTTAGGTGTTTCTACAAGGCCAAGAACAATAAGTGAATGTTTTGCATTTTATTACAAAGAAGTGCTAATATAAAGCCAAACTTCTGCAGTTCTGTCTTTGTGACTGCCTAATGAAAACGAATCTGGGGAGTTGAGCGGATCAGTGAAGGACAGCTGTATAACCTGTTCCCCATTGTCTATTGTACTCTTGTTCAAGTCCACAGAGTAACGTTCAGATAATTGCAAATTTATGCATGAGGTCACAGAAGAAACTGTGCTGAGATAAAAGGGAATTAAATTGTCTTATTTCTGTTAGAACAATTTCAGTGTGTATTAATGTATGTAATATATGAGGAGCAATCTTCTTCCCAGTCATATGTTGTATATAATCATGAAAGGTGCAGAAAAATGACCTGCATTTTTAATCCTGCTGGGTTTTTGGAGCTTTTAAAAAGAAGCCTTGCAAATAACAAAGTATATTTTTAAAGCTACACTTCTGTCTAAATTTAAAAAATGATGTTTCGCAAGCTGGGAAGAAACCTACCTACTAAGTGCTTTAACAAGCCCTTTTATGGTAGAGACAGATTTCAGAGAGTGTACCATGAAATGTACCATGGTGCCTCATTTACTGGTTGGTATAGTGAAAGGTGGGTATTCCTGAAGGGCATGGTTTCAACATCTTCTGGCCTTGGGCAGCACCGGTACAAAGTGGTTAGCACTTACACCTAGCAGCACTGGGGTTTCGGTTTGAATAACAACCACGGCACTACCTGCCTGGAGTTTGTGTGTTCTCCCTGTCCCTGTGTGGTTTTCCTCCCACAATCCAAAGACATTCTGGTAGGCTAATTGGTCCTAGTATGTGTATGTGAGATATGGACCTTAGATTGTAAGCTCCTTGAGGACAGGTACTGATGTGAATGTACAATATACTGTATATATAAAGCACTGTGTAAATGAATGGTACTTTATAAGAGCCTGTAATTTTAATCAGCTTCCTTTGTTCATCTCAGCATTCAGTCAAATATCATCTCAGAGCTACAAGATAGTTGGTATTAAAAGACATCCCTCTACTAGAAGTTGTGATAGCAGGTCTGAATAAGGAGCTGGTAGCAATAGAATGCTCAGCATATCACTGAGGGTCATGCACAAATTAATGATTGAATCAGAAAGTATTTATGTTCAGTGATCACCAGCCCAACATATCTTATTAATACTGGCCCAGGGAGAAAATGCCCCCCTGGCCCAGTCCTCCCCTGACATATGGGCAGGAAAAGATTCTTCAGCACTATCCAAGCTCCAAATTGTGACTTGTAGCTTATATACAGTTTTGTAGTGTTATTAATTGTTTAATTGTTGGCATCAATTACTCTTTCAGTTCACTATACATGTTACAGAGCAAAGGGGGATTTGGACATGGTCCAGATGTTGGAAATATATCTTTTTCAGATATGCCTAAATATGTATGCTCAGATTTCCTCATCTTGGCAGACCCTTTCTATGCTACTGTATATATACAATATATATATATATATATATATATATATATATACACACACACACACACACACACATACAGTATATATGATTTCACCGGGAAGTAAAATATTAAACTTTATTGTATTGATCATATATTATATTTTTACTATGCATGCACTACTGGCTTGAGATATGCTTTATGCCTAGGGCTAAAATGAGAAATCATTGTGCCCTAGGCATAAGTGGATGTTGATGTCCTCTCTTGTGGGATCCAATTCTTTTACTGCCAAACCTGTTACATGATTATTTTAAAGACGAAAAACCAAACTGTGTTGCTGGAGGCAGTTTATCTGATTTCTATATCATTACATTGTACAATCCACCAATGAAAAGAAGCAGAAAATAGGCTGAAGCTGTTAACACAGAACTCTAGTCAAATCTGTTTACATTTTGTCTAGCATAAAATATAGTTAAAATCTCTGTTAGATTTTTTTTTACTGCTGTGCCTACAATAAAGAGTAGGGATCAGTGGTAATTTTCAGTGGAATCTGCCTAAAGCCAAAATCAGTTTTAACAAATTAAATATATATATATATATATATATATATATATATATATATATATATATATATATATATACACACATACATACATACATATATATATACACATATATATATACATTGTAACATGGGGACCATTAGCTCTCGTGGTAGATGCGTTTGTTAGTGATTCAAGCCAGTCAGGAACTATATTTAAGGGCATGGTAGCCCATTTTTATTAAAAAGGCAAATGAAAGTCTTTGACATAAAGGTTTCCCACACAGGGGTTCTTCTCCAGCAAATAAACACTCACAGAAAATGCTAGCCCACCTGGCTCTTTAGCAGTACCTCTGCGCTTTGTCCTGGTCACACAGACCACAGGATTTCCTCACTGTGGATGGCTTCTCTTTAGCGTCCACAGCTTCGCTCTGGCCTTAGTCCTCAGGCTGTTGCACTGCTTCTGGCAGTCGCACATTCTGGCTGCCTCCTGCAACCTCTCTGACTCCTGGAGGCCTCCTGTCTCTCTGGGTGTGGAGCAATCTCCAACTGGGAGCCATGAAGTCTTCCCATACTCTCATTATAAGTGCTGTGCTCACCTGAGCACACACCCTGCTGGTAATTTACAAAGTCTGGACACAGGGTTGGAGATCCCATCCCACCCAAGACACTATGGAATCTCCAAACTACAGAGCCCCATGACCAAATACCAAAACCTGGAGAAAGCTGCAAAAGCAGTTTTCTCCAGTCCACATTTATGCTCTGTAGCCTTGCACCAAGCAAATGTGCATACCCTGTGTCCTCCAAATTATCAATTTTACCTAGACAGCACCTCCTACTGTCACAATATATATATATATATATATATATATATATATATATATATATATATATATATATATATATATATATCACAAAAGTGAGTACACCCCTCACATTTTTGTAAATATTTTATTATATCTTTTCAGTGTGACAACACTGAAGAAATTACACTTTGCTACAATGTAAAGTAGTGAGTGTACAGCTTGTATAACAGTGTAAAAATAACTCAACACACAGCCATTTATGAAATAAAGAGGGGAAGGGAATTTGTGACTTTGAGCGAAATTACAGCCTGGTAGGGTCATTTATTTCCATCCCTATCAAAGTGATCTGCGATTGAGCACGCCGGTGTCACAAAGTCCCAAAACCCCTCCGTTGTTGCCCGCTGGCTCTCGCCGGCATGCTCAATCGCAGATCACACAGCCATTTATGTCTAAATCGCTGGCAACAAAAGTGAGTACACCCCTAAGTGAAAATGTTCAAATTGGGCCCAAAGTGTCGATATTTTGTGTGGCCACTATTATTTTCCAGCACTGCCTTAACCCTCTTGGGCATGGAGTTCACCAGAGCTTCACAGGTTGCCACTGGAATCCTCTTCCACTCCTCCATGACGACATCACAGAGCTGGTGGATGCTAGAGGCCTTGCTCTCCTCCACCTTCCGTTTGAGGATGCCCCACAGATGCTCAATAGGGTTTAGGTCTAGAGACATTCTTGACCAGTCCATCACCTGTACCCTCAGGTTCTTTAGGAAGGCAGTGGTCATCTTGGAGGTGTGTTTGGGGTCGTTATAAGGTTGGAATACTGCCCTGCGGCCCAGTCTCCAAAGGGAGGGGATCATGCTTTGCTTCAGTATGTCACAGTACATATTGGCATTCATGGTTCCCTCAATGAACTGTAGCTCCCCAGTGCAGGCAGCACTCATGCAGCCCCAGACCATGACACTCCCACCACTATGCTTGACTGAAGGCAAGACACACTTGTCTTTGTACTCCTCACTTGGTTGCCACCACACACGCTTGACACCATCTGAACCAAATAAGTTTATCTTGGTCTCATCAGACCACAGGACATGGTTCCAGTAATCCATGTCCTTAGTCTTCTTGTCATCAGCAAACTGTTTGTGGGCTTTCTTGTGCATCATCTTTAGAAGAGGCTTCCTTCTGGGATGACAGCCATGCAGACCAATTTGATGCAGTGTGTGATGTATGGTCTGAGCACTCACAGGCTGACCCCCCACCCCTTCAACATCTGCAGCAATGCTGGCAGCACTCATACGTCTATTTCCCAAAGACAACCTCTGGATATGACGCTCAGCACGTGCACTCAACTTCTTTGGTTGACCATGGTGAGGCCTCTTCTGAGTAGAACCTGTCCTGTTAAACCGTTGTATGGTCTTGGCCACCATGCTGCAGCTCAGTTTCAGGGTCTTGGCAATCTTCTTATAGCCTAGCCCATCTTTATGTAGAGCAACAATTATTTTTTTCAAATCCTCAGAGAGTTCTTTGCCATGAAATGCCATGTTGAACTTTCAATGACCAGTATGAGAGAGTGAGATCGATAACACCAAATTTAACACACCTGCTAACCATTCACACCTGAGACCTTGTAACACTAATGAGTCACATGAGACCGGGGAGGGAAAAGAGCTAATTCACTTAGAGGTGTACTTACTTTTGTTGCGAGCGGTTTAGACATTAATGGCTGTGTGTATAGTTATTTTGAGGGGACAGCAAATTTACACTGTTATACATGCTGTACACTCACTACTTATATATATATATATATATATATATATATATATATATATATTTATATTCTTCATACCAAATGTATCAGAGTCAATGGAGGAGTGGACTATGACAAAAAGTTTGCCAAGCGCTAAATAATCTTATGGGGGAGACTGCCCTCATTTCCAGTTGGATCAGTAATAAAGGAAGGTAGGATGATCTCTCCAATAGGGACACTTTTATCAGTAAAACCCCTTTTATTAGTATAATAGGTAAGGGTTAGAACCTTTCTCAAGTTTTGCTGCTACCTGTATCCCTGATGAGACTCGTTGTGTCTTCAGACAAAAATGTTTAGGAAATCTCAGGATAGTAAGAATTGTTGAAGTTTTACTTAGATCTGTTGTTGGATTTCTTAACACATTTGCAGGGCAAAAATAAATGAAAAGGGCAATTGTAAACAACTCCATTGGTGTTGCTTCCTCATGCCATGCTACAAAATGCACTGGCACATGATCACTTTACAAACTTTAATTGCATCAAAGAATAGAGTACATAGGATATTTGAGATTGTGACTTATATCTGCAAGTACAAAAAAAGATCACACATAGATCAATTCACAATTCAAAAAGATCTCACAAAAAAAGTGATCAGTGACATATAATACTCGTAGATGTTATAAAAGAAAAATACGAACAAACAAAGAACCAAGAGAAGAGACAAATCAGTTCTAGTCTCCTAGTAAAGAAAATACAAGTTTAATAGAGCAAAGAATACATTCACTGCTCTTGTAGAAAGTATATAATGAACCAATAACTAACGGTAGAACATTTCAGTAGGAAAATGAGCAGGCTATATCACAGTTCTCCTTCTCAACAACTAGGAAATAATGTGAGTATAAATTAGTGAGGTTTATGTTATTATGCTGGCACATGAGAGTGGTGGGGTTATTATTCTAGCACAGGATAATTAAACTGAGAGTGGTTGAGCTATCATGCTGGCCTATGAATGTGGTGGGGATATTATGCTGGCACAGGATATTCCACTGGGAGTGGTGGGGTTATTATTCTGGCACATGGAAGTGGCAGGGTTATTATACTGTAACATGGGAAAGGCAGGGTTGTTATGTTGGCACAAGATATTACGCTGAGTAGTGCGGTTATTATGCTGGTCAAAAGAGTGGTAGGGTTATTATGATGGCATAAATTATTACACTGGGAGTAGTGGGGTTATTATGCTGGCATGGATTTTACACTGAGAGTCATTACTAACACCAAACCAAGCCAACCCCCCCTTGACCCCTGGGAAATGCAGTGATCAATCCCCCTCTCCCGCCACCCGTGGGGGACGGACGTGAATGCAGCGATCATCACCCCCCCAGTGATCAGGGCATTACCCTTGGAGTCAGGGGGAATGAAGAGACAGTCCATTGATTTTCCTCCCGGGCAAACAGGAGGTGTATCCTGAGACACAATTGGCCAACCGGGTCACAGGAACTGCTTCCTGATTGGCTCGGAGGAGAATCAGGAAGACAATAGCAAATATTAATTCGCTATTGTCACAAAACTGGATGGGCTCAGGGAGCAGTGCTCTGCGTCCCGAGCCCATACTTTTTTTAAGCCAATTAGGCTTAGGCTCTAATTATGTGCTTAAAAAAAAACCATTGAAATCCATGCGTCCGGCGCCCCACTTGTAGATTAGGGGGCCTGACACATGAATAGGGTGGGCGGCGCCCGTGTGCCCTGCATGAGTGGCCACCACTGGTCTTCACCCTTAAATTAGGATGTAAGGGAGTGACTTAAACGAGTTCTGTACTAGGTGTCATATAATAATGCAGGGTATAACTAATGCAAAATTATCACATTTTAAGCACAAACCTTAAAACATCATCCACAGTATATCCCTTCTAGTTCACTCAGTTCTCTTGTAGAAAAGAAGACATTTTAGACATTTTCCATTTGGTGAAGTTCTGTTGATTCAGTAAAACTTAATTTTTTCTAAGCCACAAATCACTATTGCAAAGTTTGCAGTTTATCAATGTAATTAGCTAATTGATTCTGATTGAACTCAGGCACATTCACTGTAATAATTAGTAAATATTCAAAGTTTTATATGGCATATTCAATAGTTGTGAATGCACGTGTTAGTTGTGTGTGAAAACTTTGTATTCAAGCTAACTTTTAATTTAAAGCAGAATTTATTAATTACAAAGGGCATAAATAACATAAAACAGCAGATTTTTTTTGCAGATCTTTTATTAAAATGGGTTGCATACATTAACTTCATAGCCAATATGGACCTAACGATACAAGACAGTAAATCAATCTTATTTATACAGTTGAAGTTGTAGCTCATTTGTCCAAAAGATGAATTTATGTTTAAAGAAAGACCTGTGTTCAAATGTTAATATAAAACTGTAAACAGCCTTGCTTTGATGGAAAAATTAAGAGCCGGAAAGCTTACCTTTTCAGAGAATATGCTGCTTCAGACTCCCTCCACTGCTGATCTCATAAAAGCCAAGGCATTTGGTTACTAGTTTTCAGAATAGACTGGATGATTCACTCTTCCAACAGAAACAACAGAAATCTAGTGACCAGCACTGGAGGGAGCCTGCAGAATCCCCCCTAGTGAATCTATTAGTAAATTGGCTCTTTTTTTACTTATCTGTGAACAGTTTTTTGAATCAATATAAGAACCAAAATATATTCAGACTTTAAAGGTACCACACAGGGATAACTTATACATAAAATCACTTGATTTTTATTAATCCAAATGATAAATGGTTCCCATCATAGCATACACACATCATTCAGCATGACATGCCTAACACCATTGCCTTGGTAAGTACGTACAGTAAAACCTTGGCTTGAGAGTAACTTGGTTTGAGAGCGTTTTGCAAGACAAGCTACATTTTTTCATAAATAGACTTGATATACAAGCAATGTCTTGCTATACAAGTAGCGTCAAGTCACAACTCAGTATAAAAGAGAAGAGGCTCCTCTAAGTGTGGCAATATGGTTACATTTAATGAAGGTACAACATTTAGCAACTCACATCCTCCCAACTCATCATCCTCTGCCCCGCCATCGACGTCATCCCTTCCACGCTGTGCTCCACAAGCTCTTCAAGCCTCGCTTTCAGATCGCTCTACTGCAGGGTAGTCTTCCCGATCACAATTGCAGATTGACAGCGGTGAGAACCGGCGGTGTGGAGGATGGTCTATGTGGACAGCTTTACCCCAGATGCCTGCATACTTAGATGTGCCTGTTTTAATCATCAACCATGTGAGTTGCTAAATGTACCTTTATTAAATGTAACCATATTGCTACACTCAAAAGTGCCTCTCTTCTCTTTTATACTCTGTAGCTCCTGCTGGATTTTGCTTCTAATCCCCTTCTGCACGCTGCCATTTGTAAATGGTTACACAACCTATCACATTGCTATGGTCTTTTTATATGGACTATAAACTGGTTGTGGAACAAATCATCTAAGTTTCCATTATTTCTTATGAGGAATGATTTGATATACAAGTGCTCTGGATTACAAGCATGTTTCCGGAATGAATTAGGCTCACAATCCAAGGTTTTACTGTAAGTGTATCAAGATTATGGCCAATAGTCAGGGGGCATCCCATCTCAACGCATTTCAAACGATTTCACAATTTGGTCCTCTTCTTCAGAATGTAACAATGGAATTTTTGATAGTTGTATAGTATTGCATGTACTGATATCAAAATCAGAACTACCTTAAAAACGACTCCCTGGGTGAACATAGGGGCAACAGAAGGGGATAATGACTGAATATTTGAATATCTGTATGCAATAAATATGTCTAATACATGACTAATGATCTTCATCTTGATATCTATTTAAAGCATTTACAGTGGTGTGAAAAAGTGTTTGCCCCCTTCCTCATTTCCTGTTCCTTTGCATGTTTGTCACACTTAAGTGTTTCGGAACATCAAACCAATTTAAACAATATTCAAGGACAACACAAGTAAACACAAAATGCAATTTGTAAATGAAGGTGTTTATTATTAAAGGTGAAAAAAATCCAAACCATCATGGCCCTGTGTGAAAAAGTGATTGCCCCCCTTGTTAAAACATACTATAACTGTGGTTGTCCACACCTGAGTTCAATTTCTCTAGCCACACCCAGGCCTGATTATTGCCACACCTGTTCACAATCAAGGCATCACTTAAATAGGAGCTGCTTGACACAGTAAGATCCACCAGAAGATCCTTAAGAGCTACACATCATGCCGAGACCCAAAGAAATTCAGGAACAATTGAGAAAGAAAGTAATTGAGATCTATCAGTCTGGAAAGGGTTATAAAGCCATTTCCAAAGCTTTGGGAATCCAGCGAACCACAGTGAGAGCCATTATCCACAAATGGCGAAGACATGGAACAGTGGTGAACCTTCCCAGGAGTGGCCGGCTGCCCAAAATTACCCCAAGAGCGCAGCGTCGACTCATCCAAGAGGTCACAAAAGACCCCACAACAACGTCAAAGGAACTGCAGGCCTCACTTGCCTCAGTTAAGGTCAGCGTTCATGCCTCCACCATCAGGAAAAGACTGGGCAAAAATGGCCTGCATGGCAGAGTTCCAAGGAGAAAACCACTGCTGAGCAAAAAGAACATCAAAGATCGTCTCAATTTCTCCACAACACATCTTGATGATCCCCAAGACTTTTGGGACAACATTCTGTGGACCGATGAGACAAAAGTGGAACTCTTTGGAAGGTGTGTGTCCAAGTATATCTGGCGTAGAAGGAACACTGCATTTCAGAAAAAGAACATTATACCAACAGTAAAATATGGTGGTGGTAGTGCAGCCCTCAAAAATTACACTCGCACACTCGCATTTTGCGAGTGATTTTTGAGGGCTGGCGAGGAGAAGAGAGGAGAGCTGCCACTGGTAGATCACAGCAGGGAACATTCAGACTTTTGTTTCATAAGCTGTGAGTGTTCCCCCGCCGTGCGCCGTCACATAAGCTCCTCCCCTTTTCCGGGACTTTGATAGACAGATCACCCGTCCAATCCTAGGACGGGTGACATGTATCAAACTTCCCCGGACAAGGGAGGGGCTTATGTGACGGCGCGCCGCGGGGGAACATTCACAGCTTATGAAACAAAAGTCTGAATGTTCCCTGCTGTGATCTACCAGTGGCAGCTCTCCTCTCTTCTCCTCCACAGGTAGGCAGCACATGGGGGACACAGGCTGCAAATGGGGGGGACACACAGGCTGCACATGGGGGGGAGACACAGGCTGCACATGGGGGGGACAGACACTGGCTGCACATGGGGGGGGGGGGACACTGGCTGCACATGGGGGGGGACACAGGCTGCACATGGGGGGGGGGACACTGGCTGCACATGGGGGGGGGGGGGGGGGGACACTGGCTGCACATGGGGGGGGACACTGGCTGCACATGGGGGGGGACACTGGCTGCACATGGGGGGGGACACTGGCTGCAAATGGGGGGGGGGACACAGGCTGCAAATGGGGGGGGGACACTGGCTGCACATGGGGGGGGGGACACTGGCTGCACATGGGGGGGGACACTGGCTGCACATGGGGGGGGACACTGGCTGCACATGGGGGGGGGACACTGGCTGCACATGGGGGGGGGACACTGGCTGCACATGGGGGGGGACACTGGCTGCACATGGGGGGGGACACTGGCTGCTCATGGGGGGGGACACTGGCTGCACATGGGGGGGGACACTGGCTGCACATGGGGGGGGACACTGGCTGCACATGGGGGGGGACACTGGCTGCACATGGGGGGGGACACTGGCTGCTCATGGGGGGGGACACTGGCTGCTCATGGGGGGGGGGGGACACTGGCTGCTCATGGGGGGGACACTGGCTGCTCATGGGGGGGACACTGGCTGCACATGGGGGGGGACACTGGCTGCACATGGGGGGGGGGGCACTGGCTGCACATGGGGGGGGACACTGGCTGCACATGGGGGGGGGGACACAGGCTGCACATGGGGGGGGACACAGGCTGCACATGGGGGGGGACACAGGCTGCACATGGAGGGGGCACAGTCTGCACATGGGGGGGGCACAGGCTGCACACATGGGGGGGACACAGGCTGCACATGGGGGGGACACAGGCTGCACATGGGGGGGACACAGGCTGCACATGGGGGGGACACAGGCTGCACATGGGGGGGACACAGGCTGCACATGGGGGGACACAGGCTGCACATGGGGGGGGACACAGGCTGCACATGGGGGGGGGACACAGGCTGCACATGGGGGGGGGACACAGGCTGCACATGGGGGGGGGACACAGGCTGCACATGGGGGGGGGACACAGGCTGCACATGGGGGGGACACAGGCTGCATTAACATTAAGGTTGTTAATATTTTTTATAACTTAATTGCATAAAACATTAAAGGTGTCATTTAATGAGATAATTTATGAGGGCGGGTTTAGGGGCGGGGCAGGGTAGGGGTTGGGCGGGGCAACTGGTGGCGAGTAACCCTTAAGGCCTGGCTAGTAGCTCAGGACTTGAAATTTTGAGCCCTGTGGTAGTGTGATGGTCTGGGGCTGTTTTGCTGCTTCAGGACCTGGAAGACTTGCCGTGATAAAAGGAACTATGAATTCTGCTGTCTACCAAGAGATCCTGAAGGAGAATGTCCGACCATCTGTTCGTGTACTCAAGCTGAAACGAACTTGGGTTCTGCAGCAGGACAATGATCCTAAACACACCAGCAAGTCCACCACCGAATGGCTGAAGAAAAACAAAATGAAGACTTTGGAGTGGCCTAGCCAAAGTCCTGACCTGAATCCTATTGAGATGTTGTGGTATGACCTTAAAAAGGCCGTTCATGCTCGAAAACCCTCTAATGTAACTGAATTAGGACAATTCTGCAAAGATGAGTGGGCCAAAATTCCTCCAGGACGCTGTAAAAGCCTCATTGCACGTTATCGCAAACGCTTGGTTGCAGTTGTTGCTGCTAAGGGTGGCCCAACCAGTTATTAGGTTTAGGGGGCAATCACTTTTTCACACAGGGCCATGATGGTTTGGATTTTTTTTCACCTTTAATAATAAACACCTTCATTTACAAATTGCATTTTGTGTTTACTTGTGTTGTCCTTGACTATTGTTTAAATTGGTTTGATGTTCCGAAACACTTAAGTGTGACAAACATGCAAAGGAACAGGAAATGAGGAAGGGGGCAAACACTTTTTCACACCACTGTATTTGCTTGAGATGGAAACACATGACCCAGAGCCGGCCCCACTATGGATCCCTCTGAGTCCATTGGACCCAGGTGGCACTTTGAGAGGGGCGGCAGAGACGGCTCTTTAATTAGGCAAATTAGACGGTCGCCTTAGGCCTCGCGTTCACTTGTCTCATTGAAGAGCCCCCTCTGGTCTCCGGAGATTGACCACCTCCCTTCTTCCAGCCAGATGAGGGACGGCCTTGCTCAGCTGGGATTGCCGCCCGTACTGGCTGGCTACAGACAGACAGGCACTGGGGAGGGCAGGCGAGGGAAGGAGGCAGTTTCAAAGCCACCACAGCACCATGACCGAAACTTAGCCATTACCTCACCCGCCTCCCTCCAGGCACACTGCTGAAATGGACACACAAAGAGGGGCAACTGTGCCACCACCACGTTATTAGAGTCAGCCAGGCCAGCCAGAGAGCGCTCACCCTGGCCGAACGGTCTGCAGGTCACAGGTGAGTCCCGTTCCAGGCACCCTGTCCTCTCCTCCTTCCTAGGGGGAAACTGCATGTAGCCATGGAGATCACTGGGCTGTATGGGGGATTGATTGTAAATTGTAAAGTCGACTGTAAATGTCATGCTCATGTCATGTGTGGGGTCTGGGGGGCTCAGCTCCCTATTATACCTTATTGATTGAGGGCCAGTTCACACTAACACACAGTCGGTGCGACTAAGGTGTACTGTGTGCGTGTTTCCCACACAGCAGGTAAACACAATACCCGATCTGCTGCATGTAGGTGTCAATGTATTGTTAATGCACCCCAAACGCAGATCGCAAATGCAGTGTGTTTTACAGGCAAAAAAATCACACGGTACCCCAGTACTTTGCGGTTTGGTGCAGTGCGTTTTTAAAAGTAGTGCAAACACTACTTTTTCCACAGTCTGTTACTTTTTGCAGCCCTTTCAAATGAACGGACTGTCAAAATGCTCCCTATGGGAAAGAGTGCATTCTCATGTGATCCTGGTATGAACTGGCCCTTAACCTAGATTCACATTTCTGTGTTTAGTGCAGGCCATATTTGCGTTGGAACAGCAGTCCATTCAAATGAATGGGCTGCTGTACCTGAATTTCCACCAAAAAAAGGTGTATGCACCTTTTCAAAAATGTGGCCGATATGTCATATAGTTTTGCACAAAGCCAAGGTGCATGTAAATCCGACTTCCTGATAAATTTTATTTAATTTTTAATTATCATGATATAGAATAAAAGATGTGGGGGCCTTTTGGTGGGCGTGATTTTTTGGCGGGGGGGTAGGGGGGGCAGCATTTCATACTTGGACCCAGGCAGTACAATGTCTTCGGCCAACCCTGACATGACACCATGGGTTTTCTCGCCTAATCTAGATGCCATTCCTAAGGTTACATAGAGTAGCCCCTTCATGCCTACATATCCTAGTTGTGGGTCAGTGGTCTGTCTTCCTCGGTTTATATAACTTAATATTATCGGCATGCAAAATATCCACCCACTACACTTAAACAACAGATCTATGTTGACCACCTGGAGCAACAATTTATTCACCAGCCACCAGATAGAAGTCTTCAGATTTCCCGGCGAAGACCACCTGTATGTCCAGAGCCTTTTTTTTTTTTTCTTGTGTTAAACATGACAACAACTTTAATGGAACATTTTTTTTTTTTTTTTTTTAAATAGACTTTAGAAAGAAATATATCTCTTTTAGAAGAATTACAACAATCACCCATAAGATTGTCTTTAGATGTTACTTCCCTCTGTGATACAGAGCAAGTCCTTCCATGTAATTATTCTCCTAGAAGTCTCTGTTTAAAATATCTCATCTTTCATTGATCAAATGCTGCCACTGACGAAACAAGACACCTCAATTCTCACCTCACAGGTCACTGCACAAATTGTTATTCATGTTGGTACCTGGCTATTAAAGAACAATGTGAAAGGTTACTAAAATAAATTAAAATACAATAGTCTGATTTAGTCTTCCAAGGATGTTGTCTATTATAGTTTGGTTTAACAATTGGTAATGATGTTAGACTTACTGAATCTAAATTGGCAAAATCAATAGTGGGCTTTATAGACAATGCACTATTGGTGGAAAGCTGCATATATACTAAAGGTTTTATTACATTTACAATATGTTTTTTTTTATTGTTCACATTGTTATTATACACCCCTTAAAGAAAATGTAAACCAAACCCAAGTGACATTTAGTTTGGTAAATTAAATAAATTAATTCGATTAAACGCTTGTTTTCATTATTTTTTCATCTTATGTTGGATTTTAGTGCTGATGATCTCTTCCAGAATCTTTCAGCCACTTCCTGTCTGCAAACACTCTCTCCTGCATCAGCTAAAATGTTCTGGAACAATTTCTCCACCTGGGGCACATATGACAGGTTGACAACGCAGGACCCAAATGGGAAAAAACTGTCACTTCATAACAGAAAATGTCTGAACAAAAAAACTTCAAGGCAAGATCATCAGGATATCTTCCTTAGCTATTGGCTTAAATTATCTGTAGGCCACCTCCCTCCCAACATCCCTCCATTCAAAAATCAAAAGGTCCAGATGGATATTGTCAACCAAAATGTGGCTGCATCTAATCAGATGCAGTCGCTATTTTGGTATTTTGGCTGTCAAAATATAATAGGTGCAGAGACAGATTCTTCCATCCACATTGTTTATCAGTGTATGGCCAGCTTAACCACTTGCCGACTGGACCATAGCCTAAAGACGGCTACAGCGTGGTCGGCTTTTTCTGGGTGGATGTCCGTGGGACGTCCTCCCAGAATATTGCTCCTGCACGCCCCCTGGGGCGCGCACCTGGAACATCCATGACCGCCGGGTCCGAAGGACCCAGCGCATCATGGATTACGGTAAATGGCTGCTGATAGCGGCCGTTTACCACGTGATCACATGTCATGACGCCGGTTCCTCCCTCCCCACTCTGTACCGATCGGTACAGTGAGAGGGGAGAGGGGGAGAGATTGCAGCAGTGCTGTGGGCTGGATGTGTAGTGCCCACAGCGCTGCTCAGTG
The DNA here is from genome assembly GCA_028564925.1 of Lithobates sylvaticus. Lineage (NCBI taxonomy): Eukaryota > Metazoa > Chordata > Amphibia > Anura > Ranidae > Lithobates > Lithobates sylvaticus. The sequence goes on along the minus strand of CM053030.1, from coordinate 462,699,981 downwards.
ACAATACTCTGCCAATACTCTGCAACACTGTGCAATACTCTGCCAATACTCTGCAACACTGTGCAATACTCTGCTAATACTCTGCCAATACTCTGCAACACTGTGCAATACTCTGCCAATACTCTGCAATAATAAAAAAAAGGGGAACAGCGCCAAGTAGTAATGATGTATAATTACCCCAATCTAATCACTTGTGTATATCTACCTAGCGAATCTATACGCCCACAACAGTATGAGATAGTACACACAAAAGGGTAATATTAAAGTTCATATAGTAATGATATGAGCCTATATATAAAGTCCTGTAATGGCACAGATGAGTTGTGGTAATGCACTACACAGATGGACGATGACCCCGCATGCATCTAGATCAAATTTGAAAACTTGCACTACGGTGACTTGTATATGCAGTATGTGCAAACGGACCCTCCACCGAAAATATATATGCCCTTACCAGATGGTAGAGCATATAAGGCTCTGTATTGAAAGCAGTCAGCAGACAGGTGTAGATATCCCTGATTTTCACTCTTTAGGTTTGAAGCCTCCAGCAGTGGTGAAATATTCTCATCACAAAAACACAGCGAACTGCAGAATGCTAGTGATGTCCCAGGTTTATCTCCTCCCGATCCACAACACAACAAATGTAGAGTATAGATGCCTTTAAACCTCTCTTGACTCAGTGGCAACACGTTTGGGAAAGGAGAGAAGAACCACCCATAGTGTAATTCCGTTTCAAAGATTTATTAAAACACAATAGTAAAACTTACATTCAATCTCCTTTGGAGCGCTTAAAATAAATCCGCCGGCCGGTCGGATACTGGAGCCCGTCCTCCTTAGTCTTAGCGTGGTGACGTCACTGCGTGCCTTCCCAGACCAGATGTCGTCTACTCTGCAATACTCTGCCAATACTCTGCAACGCTGTGCAATACTCTGCCAATACTCTGCAACACTGCAATATTCTGCCAATACTCTGACAATACTAGCCAATACACTTTTTCTTACCTAATTTTCTGTCTTTTTTGATTTATAGTGAAAAAAATGAAAAACCCAGCAGTGATTAAATACCACCAAAAGAAAGCTCTATTTGTGTGAAAAAAAGGACAAAAATGTCATATGGGTACAGTATTGCATGACTGAGTAATTGTCATTCAAAGTGAGAGAGCACCGAAAGCTGAAAATTGGTCTGGTTAGGAAGGGGGTTTAAGTGCCCAGTGGTCAAGTGGTTAAAGGCTTAGTTCACTTTTTTTTATAAAATCCAGCTCCGCTGTGTACCAATACACATATATATATATATATATATATATATATATATATATATATATATATATATATACCATTAATGTACCTCAGTTGCAGAAAAATACAAGCTTTCTTTGATTTTGAAAACAAGGCCCTACCTTAGCCCTTGCTGTATTTCTTGGAACGCTTGAGAAAATCCCTGGTATACATTTGAGACAGAGAAACCAGTAAGAAACAGGAAGGAAATGAAAAAGCTATTGCACTGACATGAGCCCAACTGTCATTTAATAGGGCACATAAGACGGCCAGAAGAGTATAAGGGTTCATGTACACAGGGCATTTTTACAACCTCTCCTGAACTATTTAACTTGACGGATAGTAACCGACCTTTAAAACATCCGTTTTGCTGCGTTTACATGCAGTGTTTAGAGGCATTTTGCCACGTTTGCGTTTAGAAGCGTTTTTATTTTTCAATAATTGCCAATTTGTCAAATTGCCAAAAATGAAAAATGCCTGTAAATGAAACGCAGCTAAAAACATCCAACTGCTCCTAAATGTCCGTTGTAGTGCATGAGGCCTTAGGGAACACCAGGCAAAGTGGATGCAGCTCCTTTTAGATTAGGTCTTGAGATCCTAATGCACATATAAAAAACAAACACAAGAGATCGCTTCTATATAGGTTTAGCGATTTATTTAAAAAAGTATAAAAGACAATAAAAATGCACTCACTAGTTAAGAGTGGATCAAGGCTTGTCATAAACCCATATTGACCTCCATAGGATCACCGTGAGGCTGGAAAGCTCTTCAGGCATGTGGCTAGTGAAGCAGAGTTCTTGGTGGAAGTACAGCTGTCAGGCTTCAGGCTGGAACATAAGCAACAGCAGCTTCCAAAATTAGCAAGATGGCTGTCGCTCCAAACAGCACCTCTCGCTATATCTTGTAGCCACATTCCCTCCGCTCAGAGGTGTAACTAAAACCTTCAGGGCCTTGGTATAAGAAACCATGAAGGGCCCCCCGACCTCCGGCCTGGGCCATTCCCTCCGAGCCCAGAGCCCTTCCCACTGATCCCACAACCCTTTACGGTCCCGCAGTGGATGCCTTTCACATGTTGTGCAGTCCTGCAGTCTTGGGCCCCACAATGGTGGTGGAAGGTCATGGCCCAGTCGCAAGTGCGACCTTTGCAACCCTGGTAGTTCCCCTAGTGGTGTCAGTGTGGACTGTGTTGTGAATGGTTTCAGGCAGTAGGGCATTGGACGTGGTCAGTAGGATAGTGGACATGGTCAGTAGGGCAGTGGACATGGTCAGTAGAGCAGTGGACGTGGTCAGTGGGGGCAGTGGACATTGTCAGTAGAGCACTGGACATGGTCAGCAGGGTGTCAGGGCTGTGCTCAGCCCTTCCTTCTCGGAGCTGTCCGCTCAGCTGTCGGCAAATTGCCAGCTCCCATCTCCCTCCACAGTTACACAGCTGTTGTTGCTATCCTGCTTATCAGTCCTGCCTCCTTAAGCCGTCCAGTCCAGAGGAGCTCTGCCTTTGCCTTGATCAACATCACAAGTAACATCTCCTGCGTTCCTGTTTAAAGACTGGCTTTGCTGACATCCCTTCTGGCTCCGGATCCTGCTTACTGTTGCACTACTTTGGTCCCTGACTTCTGGCTTGGCTGACTATCCATTCTGGTTACTGAACTTTGGCTATGTTTTGACTACGTTTGTTCTTTTTACTTTTATTATTAAACAAGTGTGATTTAACTGTACTTCTGTCTTGGTCTGATTTCATGGTTTCTGACACAGGGTAATATTATTATTCAGGATTTATAGTAGATAGGGTAGTAGATATGGTCAGTAGGGCTGTGGATATGGTCAGTAGGGCTGTGGATATGGTCAGTAGAGCAGTGGACATGGTCAGTAGGGCAGTGGATTTGGTCAGTAGAGCAGTGGACATGGTCAGTAGGGTAGTGGATATGGTCAGTTCAGTAGTGGATATGGTCAGTAGGGTAGTAGATATGGTCAGTAGAGCAGTGGACATGGTCAGTAGAGCAGTGGACATGGTCAGTAGGGTAGTGGATATGGTCAGTAGAGCAGTGGACATGGTCAGTAGGGTAGTGGATATGGTCAGTTCAGTAGTGGATATGGTCAGTAGGGTAGTAGATATGGTCAGTAGAGCAGTGGACATGGTCATTAGAGCAGTGGAAATGGTCAGTAAGGTAGTGGATATGGTCAGTAGAGCAGTGGTCATGATCAGTAGGGCAGTGGACATGGTCAGCAGGGCAGTGGACGGGGTCAGTGGGGCAGTGGCCATGGTCAGTAGGGCAGTGGACGTGGTCAGTAGGGCAGTGGACGTGGTCAGTAGGGCAGTGGACGTGGTCAGTAGGGCAGTGGACGTGGTCAGTAGGGCAGTGGACGTGGTCAGTAGGGCAGTGGACGTGGTCAGTAGGGCAGTGGACGTGGTCAGTAGGGCAATGGACGTGGTCAGTAGAGCAGTGAAAGTGGTCAGTAGGGCAGTGGACATGGTCAGCAGGGCAGTGGATAGGGTTAGTAGGGCAGTGGACAGGGTCAGTAGCACAGTGGATGGGGTGAGTAGCAGTGGACAGGGTCAGTAGTTTTTAATTTTTGTTATTTTACTTTTTTATTATTTTTTTACTATTTTTTTATTTTACAGTTTTATTTATTTTTTTTACAATTTTTGATGGGAAGGAGGCAGTGGAGGACAGTATGGGAAGACAGCATGATGGGAGGGGGGCAGTATGGGAGGGAGCAGAGTGATAGTCAGCAGCACACCTGGAACACTATACTAGCTCTGCTGTGACAGTTTGTTGCTTACCAGGAGCGGCCTCGGGGCAGGGAGTATTTCTTCTCCATCCGGTGGCAGGAACAGCCTTGAGACAAGAAACAGATGCTGGAGTCTGGGGCGGAGCTGGGAGGCAGAACTGGCGGTCCTAGGTATGGATGACTGCTTGCCTCTTGACTCTACACTGGATGCAGCTAGCACCAGGCTGGATAGGAGGGGTGGTGGGGTGGCATATAGGAGAACCGATCCTGCTCCTGCAGCTGCTGAAAGCTAGACATGTGCACACTGAAATGTTTTGTTTAGGAATTTCGGTTTCGTCCGAAAAATACATTTATTTAGTAACTCACAAAATTAGTTTTTATTTATTTAGTTTAGTTAAAAAATGCATTCGTACACAAATCCAAATTAATTAAGGTCGAATCTGTCAATTAAAGGCTTATGGAGTCTATCGGATGTTCTAAGAAGATTCAACAAAGCAGCTAAACTGTACTACGCCGCGATCGTACATTTCTGGTCGAATGCTCCACCCACAAGCTATAGTAGAATTCTAATTTGAATTGGAGAAGCCGCACTACAACAAGTCTTAATCAGTAGGTCCAATCAAAACCATCAATCATATAAAAAGAGTCCATATGAAACACTTGTAAATCTTGATATCACCACAGTGTATACACACAGACATGAGAGTGCCCAACCACCGTAACTAGTATCTGCTTACCAGATGGCAAACATAAAGGACAGATGGCCATAGCCCAGCCAAGGCCTTTATCTTGTAGATGTCAACACTGGTGCCGGTGGGCTGGATCGTATAGATCATTTCCTCTCTCCACCTATGGTATTCGTCCTGTACCGGTACAGTCTCGGATATACTCAGTCAGGGAACGTCCTGTAAGCGTCCTCTGCCACGCTTACAGGACGTTCCCTGACTGAATATATCCGGGACTGTACCGGTTTAGACAGTATTATGCTTATTATTATGCTTATTATATCCAGTCTGTTTTCTTCTGGGGAATCCATTTGAGTACAGGACGAATAACATAGGTGGATAGAGGAAGTGATCTATACGATCCAGCCCACCGGCACACCAAACACAGAAGCAAACACACATTTTGCTACATGAACAAATGGGTGACAAACGCAGCAATAAAAAAACTTGCACCATGCTAAAATGTCCCATGAGCTAATTTGCCATGTGTAGCACAGCCCAATTAAATCAGTGGGCTGCCCTATGCATGTCATGAGAAAAACTAGCCAAAAAACATGCACTCCCACCACTCTAGGTGTGAATGGGGCCTGAAATTGGTGAGTTTACACAAGAACAATGAGGCTCCATTCACATCATTGTGCTTCCAATTGCATGGCAAACTGTGCCGAAAATGTTTGCTTTGCCATGTGTTTCAGAAATGCTGCATCATGCTTGTGTTGTCATTACATGTTAAAGTGCAGCTAACACACCAAAAACTGTGGTAACGCACCATGCACCACTCCAGAAAAAGTTCTGGAGCTTCTCTGGGGTGATTGTTGCGTGAATGGTCTGCTCAATGGGAGTGTTACATTTCGGGCACGTGCTGGAAATGTGACTATTTTTTTAAACTGTTAATGGATGGGTTTACTTCCGCTTTACAGCCTAAAGTTGGGTATACACAAGCTGTTTTTTTTTTTTTTTTTGCGTTCAACCAGTGGGTTGAACAAAAAAACTGACCGATGTGAATGCAGGGATCTTCCCCGCTGCACTATTGTTTTCTGACAGAAGAGAATTCTTTTCCCCGTCAGAATACTCAGATCAGCACTGCAGTCTTTGGCTGCAAATGCTGATCAAATGCTGTTTTTCCAGCAGGGAAATTTGACAGAAGCAAATCTAATGACCGGCTTCTGTTGAACGGACTGGGGAACACAGGGAGCAACATTTTGATGGCTACTGCTGAACTGGCTGATTTTTGGTCCATATATACCCAGCTTAACAGAAAAAACACACACTGTGTGGTCTGGCAGAGGTGTATAAATCACAAAAGTGGATGGACAGAACTACAAAGCTGTTGGCAGATAAGAAAGTTCATATACTGTATGTGTATTTGAACTATGTTTAGCTTTCTGCCTGGAGTTTGGCTTTAAAACTGAAATTCAGACCATGAAACCTTCATGTGGCCACCTCCTCACTGACATCATCATGTACGAATCTGGTCCTGCCTTGTATGTGATGATGTAAGCAAATAGGCAGTGCATGACCAGGGAAGAGGAGTGAATTTGTGGGGCGGGAGAAGAAGCCTGTGCAAGTGAGGAATAAGGTAAGTAACTTTTTCTGTTACAGCCCCCTAGACATAACGAGTTTATTATAGTATTAGCAGAGATGGGGCAGCTACTAAAGGGCATTTATTACAAGCTGATCGTAGTTTGGCTTTAGTGCTGATCCAAAGGCTTTCTGGGGCACTGACCCAGAACATGTATGCTGATCAGGTATTCTGACTTCAGTGACAGCATACTTGTTCCACGTCAACAAATAAGAAAGTACTGTGTTCAGAACTTTAGCAGTGGCAGCCCTCGTGTTTTTTCTAAATACAGAATTTCTTTAAAAAACACTTTATGCACAATACTGTTCCAATTTCATTGTCAACCCCACTGTACACAATGTGTGAAATTGTGCTTAGAATGATTATTTCCAATTATGATTAAAATAAAATGTTGCATGCTGCACTCTATAATCTGCTATCAATGTGGTGGACATATTTTGCTGTACAATTAATCAATCTTCCCAATGGTGTTCTTTTTACAAAAAGAAAAAAAAAATAATAAAGTTGCCTTTTACTCATAAGAGGCCAATTAAAAAATATCTCTCTGTAAGCAAAAGTGGGCTCAATAAACATGTGCGCTGCTATTGTGTAACCATCTGGCAAATTTCTGATTAACTGGCAAACTTCCATCCCTTTTTCCCTTATGTAATTGTTCGCATCGCATGTGGCATTCAAACAAAATCAAAACCTAATAACTATTTATTATTTACACTTGCTGCTGATGGCAGAATACAAATGATGGCTTCAATAGTTGAAATAAACAACTTTTTTTTGTATGATAATAAACTCTACTTTGCAGAACTAATTGTGTCTAGAACTTTATTGTCTATGCAAAGAAGCTTAAAGCTCAACTCTACAAGTAATGCAATCAACTTTTTAGCTAGCACTGATTTCTAAGGTATAAAGGGCAGATGGGCAACCCCCCCCCTGCTAGGCTATTATATCCTGACTGCCAGCAATGGTGGCTGTCACAATACCTGAATATCAGCTGCATTTCACCTGGGCTGGCAGGGGCAGGGTCACCTACTCATCAGTTTCCTCTGGTTCCTCAGTTTTAGGGCTCATTTCCACTGGCTTCGACTTCAGCACACATTAAAGCACCTACCGCTTCAACATGCTTTTTTAATGCTTCTGTGTCGATGATTTCGGCGGCTGAATTAAGGCTTGGAGCACAATTAGGAGAGGGAGGTTTCCTCCTGCTCTCCCCTTCAATATAGAGGAAGTGATGGTTACTAGCCACATCCCTGGCGATGTACTGATTGGACGAAACGCATATGGTGGAGTTTGGCTACTACAAGTCACGTTGTAACACAAGCTGACTGCGGCCATCTTGTTGGTTAGAAACCATCTGGTTATAATGCTTTCTGACACGCTTGTTTTTATCTTTTTAAATAGGGACCAACAGGACCTATCCAGATGTCAATGTTGATGATCAAAGACCAGCCAGAGAAGTTCTGGAATGCTTGTATGACCACCTATAATCTAGTTGTCCATACCTTAGTGTAAGAGACACAATGTGCTATGGTGTCAGTGAAGGAGTGTTATTTCACCTATTATATCTCTACGCACCTTGGTTGTTCCCCCTAGGATTTATGGACTTGTACAATTATTTAATTCAGGTACTTATATAGCGCTGTCAATTTACACAGCGCTTTTATACATTGCACATTTACATCAGTCCCTACCCTCAAGGAGCTTACAATCTAAGGTCCCTAACTCACATTCATACTAGGGCCAATTAAGCTACCAACATGTCTTTGGAGTGTGGGAGGAAACCGGAGTACCCGGAGGAAACCCATGCAGTCAAAGGGAAAACATGCAAACTCCAGGCCGATGGTGTCATGGTTGGGATTCAAACCAGCGACCCTTTTTGCTGCTAGGCAAAAGTGCTAACCACTACACCACCAGTACCACCACCAGTTAATCTAGGAATGTTTATTTTTATTTCTGTCTCCTATCCTGGGAGATTGTAGACGTTTTCATGAATGAACTTTTTAACGCTGCATTTCTTTTTTATATTTCTGCCAATTGTTACCAGCAATTTATGTTAGCTGCTTTATATAACCTAAGCGCAGTGAAAAATTCTTCTTTTTTGATGCTTCGGTGGTGCTTCGATGATACTTTTTTGAAACTTTATTGAAGCTTGACAGATGCCCTGTGTGTGTGTGTGGATATTTCATGCCTGCAATTTCTCCAAAGCAAAGTGAAGCTAAAGTTGTATTAAAGCCTCTCAAAGGCTGCAGGTGCTTCAAGCAAGCTTTGACATAGACTTCTATGGAGGCTTTGAAGAACCACTAAAGCGACATGGGGTATAGTTTTTAATGAGAAGCCAAAGCAAAGCAAGCGCAAGATGTAAACAGGACTGTAAGCTAACCATTTTATTTAGTGACAGGGGCTTTGACTAGCATTCAGAGAGCTTTAACAAAGCATGTCCGAAGCCTTGGTTTTGAAGCAAGTGTAAACAAGCCCTTAGTTTGATGTGTTAACATAGAATTTCAAGCAAACCATTTACGTTTCAGCCTTTATTTTCTCTGTGAGTCCCATTTGGGAAGATTTTCCCTCACTTCCAGTTGTGGTGATATCACAGGGAGTAAAAGTCAATTTTCTACTTGGGACATGGACTGACACAAAACAGAGGTGCTAATGTAAAAAGCCTGAAACAGCTGTATGTAATAAAGAATAACTACCTCTATAATATTAGGCTATATTTGCACCATATAGCAGCAGCTCAGGATGTACATCTGGGAGATGGGGTATACATTAGCATGGCTCCACCCACTGTCCTGGGTTGATGAATAATCCTCCTATTTTTATAATATGTAATCAAATTATACGTGTCAATTTCTGATATTCACATGATTCATGCAAGTAGAATTATAGGCAAAACTTTTTTTTTTCATTTTAGAGGGAGGGTTATAACCTCTGTCAGATTTTTTTTTTGCCATCTGTGTCCCATTGCAGATATTTCCCTTCAATTCCTGTCCCAAAGCCAAACAGGAAGTAAGAGGAAATCTCTGCAAATTAAGTGAATTCTTTGGGGACCCCCAGGTAACCCGAACTAGTGTCTCCATTGGAAGATTTCCCCATCATTGGAAGACTTCCCCATGATAATGGTAAACAGGACAAAAAGAGAGGGTGAATCTCTCTAACAGGGACAAAAACAGCAACAAAACCCTGACAGGTATTCTAATCCCCCTCCACTCCATCCAAAAAAAAAAAAAAATGTTTGCCTTTAGTTATACTTTAATTCCAATAAGAAATATTTAAAACTTGTCTTCTGTCATTATGAATGTAGACAAATAGGTGCAAATTTACAGAGCAGAGATATCTGCCACCAGGAATCTGAAAAAAATGTGCCTGTATATGTTTATGCATATTTGCAATTTTATATTACATTCATAAATTACAAGATTTTTTGTTTTAGATTTTTTATGATATTTTCGTTCTCCTTTGTGCCTTTACATAAGTACACCTGCTGGAGGAGAAGAGGAGAAAGCCTAGAGAACCGAGAGTCTGGCTGACATCTATTTTATGGAGTGTATTAGACTCTGATCTAATAGGGGTCCTCTATGGGGGGCCCCTGTATTATGCAGGGGGGTGACACTGACCCCAGTGTTATGTGGGGGAAGTAAGACTGACCCATGTATTACAAAAGGGGGGGTTACACTGATCCCTGTATTATAAGGGCGGGATGACGCCTAGGGTTGCCACCTGTCCATGATTCACCTGAACAGTCCAGGGTTTTGAGTCATATGTCTGGGTTTTAGTCTGCCTGAAACCCAGACACATTATTCAGGCCGGACTGTGGCTCCCAAGGTAACCAAGATAGTCATACACCAATCTGTTGCCATCTGTTAATGCAATTTGGCCACACCCACTGTTTGCCACAGCGCGCTAAGTGCCGCATTATTACTCTCCTTGGTGCACACAAAGGTGTGTTTACAATCCTATAGCGTATACTGCAAAATTTGCAATGCACCACTAAAGTGTTCGGGTTTGTCTTAAAGAAAAGGTGTCTAAGTGGTAGTGCCTATAAAGTCCCACCCCTAGGGGGGTCTCTCTCTTTCTATAAAGAACAGGTGGGTTCAGTTTAAATCATTCACTGGGCACTTACCTTCTATTCTACTTTTAGACAGATGGGAACTTAGCACAACCTCAGTGTTTACTGGATAATGTTAAAAAAATGACTACTTGAGGTCACTTGTTGTCTGTCTTTAATCCTTCCTGTTGATGATGGAGGCCACCCTGATTTCATGAACATGGTCTCTTCAATGCAGTACACATGCCTCATTAAAATTAACAAGGCTTTGCCATGTTAGGATTCTAGACAGAATACCATACATTTTATTATGTGTGTAGAATGTGGACTACAAGTTGTAGACTAAACAGTGTAGTTAGTGGAATGTTTACAGTAAAAGGAAGCATGTGAATGTGTATCTCTATATACCATATTTACTACCCCCCCTTCCCACAACCACGTAGAAATACACTACATATGTAAGTTATAACTAAAGTTACAAAAGCAGATTGGTTTTATTTGATAGATTTTATAGATATAGATAACTAGGGGTGAGTGAAATTAAGAGTTTAATTAAACAGATTTTGTTCAGAATTCTACTATTTTGGCTAAATACAATGAAGTCAATGGGGAAGATTTTTAAACGTGCAATAGTCTTTAAAAAGCTTCTTGGGCTTACAGAAGCTCCTTTTAATTATCCTGGATCTGTTTTTTTTTGCAAACAATCTGTTTCAAAGAAAGAAAACAAAGTTTGAAAAAAAAATAGTTAAAAAAATAATAATAGGGCAGTACATAAGTATCACATATAAAAAAGGAAAAAAAAAAAAGCACAATTGCAAGAACCTGCTGGAGGAGAAGAGGAGAAAGCCTAGAGAACCGAGAGTCTGGCTGACTCCACTTTTGTTAAAAAAAAAAAAACATTCTCCCCTGAGTGATCTATGTACATTGCAAGAATTATAATAAAATTTGTTGCAGATTCCTACCTTTTATTTTTTCTAAAGAAATCCCTGTGTGTTTGACCATGCAGCAAACTCCAGAATTCTGCCCAGAGGGGCAGAGCCCCCTCAGGCTGGGGGCTCCTCCGGCCGGATTAAACCCCTCAACTGTTCCAGACCTCAGACTATGTATGTGCTCTTCAGCCATCTCCCCAGGGATTTTCCTTAGTCCCATAAATATTCAAACTACTTATTTGACTTTCCAGCCCGCTATGATTCTAGAATCCAATAAAGGGGAAAACAATCAAGCCTGCAGCCTGTGAAACACAGAATAGCCCAAAGCACTCACTGCTCTACTGGTTACAGAGTAGCCAAAAGGAACTAAATTTGCCTAACATCTTAGCAACCTAACTAGGAGGATGCTACACTAATAAAATGATGGTGCCTGGATTTCGGCTCAAAAAATAACTAAATACTAGCAGGATCAAATAGGTAAATTTTGCACTTAATAAACAGGTATAACAAACCACTTTAAACTCTATAATTAGAAGTCCAAACGAAGGAACCAGGAGAAGTTTATTGCTAGGATTTATGTACACTTTAACCACTTCAATACTGGGCACTTTTACCCTCTTCCTGCCCAGGTCAATTTTCACCTTTCAGCGCTGTCACACTTTGAATGACAATTGCGTGGTCATGCAATGGTGTACCCAAACACAATTTTTATAATTTTTTTAGACAGAGCTTTATTTTGGTGGTATTTGATCACCACTGAGTTTTTTATTTGTTGCTTAACAAATAAAAAAGACTGAAAAGTTGAAAAAAAACTTCTGTTACAGTTTTGTAAATAAGTAATTTTTCTCCTTCACTGATGTGCGCTGATGAGGCTGCACTGACAGGCACTGCTAGGCTGAACTGATGGGCACTGATAAACGGTACTGATTAGGGGGCACTAATATGCAGCACTGATGGGCACTGATAGGCAGCACTGATGGGCACTGATAAACGGTACTGATGAGGAGGCGCTGAGAGGCATCACTGATGGACACTAAAAGGTAGCACTAATGGGCACTGATTGGCATCACTGGTTCAGAAATATAATGCATGCAAGATTTCAAGGAGAGTTTCTTTGTGAATTACACAGTTTATTTTTTATTTTTTAAACGCTGTGCGTTATTTACTGCATACTATGTACTGCATACTCGGATGTGGTAAAATATCGCCTAGTGAATCGTGCCCAAAGTTACTTAACTTATATCTCTTAACAAACAAACCTGGGAGGTAACAGTTCTCAATTGTCTGAGATAATTAGCAGTGGAGGATTGCCAACAGCAATGTAACAATGCACCAATAGACACTGTAACTTAAACACTGTCCTATGTCTGTGTTTATTCAGTACAGATAAGAGTCAAGCAAAACAATTGCTTTTCCCCGTTTTGATTTTATATTTGAAGAATGTATTGTGTTGTAATTTCCTGCACTACATTGTCTGCTGGTTGCGTTGGTCATATAGTAATATACAGAAGAGCAAATATGTATCACCGATACTTAAATTATCTGTTCGCTGAATGAGATATAAGTTCACAGAGCAATAAGGGCTCTTGCACATGGGCACTTGAGCCCATGCAAAATAAATCCCAGCATTTTCTGCTTCCCTTCTCTATTGTTTTTCATACACCTGTACGCTATACTCATGTTTACACAAGTACTGCTGTAAACCCGGAGCACATTCATGTCTATGGGCGGCTGTATGCAGCACTTGGGCTGCCTGGGCATGGGGGAATGACAGGATTTATCATGTAAATCCTCAATTTTTAACAACAGAAAAGGTGGCCCAATTTGCACTAAATAACAGAAGTAGGTTGAATTGAGGATCATCTGAAGGTTTGATTGCATGATTCCTAAAAATCAGAAGCCAACATGAATCACCAGCTTTATTGGCACTGTACAAAATAAGCTGGCACCTTAAGGAAATGCAAGAATCACATTACAATTTCGATAAGCCTCCTTTGATAAATGGATGATTTCTACGTTCTTTATAATTGACAATTTTTTTCTGCTTTAATCTGCTCCTAATCTTCTTGCAGTGTTGACCTTTGGGGCTTGTTGTGATCCCTGGGAGATTACAGTGATATAGTAATCAGAAGATTTCAGTTAAATGCCATGTGAATTTTTACCTTGCTTTATTTGAAGACTGAAGACAGTTACTTTCCTTATTTAAAAGACAAAAAGGACAACTAATTTTCACTAACATTCCCCATATATAATATGCACCTAGTTCATTCAAATCAATAAGCAGATCCCTTGGCACAGTTTTAGAAATCTTATATATGTCAAGATATTTAAAAGCATTTCATTTACATGCCGGGAAAATTGTCAGAATTTAAGAATTGCTCTTATTTTTGTTTTACAGAATGAAATATGTGATACATAAATAAAAAACTACCGTAATTTTGTTTTCCTGGCATGCTATTTTACAAAATATATTCATTTGCTTTCTCATTGTACATGTCTTTTGATCATCATTTCAGCAAAAAAAAATCTCAGCCTTCCATTAAATTTGTTAGCTCTTAATCGATAGGTATGCCACCAACTGAGATTAATCCTGTGTTGGAATAACAGAATGTTTGTGACCCCACATCCCAAAACTACTAAGACTGATACCTGTGTATTTTATATACAAGAGACGTTAAACGTGCCAAATAATCAACTATTCATATTAGTAAAAAATTTACTATTTTCTTTATTTAAAATCCTTCATACAAAATCCTCATGCACAAGGAAAGACTAACTTTTAGTGACATATAATATGAGCATTGTGCAAAGAAACCTTCTATATATGACCATATGACCCATATATCCCCCCAACCCCCCCCCCCCCCCCCCAGTACCATCATGATGGTAGGCCATGACCATTCATCATCACAATCTTCATTGCATCATTTGTCAAACCACATAAAGACATAAGAGGAGTGATCTTTTGCCTGAACATATTTTGCACTTGGGCTTCTTCAGGAGTTAGAAGAGGGCCGAAGATCAAATGGAGGATTCACAGACCAGTAATGTCTGATAATGTCTGATTTGGGGAACGGTAAGAACACCTTTTGTGGATCAATGATTAACAGGGTGTTGTATCACTCTTGCTGGTGCCTTTATAATCAGTACTATTGGCCCAGTAAAACAGCCATTGATCTTCCTTTCTCCATGATGCCAGTAAATACAGCTTGATATCTCAAAGATTCTATCCCCAAAGCTGGGACACAAAGCATCTTCCCCAGAATGCCCAAGTATCATTTCTGTGAGCATGCAAAATTGCACTGTTTAGTTAGGACTATTGTGGGAGTCCACTGTAGTATCGTGTGGCAGAGCTGGAGCTCAATAAAACACTGTGTGGATAGAATCTTAGCGATATCACACTGTATGCACTTACTGATACCTTGGAGATTGGAAGATCAATTGCCTATTGGGAGGTTGTTTTGCTGGATTGATTATTAAGGCACCAGCTGGAGTAACAGGCTTGTGAGCAGGGTGCAGCATGGTGTGCCAGCATCAAAGAACATGCAGAGGCCAAATGAAATAGAGTTTATATATATATATATATATATATATATATATATATATATATATATATATATATATATATATATATTGTAGAATGTTCCAACAGGTCACAACTGGCCTGGTGGGTGAGCACAACTGTCCAGAGCCAATTACAGAGTCAGTAGCAGCAGTTCTGTGGCTTGAAACAATGGCGAAAAGCTTCTGCAATGAGCAGCCTGGCCGGTCATACCCAACTGGGAGGCTTCCAAGGTGGAGATAGCATAGTTCCTGCACTTTCCTTACTCCTCTGGAACCTCTTCCTGTCACTTAGTGCTGTCCCTGACAGATGGGGAATTTGTGCCTACACTAACCACTCGCATAATGTGTGCCAAATTAGGGGGCCAGGGCCTAAAATAAACTCTGCCCTCACCCAAGATGGCCGTGGAGGTCATGAGGAGCACCAGCATCCAATCTGACAGCTATTCCCCTGGTGACCACAGGAAATCATAGAGGAACTGAACTCCCCACAACTTCCTTCCCCTTCTGCATTAGTGCTTCGGTTGAGCTCCACCTACAATGAGGAGTATCAATGATTTTTATAAAAAGTATTTTTAATTATGAAATAAATTGTGTGAGTTTATTACCAAGAAGATAAGTTAAGTATTGACCATTGTAAAGTCCCCTGTATGTAAAATACACAAACAAAGTAACCAACTGAGATTAGTTGAAGATTTGAATGTCCAGTTGAGGTATTACTATATTCCTATCTCACAGGAAGTCCAGCAGTAAAAATCGTTCACTGCAATTCCTGGTTCTAACCCAAATCCACCGAACTCAGACATGCACCTATCCTAGGACACTAATGCATTAAATAAAAATATATTGTGGTGTCTATTCTCAAATTCTTAAAAAGTATGGTTGTCCATGGCATCAGAACTTTCAGAATCACTGACCTGCATACTCTTCTGGGTCAATGACTGAATGTTTGAAGTTTTAAAGGCCCCATCCCCTAATGCACAAATCTTATAAAACTATGCCATAAGAAAAGTTTTTGTAAAAAAACAAAAAACTCAGCTTCTGATGCTTCCAGGAACAGGGGTGACATCAATGATCCTTACAGGGTATAGAAATTAAATAAGGGTCAAAAGGACCTGGAATTGTTGCTTTCCCAGAGGACCTTAGAGGATAGTTTCCCAGGATCAGAGCAGCATTCAGCATAATGGACAGATGAATATTTACACAATTTTTTACAGGTTTGCCTTTTCTCAGAGACTCTGAAATTCCAACAGGGACAGGTAAAATGTGTAGTAGGGTCTTACGTCAGCACAAAGCAAAGGCAACTATGACTGGGACCATCAGACCCTAAGGACCCAGGAGCAGTTGCACCCTCTTGCCCCCCCCCCCCCCTGTTGTTACGAACATATTTTTGCAGGCTAAACACTTTGCAGCATAATAGAAAAGGACATACCTGGAAGCACACTCTGCATCCTTGTCTTTATGAAGCTGTTTTTCTAGCCAGTAAGCCAACAGTATATCACATCACATATTATCCATAACAAAGGATTAAGATGTAAAATATATAATCACACAACGGTCTTCTTTCATTTCTTATCTTTTGTAAATGTGTAATGGGTATAATAGACAGTAAAATGTCTAAACCATCTGTGACATTAGAGTATATGATTTCTGTCCCTAATTTGTGTCTCAAATTATGCCAAAATATCCATTAGATTTATCAAAGGACAGAAAAATGCCATTACTCAGATAAAGTGTTATGATAAGAAGATCTTTTGATGTCTTGTGATGGATTTAGTAAAGGGAAAAATGTATTTATTCATTATGTAACAGAAATGTGGCACCTCCAGTGCTCTTATTTTCATGGAGATCCATTATGGCATAGATGATAACTAATATAAAGCCATATGGAACCTCTGGTTAAAAATTGCATGTTTAGCTCAGCTGTAAAATATCATCGAAGCAGTCCTTTTTTCCAGTGGTCAAGACCATGTACACATGAGCACCAAAAAGCAGGGCTCAAAAAGTACCATTGATTCTCTCCTTCCCCCTAGCTTGTGACTCAGTTGCATAATTCTGCAACCACTTCCATCCCACCATCACTACCACCATCCACAACCTTCCGGGAACACACACATGTCCCAGGATGCAGCAAGAGAAGTTCGCACTGGGGAACTGGTTGTGATTCCAGCATCCAAAGCCAAGATGACGGTACCAGTGATTTGCAGCCTTGGGAAGATTTGGCTGCATGAAGACAGGAATCTATGGACCGGTAAGTACCTTATTTTTAGAAGTCAACAGCTATATTATTTTTAGCTGCTACAGTGCCTAGCAAAAGTATTCACCCCCTTGGCTTTTTACCTATTTTGTTACATTACAGCTTTTAGTTCAATGTTTTTTTTTTTAATCTGAATTATATGTGATAGATCAGAACACAATAGTCTAAGTTGGTGAAGTAAAATTAGAAAAATATATACGTAAAACTATTTTTCAGAAATAAAAAACTGATAATTGACATGTGCGTATGTATTTTCCATGAAAACCAAGGAACTCTCCAAACAAGTAATGCCCCGTACACACGGTCGGATTTTCAGATGGAAAATGTTCGATGGGAGCTTTCTGTCAGAAATTCTGACCGTGTGTTCCATCAGACATTTTCCATCGGAATTTCCGTCACACAAAATTTGAGATCTGGATCTCAAATTCAGACAACAAAATCCATTGGAAATTGCGATCGTGTGTACACAATTCCAATGCACAATGTACCACACATGCTCGGAATCAAGCAGAAGAGCCTCACTGGCTATTGAACTTCATTTTTCTCGGCCCGTCATACGTGTTGTACGTCACCGCGTTCTTGACGTTCGCAATTTTCCGACCAACTTTGTGTGATCGTGTGTATGCAAGACAAGTTTGAGCCAACATCCTTTGGAAAAAATCCATGGATTTTGTTGTCGGAATGACCGATCAATGTCCAATTGTGTGTACGGGGCATCAGGGACAATGTTGTTGAGAAGTACAAGTCAGGGTTAGGTTATAAAAAAATATCCAAGTCTTTGATGATCCCTAGGATCCCTATCATAACCAAATGGAAAGAACATGGCACAACAGCAAACCTGCCAAGAGATGGCCATACACCAAAACTCACGGGCCGGGCAAGGAGAGGATTAATCAGAGAGGCAGCATAGAGACCTAAGGTAACCCTGAAGGAGCTGCAGAGTTCCACAGCAGAGACTGGATTATCTGTACATAGGACGACATTAAGCCATCCATAGAGTTGGGCTTTATGGCAGAGTGGCCAGAAGAAAGCCATTACTTTCAGCAAAAAACAAAATGGCACGTTTGAGTTTGCGAAAAGGCATGTGGGAAAATGTTTTTAACCCTAATGCAATCTCTGTATTAAGGTAAAAACTCTTCCATTGTCTGTGCCCACCTTCAGCTATCCCTAAACATTTACCTCTCTCTGCAGCAGTGTTGCTCTACTCCTTCTGCTATCACAGGAGTCTCTGAGAGCAGCTGAGCCATTGACTCCTGCTGCTGTCACTCAAATGCTGTGAGGATTGAGTGGGGTGGGGGCGTGGCTGAGTCGCGCTGCGGATTTCTTTTGACACACATACAGTCCAGCTCAGGACCACGCCCTCACGGGGGGCCCTCTCAGCAGGCTGTTTGATATGGAGGAACTATTAGAAAAGGAGGAGAGAGCACCTGCAAGGGGGCTCCAGAAGTAAGGGGCTACTCCCATACCATTTCCCAGAGAAGGTAATTATATCATGTTCATTATTTTAAGGTGCTTGTAATCTAAGGTCCTTTCCTCACATGCATAAATACTGTATTGTAGGCCCAATTTAGACTAAATTCAGTTAACTTATGAGCAAGTCTTTGGTATGTGGAAATGAACCGGAGTTCCCAGAGGAAACCCACACAGACATGGGAGAACATAGAGTGTTTGAGAAAACCTGGCAAGCCAGAGGAAGCCCATGCAAGCACAGAGCGAACATGCAAACTCCATTCAGATAGTGTAATGGTCAGAATTTGAATTGGGGATCCTAGTGCTTCAAGGCAAAAATGTTAACCATCAAGTCACTGTGCAACCCAATCACTTCCAGTTATAGGTTGTCAATGTTCTGTCCCTGCCTTCTACTTTTTTTCCTGTGTTGTCACCCTGTCATTTGGGCTTCCAACAAAGACTTTAAGTATTAATTTTAACATATCCGTATTTATCGGCGTATAACACGCACCGGTGTATAACACGCACCCCAAGTTTAGGAGGGCATTTTAAGGAAAAAAAGTTTTAGGAGGGAGGTTTAGGGAGAAAAAAAAACTTACATTTAAGCGTCATTTGCAGCTTGCCCAGCGTCATTTGCAGCCTTGCCCAGTGTCATTGCAGCTTGCCCAGCGTCATTGCAGCTTGCCCAGCGTCATTGCAGCCTTGCCCAGCGTCATTGCAGCCTTGCCCAGCGTCATTTGCAGCCTTGCCCAGCGTCATTTGCAGCCTTGCCCAGTGTCATTGTAGCTTGCCCAGTGTCATTGCAGCTTGCCCAGCGTCATTGCAGCCTTGCCCAGCGTCATTTGCAGCCTTGCTCAGCGTCATTTGCAGCCTTGCCCAGTGTCATTGTAGCTTGCCCAGCGTCATTGCAGCTTGCCCAGCGTCATCTCAGCCATGCCCAGTTTCTTTGGAACTTGCCAGCGTCATTTTAAGTCCGGTCCCGGTTTAAATTTCCCGCCGCCGAGACTCTCTGTCGCGCGCGCCGCCGAAAAAGACCGAAGAGCGGCCGAAAAAGACCGAAGCGCCCGCCTCCCTGCTGTTTCCGGAGCGAGCGCAGGGAGGCGGGACTACGAGCAGAGCCGAACAGTCTGCTTGGTCTATTCCGGCGCCACTTCGGTTTTTTTCGGCCGCGACTAGGTCTTTTTCGGCAGCGCTCGCTATTTTTCGGCGGCGCTTGCCATTTTTGTAATTTTTGTCATTTTTTTGGGGGGGGGGTATCGGCGTATAACACGCACCCACGACTTTCCCCCCATTTTAAGGGGGAAAAAGTGCGTGTTATACGCCGATAAATACGGTACATCAAGCAGGCATTGACATTCTTGCCAGAATTTGCAATTAGGCCCTCACAAATGTCAGAGCTCATGGAGTTTCCTCTTCCTCAAGCAGACGCAGTTGAGATAGCTCTGTGATTGAAGAAGAGCCCGCAGTTATATTACTCTGAGATATCAAGTGACCATGCTCTCCATTTTTTTTTTTTCTACCTCTCTTTATATTCATTTATATCTATTTCATTTTAACTGTGTATCTGCTCATGGACCGTTACCCACATTTGTAAAAGACACCATTGAAGTTTTTATGTGTACTTTTTTAAAAAGTCCCTTACCAAACTAGATATCAGCTTATCAATCTAGATTGTCCATCTTCATTCGTATTGTGATTATCAAATCTCACAGATATGGATGTTTAAAATAGGCGCCAAACATCAATAGCATGCAAGGACATATTAGAGATTTTATGTGGGCTATATATGGGCCATCAACCTGGCTCTCTTGTGACTACATCCTTTATATGGGCTATTTAATATCTGACTGTGTTAACCTTTAAAATTTTTGGAGCGCATAATAAATCTAGCTGTAGGAAGAGAAGCTGATAACCAGTTGATGCCATTGTTTTGTCCATTCAAGACCATCTAAAATCTTACTTTATCTGTTGCATTATCAGCTTGTATATTGGTATCTTAGTGTAGTATCTCCAAAGTAGGAACAGAGTTTGCATATGAACATTAATTATTCTTTAGAAATAGCATGCATTTCTCCACTGACATGCTTTAAAAATGATCCTTAATAAAATTACTTTTGACAAGCGAGCTTCAGGCCAGCAAAGGTCAATCAACACCAGAGGACTTTTGGACAGCAAATAATGGACATAATCAACCACCTGGAGACATCACTTCATGCTTCACCTTTTCCTGTTGCTTATAACCGGGTATGACATGTTGTGCAGAGCACGAATAAGCAGACTCACCGCACAATAGGTGTTAATGGGAACCACTTTATTTTATGTCTTCTAAAAAAACATCTGCCCAGCGAAAGAAGCTTTGAAGTCCCAGATTTTTGCCATTAACAATGCATCCAACAGCAAGCAATAAACCAAAAAGAGTTAACACATGGTGAAAACAGCTCATTGCAAAATAGAGATTAAAAACATTCTAAAATAACACAGAGGAGAGGGGAAGCATGGTTGAGATACTACAGATCTGTCGTCAAGATGTCTCACAGACTTACAAGTCACCTAGTCTGTAAGCTAGGATGTGCTGTAGTAATAAAATCGTTTTTTTTTTTTTCTTAAATTTAGAGTGTGCCTGATTTTCTTTGGTCAGAGCTCAAAGTAAAATTGTAATGTTTTAATTTATTATGTAATATTTAATGTATGTATTCATCAGATAACAATGAAATATTAGATATAAATATTCTATATTTACCACTTGTAATCAGAAGGTTACAAACTCTAAGCCGTCAGCTTTCTGGAGGCCTCCTCTCGCCTGGTATATGTAAATTACATAAAAAAACACTAGTTGAGTGATATTTACTTTGCTTAGGCACTGTGTATCATACACAGATGCCCTTTTAAAAAAAATACTGTTTTCACTTTTGATACATCTCTGTGGCTATAAATACTAGAGTAGGCACTGCAAGATTATGCCATAAATCACCTACAGAGATTAAAAAAAAATGAAAATAAAAATAAATAGATCTAAATGGTGGAAGTGTATCTGTGCATATGCAACTAGAAAAACTGAGTTTAAAAATCTGATTTAAACTGAACCACCAAATAACTGCATATAATGTATAATGTTACTTCCTGGACTATAATAAATTCACATTTTATTAATCAAAATATATAATAAAACATGGATATATGCAAATTATATAATGCATTAAAATGGTACCAAATTCACATCATATACACCTAAAAACATGCATTCACCTCTCTCACTATATATAAAAACTCAATGTGCCACTAACAAATATCATTGTATAATGATCTAGTAAACAATAATCAGATGATCAAAAAATAAAAAAGATCAAAAAATCTAAAATGACCATGCATGGTGGATAAATGGAGAACTACGGAGACAAAGAGTTCAAAAGTAAAACAAGCAAATAGCCATTCAATGATAATATCCTTGAGGAAGATGATGGTAAGTATCATTAGTATCAATACTCCAGGTAAAGGTGCCAGGTAAAGGAACAAACAGAGAGACATGGATCTCTGGTTGACTCATATTGTAAAACCTCCCATAATGGTAAGGGAGACATGAATTTGCATGGTCCAGAGAAGGGTGAGTGTTCACCAAAACAAAGTCAAGAACTATCTAGAGCATATGTCTGTATGATTCCAAACATAACCTCCCTCACACATCAGTGTACATTCAAGTAAACTACCTGGCTACCTTGGAAGAGTGTCCTCAAAGTATTTGAACAATGGCTATGCATGCAAGTTTTATATAGTTATCCATCCAGTAGTTCATACAAAAATTAACCCATAGTTCTCATGCAGGAGAATGCACTTCTTGAATGCACATAGCTATGCACCAATGGATCACCAATGGGGCAGATAGAGAAGGTGGACGCCGGATGCACCTGACCAGTTTCGCAAGGCATAGGCCAGCTGCTTCAGAGGCAAGATCAGTTATTCTACATCTTTGTGGCTGCATGCTATTTCTCAGGGTGGTTTTCCTGGTGGTGAGAACAGTGGACTATGCCTGTGCAATAAGCATTAGTAGATCCACTTATATTCTACATTGGGAGAGCATGTGACAGGATGACAGCACAGGAGAAAAACTAGGAGACAGGTAGGGATGAGCAAAATGTACCTGGGTTTGGTTCAATGCACATTCGGCAAACACGATTAAAGTTGGGATCCTGAATCCAAACCTCATTGAAGGTGAATCTTAGAAATCAGTATTGGCCAATTTGTGAGCTAACAGACGAGGGATTGCCAAAAAAATAAAGGAATTGGGAAGCTGGTCTGGGGGACATGTATCAATGAAAAAAATATTTTTTCAAATTTGTCCTTCATTTAGGGGCTGCCTTAAAGTGACACTGAACAATAGTTTAACATTTTTATTCAAGTTTGTATTCTTATAAAGGGGAAAAAAAAACTGCGCTTAGTACAAATAAAATTAAAAAAATATCATAAGCAGCAGCTTATTGTGGGATATACACAAAACAAATATAAAATGGAAAAGCTGCGCTAATTTGAATTCAATACAAACAATTGCTTGCAGAAATCACAGTGTACTCAATTAGCAAATCTCGATAAATTCCAAAGTGAAGGTTCTAAAAAGAACTTGCTAATCAAATAAATTAAATTAAATAAGTGAAACAGTGAATACATTACTTAAAGTCCAAACTGATGTGTATAATCAATCCAGTGCTTGAACAGGTGAAGATAAATACACCCAGTGACTTTATCTTAAAGAAATACACCGCCACCTTGTGAAAAACATGCTTACCAGAATGTAAGCCAAATATGCAGATGGCTTAAGCCCAGCCCAGGCCTTTTATTTGCAAGAAGACACAGTACTGTGATGTAGTTGTTGCAAGCTTCTTAACACAGGTTAGCGTTGATTCCACAAATCATGATCAACCCAAAAGGAAAAAACTTATATACCATAGCATAATATTGTCAAAATATCCAATATACAATATATACAATTGCACTTACAGTGTGAATACAGGAAAAAGCGCCAACAAAAAAAATCACCCAGTGAGTGAATCAAATCCAGTGCACTGACACCACACAGAGAGCCTCCTTACCAAATGACAGGCCAAAAATATAGGTATCCCCTCAGGCAGGTGAATCCTCAGCTGGATACAAGCATGGAACTAGTGGATGGATGGAGGGAACCTCCCAGCAGTGAACCGAATGCTCCATATATCCCATGGATCATAATAGATATTAAGCCCAAAAAAGGATATAATAGATCATATTATGAAATATATAATATAAACATATTATTAACCCAAAAAAAGGATATAATAGATCATAGCGTAATAATGTCAAAATTTAGTTTAATAAAGTAAAAAAGAATACACTTACAAACATACGATAAAATGTTGCATAAAATATGAAGCCGGCCGGCAACAATACAGAGCTCCCATCCTCGTCAACGAGACGGCGTGGTGACGTCAGCACGTTCCACCTTTTTTATTTAAGTTTGTATTCTTAACTCAAAAAGTACCTTCTATTGGTTTCAGCTTCCTCCAAATCTCCAAATTCCTTTTTTTTTTTGCAGTAATTCGACTTCTTGCTAGAAGGTGGCTATGTTCATTCTCCTATGGTCCCTCCATGGGACTATTGACTATGGTATTTATAGTGTGCATAAAAAAGTGCACATGACTGCAATAACATGCACTGCTCATTCCAAACAGAAGTGAGGGGGGAAAGTAGAGATTCAGGAGCTCAAGGAGGACATTACAAAGATGCAGAAAAACACAGTAAAAAACAATCTAATGAAAAATAGATCACAGGGCCAATAAGCAGTGGATGTGTATGAATTATTTTTTGGAAATCTGGAACAAAGAAAGAAAATGTCTGTTTCAAATGTATAAGAAAAAATGCAATTTTCTGAGGAAGAGAGCAAGCACATTACAATGTAGAATTTAAATAATTGAGTGTTTTGTTTCAGTGGATGTGTATGAATTATTTTTTGGAAAATAAGGATATTGTTTAGTATCATTTAAATGTTTCAGCAGGCTCAGTGGGCATATTCAATCTGGAACAAAAAAAAAATCATGTCTGTTTCAAATGTAAAAGAAAAAAAAATGCAAAGATTCGCAGCACCCCTTTGAAGCCTTTATTGGATAGGCCACAATTTCTGAGGGAGAGAGCAAGCACATTACATGTAGAATTTAAAGAAATTCGTGTTTTGTTTCAGAGACCAAGGATTGTAATATAGGCTTCAATTTATGAGAGTGAGCATATTGCATCTGGACATTTTGAGGCAGAGTTTAGGCAAATTTCAGACAGAAATATCACGTGAAACTTCATGTTTTCCGACACAGGTTTAAAAATTGCACATATTTGCAGAACAGAATCTCATCTTTTTTAATAGAAAGCACATTTGGATATAGAAAGCTGTCTTCTTTCAGCCAGAAATATGAACAACAAATGTATTTTGTAGAAAGATACTATATGAAAATTGTATGGATTAGCTAAAAAAACTCTCATCCATTTTAATAGTAGGGTAATTTTGGGAACAGGTAGAAGTCCTATTTCATCAGTAATTTGTATAGATTCATTTAACAGAACCCTTTCCTTTGCAATGGGAGACAATTTGGGAAACTGAGAGTTGGCATATTTCAGCGAGAAAAATAAATGAAAATATATTGTTTTGTAAATATTATATAAATTACATTTAATTGTTTGATGAACTCACATGCAATCACTGCATATTGCTGAGTCGCATTCTTTAGGGTTTTGGGAAAAGACAGTAGGCATATTTTCCCAGAAATATTATTTTTCCTATAAAAATAACAAACTTTGTTATACTTTGTTGCAGTGGATTTGCCCAGATCCTCCTCTTCTTGGGTTCCTCTTCTGTGATCTTAGCCCCTCTCTCTCCTGTCCAGTGCCCCCACAGCAAGAAGCTTGCTATGGGGGCACCTGAGCTGAATCACAGCTCCCTGTGTCCATTCAGACACGAAGCCCTGACCCGGCCCTGCTCCCTCTCTCCCCTGATTGGCTAGCTGACTTTGATTGACAGAAGCGGCAGCCAATGGCACCACTGCTGTGTCTCAGCCAATCAGGAGAGAGAATCTTGGATGGCTCTGAAACATTGCCGTATGTGTACCATGTGACCATGTAAATAAAGCTTTTGACCCTTCATTCTGAGGAATCCTTGGTGCTGATGACATTTTTCCATTCATTTGAGGCACATAATCTCATCCTATTTAATATGTGTATGGTGTATGTGTTTGTAAGCGTGTCGGGACCCCACAGGGCAAGGACCGCGCTATACCACAGATGGACACCAGTGGCAAAAAGCGCCCTGAGGCGATTCAGTTCGCATAGGTTGCGCTATACAAGTAATTCATTCATTCATTCATTCAATATAGGGCAATTAGACAGGTATGGGGTAGGCATTTATTAGACAGAAATATTAAATGAAAATTTAGCTCCTCAAATATTGTATAGAAGTGTAACAAATTTGATGTATAGAGCCACATCTTTTTAAATCCAAGAACATTTTAGAAACAGGGAGAAATATTTTTTTAATTAATCTGCCTTTTTAATAGAAGAAAGTATTTTTAGTAAAGCTATAATAAGATCATTTCACAATAATATATTTTAGAGACAGATTAGAAATTGTAAAGATTCAATGCACAGAATATCATACTTTTAAAAGAGAAGTGTGGGCTTTAAAAAAAAAAACATACTCACTTAGATGGACACAGCATTGGCCCACTGCTGCATCTGTCCTCCGCTGCCTCCTAGACTGAGAGCTTGGTGATAAAAGACAACTGATTGTTCAGTTCTTGGTCTTCAGTGATCAAAGAGCCAGTGATAGGCAGGATCCGTCTTTATTTTAAAAATGTAAAATTGTATTTGCCCTGGGATCAAAAGGGGAAAATTGTATACAAATTAGCTGGAAATATGTGAAATTAAATTTTTGGAAACAAAATTTAGATTTAGGGAATGAGAACAGGTGGTTTCTATTTAAAGAATCACTGTTAGGCCACACTACTTTAAAGGCCAAGTTCACTTTTTTTTCTCTAAATTCCAGCTTCCTTACGTTCCAATATACCATTATCTTTCAGAAAAGAAAATGCTTTCCCTATATTCTAGGGCAGGCATGCCTAAGCCTCCAGTTTCTTGTATAGAAAACTCCTCTATGACTTTCTGCTATCTATCCTTTGAGACTAAGGAAGTACTTCAGCAGCTGACCACATTAACAAACACCCGTCACATGCCCTCCCCCTCCAAGAGATTGCTTCGGCCCACCTCTGTAGTTACATGCAGTCATTGTCAGTGAGCACCGTTCTCTTTGAATACATGCCCAGTGTTTTCCTCTGCTGATCAATTGTTTTGTACCTTACCATCTTGCATAAATAATTTATTTGGCAGAGTGTGCAGGAGCTGAGCGATCACATAACAGCATATGTGGAGAAGAGCTGTAGTATTAAAAACAAGAGAAGTGTGTCCCTGGAAGACTGTAAAGCTCACCATAAACGGTAAAATCTACTTGTAAAATCACATTTGGATCTTCAAGGCCATGCCTAAATGTATACACAGCGATTGTTGTGTTGAGTGTTCTTTATTTCACAGAAAATAGTAGGTAAAGCTGATAACATTGTTTCAGATTTCAGTTTAGTGCACAAAAGTTGCAAGGACACTCAGATCAGGATCAACAAGATTTTTTCTGTACTCACAGAAAATTTTCTTAGTCTGATTAAAAGAAAACTAAGGGAGTCACCACATCTAAGGACTGGTAAGCTTACATTTTTGGTCTTGGGTTAGAGGAATATCCTCTAAGTCATATTGACCCTGATAAGCTCAAGCATGCAGACATTGTTTAACTTTGCATGCTAAGTATCATATATAAACCTTGTATGAAAACTTTGCATGTATGTGATTAAGTTATGGAAGAAATGTCAAAAACCCAAGTTTGACTTTGCAAAGGTGGACATTGTTCAGCTGGTGTGGCTTATTAGTTTTTATTTTTTAAGCACGATGCTTTATTAATGCTTCCCTACCGGCTTGCATACATATACTGTGGCACAATGGCACCACTGTACGAAACCCCGTAAATATACGGGGTTCCTTTAAGAGCCGCCAGCAGGGGACCCGAAGCACGTGGCCGGTGGTCACGATTGCCACCGGCCATGCACGATTGCCAGCATGGGGATTTGTGTGTGTAAACGCACAAATCCCTGTGCTGTCAGAGTAGAGGAGACATGTTGTTTGTTCCTAGTAAGTAGGAACAGCGAAATGTCTCCTCTCCTACTCAGTCCTATCCCCATACAGTTAGAACACACATTTAACCCCTTGATCGCCCCCTAGTGTTAACCCCTTCCCTACCAGTGCCATTTAAACAGTAATCAGTGCATTTTATATAGCATTGATCGCTGTATAAATATCAATGGTCCCAAAAATGTGTCAAAAGTGTTCGATCTGTAGGCCGCAATGTCGCAATACCGCAAAAAATCGCAGATCATTGACATTACTAGTATATAAAAAAATAATAAAAATGCCATAAAAGTGCCATAGTTTGTAGACGCTATAACTTTTGCGCAAACCAATATACACTTATTGCAATTTTTTTACCACAAATATGCAGAGGAATATATATTGGCCTAAACTGATGAAGAAATTCGTTTTTTAAAAACATTTTTGGGGATATTTGTTATAGCAAAAAGTTAAAAAAATATATATTTTTTTAAATTGTCGCTCTTTTTTTGTGTAGCGCAAAAAATAAAAACTGCAGAGATGATAAAATAGCACCAAAAGAAAGCTCTATTTGTGGGAAAAAAAGGACACAAATTTCGTTTGGGTACAGCATTGCATGACGCGCAATTACCAGTTAAATTGATGCAGTGCCAAATTGTAAAACGCGCTCTGTTCAGGAAGGGTGTAAAACCTTCCGGGGCTGAAGTGGTTAATTACACTATCTTGCAATCATATAATCTTTTATATAATCTTTTATATACTGTATATATATATTTTGTTTGAAAGAATTTTTATGCATATATTAGTATGTCTACATTTAGGAGGATCTTACCGTACATACTTATCTGATATGTGGAAGTGCTTCTGCCAGAATTATCAGTTTGGTGGTGCTGGCCTACTTGTCTTCAATCTGAAAATACAACATAAAAGATTAAATGAGCCTTTACTTTTTTCTTAACTGTAAGTCAAATATGCTATTGATTTTGTGTATACTTGCTATCTCTTGCAATTAGGCATGGAATAGTCCACGGATGAAATTACAATTCAGTCCAAAAACTCTTTGTTTCTAAAATAGTTTCTCTAATTATAATCAAAGCTTATTTGTTCTACCACCATCATGACATACTCAGATTGTCAGTCCCAAGATCAGATAAATTCAGATATAAATAGAAATACGACGATTGTCACAATTATCCACGTCTTTGGAAAGATGGAAATTACAGTTTTTCTGACCAGCGGTTTTCAAAGTGATATTTGGCGTTTACGCCATAAGAGAATAGCTTGTCCAAGGATCTTGCAAGGAAATGTAAAACTTTTATCATTTCAAGTGTTAAACATATGTTATAATTCTATGTATATAACATGTTGTTGCTTAAAAGTGTTATACATCTGTTTAGCAAATGTTGGAAAGAGGATCATTGAATAATTTTGTAACGGACCCCACGCTTAGGTAGGTGGTTAGAATGGGTTTCTTTTGTATGTATAGGTCAGATGTAGGTACATTTGCTGGGCCTGGTTGTTTATTGTCAGTGTAGAATGAGGTGTGACCGCTTACACTTGGACTCAGGGATACCTCCTCTGGACAGTGGGCAGGACTGGACAGAGAGGAAGGACTGAGGTCTGAGTGGCAGGAAACCCATGTGAGAGAATGGACCAATGGTTAATTTCTTTGGTCAATGGGTGTCTCTCATATAAAAGGGGGGGGGGGTCACATGCTTAAAGAAGGGAAAAGGAGGAGAAAGAGGAGAAAAAGGAGTCAGAGAGAGGAGGAGGGCCGGGGGTTCAGAGATCCCGGAGCCTCCGGGTGGAGGTTTGAAGGCCTGGGGGTTCAGAGACCCCAGAGCTGGATAACTGGAGGAGCAGGAGTCCAGGGGTCCCACATCTGGTCCCTGGAAAAACGTCAATTATGTAAAGATCTAACAGAGACCGGGCATCCCATGCGGGGATGTACCGGACTTCAAAGGAGGAGGAAGTAGGAGTCAAGCGGACGGAGAAAACTGGGAATCGGCTTTCTGTGAGTAACATGGACTGTTGATTGGGAGTGAGCAAAGGGAGTGCAACCTGGTAGTGCTATTCCGGGAACATGCTGTGTGTTCAAGGACCGCAGTGATACACACATTCCAGGACTTGATGGAGGGACAAGAGTCATGGAAATAGGCAGTGTGGCCTGTGACTTTGTAGTTTAACTCAACGCATTATTCAGAGTGGTGCTGGTCAGTCCATATTGGAAGTGTTAAGTTCTAAATGAGCAAAAAGTTAAAGCGGAGCTCCACCCTATCGGAACCCCCCCCCCCCCCCCCCACCCTCCGATGCCACAATTGGCACATTTCAGGGGGGTGCAGATACCTGTATAATACAGGTATCTGCACCCACTTCCAGGCATAGATAGTTGCAGATTCTGTGGCTATTATGCCACTTCCTGCGGGGCCCCCCGCTGTCTGCTGGGAAACACACGGATCCCACAGACAACAGGGACCGTCCTTATTGCACAGTGCGACTCGCACATGCGCAGTAGGGAACCGGGAAGTGAAGCCACAAGGCTTCACTTCCTGATTCCCATACCGAAGATGGCGGCAGCAGCACCCGAGAGCTGTTAAACAGAAAACGGCTTCAGGTGCCGACATCGCGGGCACGCTGGACAGGTGAGTGTACATATTTTAAAAGTCAGCAGCTGCAGTATTTGTAGCTGCTGACTTTTAAAAAAAATTTTTTTGCCAGACTCCCTCTTTAAGTGCAGGAGGGAGTCATCAGGAGTGAATTGTAACTAGCCAATACTATAAAATAACAGGGCATCTCACTTTATCTGTTTATTGATTTACCCCAGAATAAAGCATTATCAGCCTTAAAGATGTCTGGTGTTTGAAACTGCATGGGACAGGAGAATAACGGGGCTTACTGACAAAAAGGTAATGAACAACATTGCAGCTCCCAATGGGGTAGTGTGCTACAATGTAATTTATCGCTACTATATTGGAAAGAGATTTTCAATTTTGTCTATGTATTACCTTTTTTTGTTTAACTTTAGAATGGTACAATTATCCCTAGAGAAGAAATGTGAAATGTAAAGATTTGAAACTCATTGGATATCCCAGACTACAGACTAATTGTCAATCAGGAGTTATTTGATTGTACAATATGGCTTAGATCTTGGAATTACATTGATGTAACACATTAAGGTGTTGGGGACATGGACTTATGATAAATATTGTTTTTTAATATTTTATGACTTTGTAATAAAGTGTTATTTTTAACTTAAGTTTGGTTACCATTAAAGTCCTATTAGAGAATTTCTATAGCTTTTAGGCATATTGTAAGTGGCAACAAAAACCATGTCGTAGTTGACATAATTTACATTAAGGAGAATAAAACAGTGTTCTCCTGAAGGGTATAGAGGTTCATACTTCTTATCATTGTTGCATTAGTGCACAACTGGGCAAACTATCAATACACTATAAGACTTTGTTGGTACGACTTCAGAGCAGTGTGTACATCAAACTTTTCTATAACATTTTTAACCGCTTCAGCCCCAGAAGATTAGGCTGCTGAATGACCAGGCCATTTTTTGGCACTGCGTCACTTTAACTGACAAGTGCGCAGTCGTTTTTTCCTCACAAATAGAACTTTCTTTTGGTGGTATTTGATCATCTCTGTGGTTTTTATTTTTTGCGCTATAAACAAAAAAAAGCGGCAATATTGAAAAAAAACACAATATTTTGTACTTTTTGCTATAATAAATATCCACATTTTTTTAAAAAAAAAGCTAATTTTTTTCTCAGTTTAGGCCGATATGTATTCTTCTACATATTTTTGGTAATAAAAAAATAGCAATAAGCGTATATTGATTGGTTTGTGCAAAAGTTATAGCATCTACAAAATGTATAGCATTATTATTATTATTTTACTAGTAATAGCTGCGATCTATGGTTTTTATCGGGACTGCAACATTATGGCAGACACTTCAGACACTTTTGACACATTTTTAGGACTATTGGCATTTATACAGCAATCAGTGCTATGAAAATGCACTGATTACTGTAAAAATGTCACTGGCAGGGAAGGGGTTAACACTGGCGATCAAGGGGTTAATTGTGTTCCTCTCTGTGTTATAACTAAAGGACAGCCTAGGGGAGATGAACAGACGATCAGTCTCTACTCCCCTCAGAAAACCGAAAACTGTGTGTTTACACACACAGATCCCGATTCTCGGTGTGTCACATCAGCTCCGGGGGCGAGCAGCGGGCGCCCCTAGTAGCCACAGGGCGAAGCAACGTTACATAACGTAGTTTTGCCCAGCCGTGCTATTGTAAAACTGCGGCGGCTGGTCGGCAAGTAGTTAAAGATGTCTGCATGTTTCAAGCAGCTTAGTTGAAGCCTTTAATAAAAACATCAGTTCCGTTTTGGGAAGCTAAACATAGATCTTAATGGAGCGTTGACGGTCACTATAAACAAGCAGCTATCACCTGAATGCAACTGAAACCTGCTAGCAGCTTGTTAAAAGTGACAGTCAACACTAGAGTTAAGATCTGTTTAACCTCCCAATACAGAAGCTACAGTGCCTTAAAAAAGTATTCATACCCCTTGAAATTTTCCACATTTTGTCATGTTCATGATCAGCCAAATGGGAACCAGTTAAGGTCAGAGGAAGAGTGGAAGCTGTCGCCACTAAGGGACCATCCACCTTGTTACTGGAGACCACTGTGAGTAAGCTGGAGTCAGTACCAGAGCAGTCTTCTCACCAGCTGGGGACGTTAAGAAGTGGGAAAACTTCAGCAAGTGCCAAGCCAGGGACCCAGTGGGACAGCAGAGGTGACGCTTGAGGAGCATCAGTTAAGTCCAAGCCAGGGATCTAGCGGGTCAGCAGGGGTGACACTTGAGGAGTATCTGTGAGTGCCAAGCCAGGGACCCAGCAGGGAAGTGGGGGTTAAGCTTGAGGAAGATACCGAGTTATGGAAGTGGAAGAGCTCAGGGGATCCAGTGGGAATTGGGTCTGAGAGTCTAGTGAGAGACTGGGAGCTTGGTGAGTGAAGACCTACAGTGAGAGACTGTAGAGTGCGAGGAGAACTATTTGTGTTACCAATAGTTAAATACAACTACCATTAGTGACTGTTACAAGATTTGTTGCCATAGAAGACAGCGTTCCCACCTATACAAAAGTGGTGTCTGGCTGGAGGCCTTCCACTGTATAGCTGTCTACCTATAGAAGTCTCTGTGTTTGCCAATTGTCATTGCATCTACTTAAGGGTGTCCTGGCCCTAACCCTCTCTCTCATAGTTCTTGTTCAAGAGACAATAAATCTCTTTGCATTCAAAAAGTGTCTAGCGCCCAACAGCTTGTATTACACCCACCATGCCTGGTAACCCACTCTACAAAGAAGGATGTCAGCTCTCTCTAACCCTGGAGGTCACCATAAGGCCTCTTGGGCCCTGGGACCTTACTACATAAATATCTGAAAAGTGTAGGGTGCATTTGTATGCAGCCTCCTTTACTCTAATACCCCTAACTAAAATCTAGTGGAACCAGTTGCCTTCAGAAGTCACCTAATTAGTAAATAGAGTCCACCTGTGTGTAATTTAATCTCAGTATAAATACAGCTGTTCTGTGACCCCCCCCCCCCTTTTTAGAGAAACTTAGTGAACAAACCGCACCATGAATGCCAAGGAACACATCAGCAGGGTTAAAGCAGGTTATAAAAAAAATATCAATCCATCATCCAAAAATGGAAAGAGTATGGCACAACTGCAACCCTACAAAGACTTGGCCATACACCTAAACTGACAGGCAGGCAAGAATAGCATTAATCAGAGAAGCAGCCAAGAGGCCCATGGTAACTCTGGAGGAGCTGCTCAGGTGGGAAAATCTGTCCACAGGACAACATTTAGTCATGCATTTCACAAATCTGGCCTTTATGGAAGAGTGGCAAGAAGAAAGCAATTGTTGAAAGAAAGCCATAAGAAGTCCAGTATGAAGTTTGCGAGAAGCCATGTGGACATGTGGAAGAAGGTGCTCTGGTCAGATGAGACCAAAATTTAACTTTTTGGCCTAAAAGCAAAATGCCACGTGTGGTGGAAAACTAACACTGCATATCACCCTGAACACACCATCCCCGCTGTGAAACATAATAGTGGCAGCATCACATTGTGTGTATGAGTTTCTTCAGCAGGGACAGGAAAGCTGGCTAGAGTTGATGGGAAGATGAATGGAGTCAAAGGGCAATCTTAGAAGAAAACCTGTTAGAGTCTACAAAAGACTTGAGACTGGGGCGGAGGTTCACCTTCCAGCAGGACAACAACCCTAAACTTACAGCCAGAGCTACAATGGAATGGTTTAGATCAAAGCATATTCATGTGTTAGAATGGCCCAGTCAAAGTCCAGACCTAGATCCAATTGAGAATCTGTGGCAAGACTTGAAAGTTGGTGTTCACCCACACCAATCTGACAGAGCTATTTTGCAATGAAGAATGGGCAAAAATGTCCCTCACTATATTTGCAAAGCTGGTAGAGACATACCCAAAACAACTTGCAGCTGTAAAGGCAGCGAAAAGTGGTTCTACAAAGTATTGATTCAGGGGTGCTGAATACAAATGCACACCACGCGTCACATATTTATTTGTAAAAAAAATAAAAAAACATTTATCATTTTACTTTCACTTCACAATTATGTGGCAATTTGTGTTGGTCTATCACATAAAATCCCAATAAAATACATTTATGTTTTTGGTTGTAAAATGACAAAATGTGGAAAATGTCAAGCGGTATGAATACTTTTTCAACGCATTGTACATGGTACTTAAAGTGTAATTTTACTTTGCAGTCGAATTTGAGAAAACCCCACTATATGATTGTTATATCTTCCCTATTAAACAACGTAAATATTTCTTACCTTTGAGATGTTACTGAGCAGAAGGCATCATGACTGACTGAAAGAAATTCTGAACAGTCTCACAGTGTTTCTGTCCCTACACAGACACCATCCCTCATTAACATACAACAGAGAAGCTGTATCTGTTTACTTATCAGCTTTAGATCTCAACGTTACATACTGTACATACTTCAATATCTTTGTCCCAGTCGGCAAGACACTGTCACCCTCGCCCAAAGCCCACACATATCATGCCCTCCTTTGATGTGGTCCTGCCTAGATCACACCCACTTCCCAGGCAGCCCTGCATGAATCACATCCACTTTCTGGGAGCTCCCACTCCTAATTATGTGGGATTTGCCCACTCAAGGCCTCCATACCTTCAGTAATACCTTTTTTTTGTGTTGCTGTGCATGCTCTGTAACTCAAATAAGGGTGATGCTGTGATCTCATGATGCAGCCTAGGAAACAGCATCATTAGGACAGACCACATTCCAGAATAGTTGGTATCTAAGTACATCCAATGCTCTGAAACAGGATTAAACACAGTATTCATTTTCAACAAAATTATGGCCTTCCTTCCAAAGAGCAGACATACTGCACAGAATAAAAAAGGTATGTGGCATTTGCTATATGCTACTGTACTTTGCATTCCATGTCGACCTGCAGCCCACCTGTGCCCTACAACAATAGACCACAACCTCTTCAAAACCTAGTAAGTAAAGAATAACATTATATATAATAGTATCTGTGAGCTAATGATCTTTATTAGTTAAAAATTATGAATTTTTTACCTTGAATGATGTCTCTTAACCAAAAGTTGCTATTTGAACCATGGTTAAATAAATGGTGCAAACCATCAGCTGAAATGGGCTAAATTTGAAACGTCTTAAATTCAGCCTAGAAGCATTAGCATAGTGTTGCTATGGGCTTGAAAACCCTCTTATGACATCCTCTATGAGCAAGGATGTCTAAAGTCTTTCTAAGCTCAAAACATGTGACTGCTTCTAGCAAGGGTGATAAAGTTATTATGGAATTAAGGGCAAAAGGGCAAAACACTGTTGGTTCATTG
The DNA here is from genome assembly GCA_028564925.1 of Lithobates sylvaticus. Taxonomy (NCBI): domain Eukaryota; kingdom Metazoa; phylum Chordata; class Amphibia; order Anura; family Ranidae; genus Lithobates; species Lithobates sylvaticus. The sequence continues at coordinate 462,664,290 of CM053030.1, read as the reverse complement.
ATCAAATCCTTTGCTAAATGCCAGTAGGTAACTCCATGCTTCCTGGAGGTACCAGGCACAGTATCCTGCAGTGTTGAATGACCATAACTTCTGCTAGATCCAGCAGGAAAGAAACTTTGACAGTTACAACTTATTAAAATCCAATAGCCAATGATAAATAATCCAGGTAACCTTTAACCTAGGTCTAGAGACTCAATGCTTATGTTAAACACCTAGTTTTGAGTAATTTCCACCTTCAGCAACCAGTCTAAATATCACTAGCATTATAGAGTGGACCAGATCAATTTAGCTTATTCCAGCCTGCCTGTAACGTCCTGGGTGCAAACGTGCAAATTAGCTAAATTTTGGTGGTAAAGTCTTATACTGGTCCGGAACACACATTACTGGAGCTAACTGCCTTCATTTTCACTGCATAAAACCATCATGAACCTATTCTAGCCAAAATTACCTTTATTGGCATATATGCAGTCAGAGCTTTAGAGTCCCCACCCCTAGTCAGAGAAAGGGATAAAGAAGGATCAAGCTGGAGTCTCAGTTGCAAATGTCCCCAAGTATTACTGTGACCGTTCCAAGCAAGGGACAAAGGCCTACCCAAACTCTTCAATGCACACAAAGTGCTGTATAGTTTGTATTCAGTTCCTGATTGGTTCTCTCACAGGACAAGTGCACTTTTTTTTTTTTCACAGAGTTCGAAATGGCCAATGTCAACCTCCTCAGCAAATTCATAAATGTAATCACCTACACCTTACACACACACACACACCTGTATGGCATTACATATTCCAGGGAGCCTAGGCACAGCTGTGTATGGGTTGCCAGGGTCTGTGAAGGCAGTTAGTCTCTATAGCCTACACATAAACAGTCCTACAGAGAATATGGCTCCAAATAGGATACAGACTCTGCCAGAACATTGTAAGCCAGCAAAAATTTTAATCTGAGCTCTAAGATTTTATTAATGTGCTGAAAAAGACTGGAGATGAGGGCTACTTGGAGCTCTGTAAAATATTATTACTCATCTTAAAACTTATAGACCATTATTAAAGTATTATTTTTCATTGTGGTATTTCGTCTTTAAGAAATATTAATTATAGGTTTATGGGTTTAAATCAAACTCATCATATTTAGATAGCAGCATAGGCAGGCACTGTGTGCCAAAGATATCATCTATTGCTTTATTTCTAGTCATCTCAAAGACAAAAATGATTAATATCTCAAGGATATTACAGATGATGCCATAAATGAATCTGTATTGTGAGGATATAAAATTAAATTTGACATTATTGTGTATTAGTGGTACATTTCTTCCCACAAAGGTCTTTAGAATATTGGATGTAAAAGTCTATTGAGTCACAGAAATATTACTCAGCAAACACTTTTGAATCTCTTGTAAGATTGTATGACAACTTCTTAAGGATGTCGTTTTGTTGCCTAAAATATATTTCCTGTTATTAAATTCACAGCCTCAAGCAGGATGTTTGCTGCATAACACAAATGCACAGGGACTTGTATCTTATTGTGTGAACAATAATTCTTTAATGCCATATAGCACATACTGCATGACATCATTTTTTCTATGTACTGCTACCTCTGTAGGAGCTGCTTGGTATATTGGGTTCTCTGTTCATTGCCTCGATAGTGCACAACCTTGACCCCTATGATGCACTTGGTTAAACAAATAGTCATTGCAAGCACCTATAGGAATAAAAATATAATTATCCTGCACACAAATGTACCCCAATACCAAGGAAAAGTCACCAGACTAAATGACTGCAAATTTAGTGCATATATTATCACAGTTTAGGGTACAGTAAATGGCAACACATACATATACAAGCAAATGAAAGAGATAATTTACTCATAGTACACTGATCAGTGGAATTTCTAGGCTGTAGCCTATCACAAACAGTGATTGTAATAAATTAAATGATCCTGCAGCAAGTCCTCTGCAAGCAGAAGCCTATACCCTCTTTAAAGTAGATATCCAAGTAAAGAATATGATGGTATATGTAGCTATCTAAAAAGGTAACTCTGGCTATGGGCAACCAGGGAAAAGTTCCTGTAAAGCAGTTGCTCGGTACACGCTCCTTAGCTCTGAGTCTTCAGCCGGCTAGTGTTGGGGTCCAGTCTTTAAGTTGGTTCACATAAGTACAGTCTCTTAAAGTCTGCATGCAGAGATTCAAACTGCTAGTTAGATGGTCAGTCTCTCTAGTCTCAGCCTCTTCTAGTAGTGGTAGAAAAATCACGGCCACAGCCTCTCACCAGTTCCAGTGATACAGCAAGTCTTAACTCAGGTAGCAGGCAAGTGTGCACACAGTGATAAAGGTGTGAACTCTCTCGGTCTCCCCACAGTAAGAGGAAGTATTTTGGTCTACAGCCCAGGAAAATGCAACTCCCCTCACTTCCTCCTAGTAGTTTTTCTCCTGGGGATTGTAATTCCCTGGCACATTGACCTCCATAGGGGATCCATTCTCCAAACTGAAACTCCACATTTTAGTGCTGTCAGAATCCAAGTCTTTTGAGAACCTTCTGCTTGTTAGCTCACTCTGCTGGAAGGAGGGGATATAGTGTTAACCCATTCAGCATGATAGTTTGGTGGGAGCACAGAGAGCAACTGCAGCACAGTGTCCTAAAATTGCTCTCTCTGTTTCTAGCCAGCACCTGGCTAAATGTATGCTGACTGAAAGGTAGGGTTAAATCTGCAGTACATCTTTAAGAACAAAATTACTTTTGAAATTACATTTTGTCTCCTAAAGCTTAAAGTGTAGGTTCACCTTCAGCTAAATTTTCCAAAAATCTACCTATGCAATTCCATATCCTGTGAACAGTACATACCAGTTCTCCTTCTGTTTTAAATGGTACACATTTTGGAGGGCCCCACTACAAAAACCCTTCGGCCCCTAATTTCTAGGTGTCCTGTTGTTTGCTGGATGGACTGAACATTAAAATATGACACCCCCTAGCAGCAATTTCCTCAGTTCAAACTGTGCCCCTGATCAGTATGCTCTCCCCTCTTCAGCAGAAGTAGTGGCTGCAATGGAGAGCACAGTGGGCACGCGTACAGTTTGTTTGGCATCTATTGAGCTCAGCTGGAGCAGGGAAAGCAGTTTGGATGGCCCAAAAAGGCCACTAGGGGGCACATTATTGGGGGATGAGGGGCAAGTCGTTTTTGTGGAGAGGCCCCCAACAGCTGCATTTTTAATGGGAGGACGCACTGGTATGTACTGTTCTCAGAATATGGAATTGTTTAAGGGTTTTTTGGAAAATCTTGTTGAAGGTGAACTTACATTTTAAATATATGTAGCCAAGTTCTTATATGATTGGCTAGGGAGAACAAGTTATGACACTGTGCTGCAGCTGCTCTCTATGCTCTCCCTGAACTGTTCATGCTGGATTTAGTAACACTGTCTGCCTCCAGCCCGTAAGAGGAGAACTACAAGCAGAAGAACTCAAGGGACTTTAGACTGAGCCAAACTGTATGATGGGAGAAGCATTTCAGGATGAGACCCATGCTGTTGAAATCAATGGATGGCCAGACTACAATTCCCAAAAAGTGAGCCTGATACCAGGAGGAGAGAGTTATATTTTCCTGGGCAAAGGATGGAGGACTTTCTCTTTGCTATGCAGAGATCAGAGAGTGTGCACCTCTGCCAAAGTGTGCATACCTGCCTGCTATAACTTGTGGCTGGGGTGCTGAGGGTTGTAGCACTCAGGGTCAGAGTGTTGAGGATCGGAGCACTGAGGATCAGGGTGCTGGGACCGGAGTGCCCAAGTACAGAAGCAGACCAATCTCTTGACAGGGGAACTAAAGTGGCTGTATGGCTGGGACTAGTGATGGGACACTAATGCCATTAATCTGTTTCTGCTAGCAGAGACTGAGCACATAGGGGTTGGACACTTGACTAGCAGCCTTTACCACTGCATGCAGACTGGGACCAAAATTGGGTGAATTACTGTAAAGACTGGGCACCAACGCTAGCCAGCTGAAGAACTAGCACAAAGGACTGTCTTCTCAGATAGCTGCTCTACAAGCACTTCACTTACTGCCTAAAGAAAGGGATACTTCTGCAGTGAGGTTTAGATTTTAGCATAGTCATTCATCTAAAGTGCACTCTAGCAGAACAGTATACTGGTCGTAGGAAAATTATTATAGCACTGATTACTGTTGCTGTTAATTCTACCTTTGCCATTGCTTAATGCTGACTCTCAGGTGTTCAGGTATAGATTAATCTAAACCAGTGTTTCCCAACTCCAGTCCTCAAGGCGCCCCAACAGGTCATGTTTTCAGGATTTCCCTCAGATGAAACAGCTGTGGTAATTACTAAGGCAGTGAAACTGATCAAATCACCTGTGCAAAATAATGGGCAGCCTGAAAACATGACCTGTTGGGGCGCCTTGAGTACTGGAGTTGAGAAACACTGATCTAAACAATAAGGGTTCCTAATCTAAACTACTACAATATACCGTATTTATCGGCGTATAACACACACTTTTTTCCCCTTAAAATCAGGGGAAAATCAGGGGTGCGTGTTATACGCCGATCCCCCACTGATCCTCCGCCGTTGTAAGGCTTTCAGCCGCCTTCGGCCTTTCTCGGCAGCTTTCGGCTGCCTTCAGCTCTTCTTTGCAACTTTCGGCCTCTTTCGGCCATACTCGGCGGCCGAAAGCTTCGAGAACGGACAATGGTGCCAATTTTCAAACTGCAGTGACACTGACATGTCACTGCAGTTTAATTGCAGCCTGGGCAAGGCTGCAAAAGACACTGAGGAGGCTGCAGATGGATGCTGCAAATGACACTGAGAAGGCTGCAAGCCTGCAAATGACACTGACAGGCATGCAGATGGACGCTGTGCAAGGCTGCATTGATGGGCATTTAAATGTAATTTTTTTTCCTTTAAAACGTTTTTTTCCTTAAAATTTCCTCCTAAACTTGGTGTGCGTGTTATACGCTGGCGCGGGTTATACGCCGATAAATACGGTAGTTACTCCTTTGTCTACAGATTTGTTTTTGACTCTCTTTGTTTCTATATATACATATTGCCTTCTAATTTGATCCGTTACAATGCACCAATTATTTATATATTCAATATTTGTATTTCTGCTATTAATAGCAGTGCAATGTCCTCTTTGTATAACCTGGTGTGTCAGTCAGATGCTACATATAATAAAGGGTCAACCAATCAAAAACTACCACTAACTTTTTGTATCTTATAGGGAATCTGGTAGAATCTGAACCTGATCTTTTTTTTCTCACAGGTGTTGTATATGAAAGTATTATGTCAAAATTCCAAGCTTTGGGGTTAGTCAGAGGTTTAGGTTGAATTTAAAGTGTATGTAAACCTTAAAAATAAACTTCTCTTATTTTCTAAATTTTTGGTCTTGTAAATATGCTATTGCAAGCATCGTGAGATATCTGTTTGATAAAGAGAAAAATGATACAAAACCTCAGCACAATCATTTAAACATTTTAAACACTGTCATTAGTTTGACAAGATCTGGGGGGCCTGGGTGGAGCGGAGAAACCTGGATCTAGATTAAATCTGCACCCCCCCCCCGCACTGAAGCCATGGGATATGCTTCACACGGGGTGTTGACGGGGGTTAATTATGGTCCTCCATTAGTGATAGAGACCTCCTTACACGCTACACATTGTTCCTGATTACTTGATGAACTGACCTTAGATTACCAAATGCGATAAGATATACATAATGGTTTGACTTGCTCTAGAAGGGTTACTCATGGAATGTAAGCTAAGTTGATTGTAACATCATCTCCGAATGCTATGTATACCATTGAAGATGTACCACTGTACTGGTTGTTTTATTGTTTGTTTTTCTAAAATAAATAAACTTTACGTTAAAAAAAAAAAAAAAAAAACACTGTCATTACATATAGTATTATGTACACTGAAGATAGACAGAAAAGCTAAACTTTGTCTAGGTCAGGAGTACATAATGCACAGAATGCTGCAGTCAGTGAGGAATACATAGCAAAGAGTGCAGGGGTCAGGGGCGTGTAATGCACAGAATACAGGCGTCCAGGGTGTAAAATGTAAAGTGCTCAAAGGTTAGGAGTATGTAACGCACAGAGTGCTGCAGTCAGTGCTGGGTTTAAGAGTAAATAACACATGTAGAGCAGGAACAGGAATGTGTAATGCATAATAGGGATTAGGAGTACAAAATGAAAAGAGTCAGGGGTGGGTTATATACAGTGTAGGGGTCAGGAGAGTGTAACATTACCACTCTCTCTTTCTCAAAAAAAAAAAATCCATTATTAGTTTGCATGCTCACCTCAATGCCCTCTCCTAACAGAAATCCTCTCACCCTCTAGCACAAATACCCCCTCCCAGCATAAATCCTCCCCCCAACCCCCCTTGCAGAACAAATCCTCTTCCATTCCCCCTCCCAAGAAAAATATGTTTCCCTCCCAATTCCCCCCTTCCAGCACAAATCCTCCCTCCTACAATCTCCCCTCCCAGAGTAAATCCCCTCCCAGCACAAATCCCCCATCTAAATTCCTTCTCTCAAAAGCACCTTTGCTCTACCCCCTTCTAGCACTAATTTCTACCCCCAAATCCCCTTTTCACTACAAATACCCCAGCCCTCTCTTAGCACAAATCATCTTCCCTTTCTAGCACAACTCCCCTCCATCACCCTTCCAAGCACAACTCTCCAAAACCCCCATTCTAGGACAAATTCACTTCTCCCCCAGAATCCCCCCTCCCAGCACAAATACTCTTTATATTTAGTGCAAACTTCCACCCACCCCCCCCCCAATCCTTTTCTCTTTCTAGAACAAATCTCTTCAACTCCCCCATCACCTCTCCCAGAACAAATCTCACCCCAAATCTCCCTTCTAGCACACATCCCCACCCCCCCCCCCAGCACAAGTCCTCTTCCACCGCAGCACAAATACACCCTGCCCCACCACCCAGTCACCCCCCCCTTCTAGTTAAAATGACAGTACAAATCCTCCCAGCCCAAATCCCTCCCCCAATCTCCTCTCCCAGCGCAAATACCCCCTTCTAGCACAAATCATCGCCCCCAACCCCACACCTTCTAGCAGTCCTCTTCCCTCCCATATTGCCCCCAGCACCCCCTATCTCTCCTCCCAGCATAAATCCACCACCACCGCAAATCTTTGTAATCAGCACCCCCCCCCCCCCATCCAAGACTCTAACCCTTGCTCTTTAACCCTTTGGCACCACCTCCTACTGGCCCTTTAAAGGATACTGAAAGACAGAATGTGGAGGTTGGCTTCTCAGTCATGTGATCACTGTGACAGCAAGAGATATTTTACCAGCACACTAGGGAACACAATAAGAGGGTACAGCGATTTATTGCATGATCAAATCACAGCAGAAGATAGGGACGTTTCAGAGACATGCAAGACCCCTTCATCAGGCAAGTGACAAAGGGGTCCTGCATGGCTCTGAAATATTGCTGTCTTCTGCTGTGATGTGATCATACAAAAAAGGCGTAGGACCCTCTTATGGAGTTCCTTGGCTGCTGGTGACAGTTATCTTGCTTTGAAGTCTTTAAAGTCTTTTCGGTCTCCGTCCAGTGGTCACTACAGCACCCACTCCCTCACTGTGCTGGGAGTGACTGACTTAAATTGAAAGTTAATACTGGACTGCAAAGACACCAAAAGGTGCGATACTTCATTTGTGCTTAAAGCGGTTCTACACACACTTATTTGACTTTATGTCATTGATTTACTATTCAGACAAAGAGTGCTTAATGGTCTTTTTTTTTTTTTTTATATGTTACCTTATTATTGCTGGCCCGGTAATTCCACACCTGCCTCTGTGCCTGCGGCTGTGAGCAAGGTCTGTGCGGGGATCCGCATAATTTCCTTTGAGTGCCGCACTGTCTAATGGCATCTGGTGTCATTCATCCCAGGAGTCAGTGCAGACATCAGACCCGAAATCTCACGTGATTTTAAGGACGTGAGGTGTTTACACAGCTCGGTGCTGTTGCCCGTGCGCATGTGCGGGAACCAGCGAGGCATGCTCGTTCCCATAACGCAAAGGGAACAAGGAAGTGATTGCTTGTGGGCTTCAAATGCCCACAAGCAAAATGACAATTCAGTTGTTTTGCTTTTAAAAGTGCAGATTTTAAGAAAAAACGGACATGGATACCGGACGGACACCTAACAAGTGAGTTTATTGTTAGACTCATAATACTTGTAACATAAGAAGAAAAAAAAAAAAAGTGTGTGCAGAACCGCTTTAAGGGAATGGCAGCATGTTGTTTAGCTGCACCAGACCTACATTTAGGACCTTAACACCTTCTTTTCTATTATCAGGGTAACATTACACAGGAAGCACAGTACATCTCCAGTATGGAGAAGATTGATAAAAGATTGATAAAATATATATTTTTTGTATCTGCCTTCATTTCCCCCCGCAGTCCTTATGCTAGGGGAAATTCAACATTTATTAAGCACTACTTGCACATTTGCATAAAGTTTATTTCCATTTTTTCATCTGTTTAAAAGCATACTTTGCATTCTTAGTAACTTTGAAATAGCGATGTCTCTGCCTTCAGATTAAACCCGCTAGGAAACATACATCTTAATGTACAAGGTAGCCTTGAAAAATACCACAGAGATTTGTCATAATATTCCAAATATTCATTTCTTTTTTTTTTGTGAATCAGCAAAAACATGATGCTGAGCATTGTTCCTGTGCTAGGTTAGGAATGCGATCGCTGGGTTTTGCAATTCACAAAGCACAATGTTTTACTTCTATTGGTTGCCATAGCAACTCACTTTTATCATTTTTAACCTAAGTATAAGAAAAACACTTCACAAACACCTAGGATACATTGTCCCGGGGATTTCAACATGAACCCTCAAACCAGAGTCTGAACACTCCAGATTCATAATGATTCATAGGGTCAATAATGAATCTTTGCTACACCAAGAAAACACATGGTTTGTCAAGATCTGTGTCTTCTACATACGGGGAGCTATGATGGTATGACTGGCAGTATTGCATAGTGAGACCTGATAACTGCATACCTCCTATGCATAACCATGGTAAACCACTTGAAACCTGCAATGCATATATACATATTGCGGCCTTGAAGTGTTTAGTGGTAGAGGAATAAGTTGCAATATTACCTTATTTCTCATTCTGGTAGGCTTTGATGCTCTTCTCTTCTCCCTGACTCTCCAGGCTATGAATGGCCCCCTGCCTTCTTCACATAAAATGCAGGACTATTGGGTCCACATTGTACTTAATGGCATCAGCATGCAACCTCCAGCAGAAACATTTTAGAGAAGAGACTTCAGAGAACCAGTGACACAGATGGAAGGAGCCTACCAGGGCAAGAAATAAGGTAATACACTTTAGTCCTGTACCCCTAGACCTATCAAGCATTTGACACTTGCAGGTAATGTTTGTGTTCATACTACATTGTTCTAATATCTGTTTTTGTTATCTATTTGCTATCTATATTAAAGTGTTACTAAACAAAGAAGAGAGAGTGTTAATTGCCAAAATTAATTCACATAAATCATATATATCATTTCGGAGTTTTTTCAACCAGGTATATTTCACAGCTGACAGCGGACGTGGCCTCTCTTTACACTATTATCTCTCACTCCGATGGCCTGGAGGCTGTTGATATGTTTTTGAGTAGGGATATCAATTTGATCCATTCACAAAGGGAGTTCATACTGGATCTATTGAGGTTTGCCATGACTCACAATTACTTCTGGTTTGGAGGGACCCATTACCTCCAGAACAGAGAAGTTGCTATGGGTGCTAAGTTTGCGCCGAGTATGGCAAACCTCTTTATGGCTAAATGGGAGGAGGATGTCATCTATTCAAATAGCGATGTGATGCGTTTCATGGACATCACTTCCGGTCGGTGCAGATCAGTATGGGATCTGCCTTCCGGAAGTTATCATAACTGTTCATTTCCTGTTTCGATGTATGACCCCTGTGTGCATACCCAACCGTAGTTCTTCATTTATATGCACATCACAACTGATTTGTTATTGTGTTTGCCCTATGCTTTGTATTTAGTGTGATCAGCTTTAATTTCAGGGTATTTACATCTAAAACAGGTGAACAGTGTAGGAATTACAACAGTTTGTATATGTGCCTCCCACTTTTTAAGGGGCCAAAAGTAATGGGACAATTGGCTGCGCAGCAGTTCCATGGCCAGGTGTGTGTTATTCCCTCATTATCCCATTTACAAGCAGCAGATAAAAGGTCCAGAGTTCATTTCAAGTGTGCTATTTGCATTTGGAATCTGTTTCTGTCAACTCTCAATATGAGATCCAAAGAGCTGTCACTATTAGTGAAGCAAGCCATCATTAGGCTGAAAAAACAAAACAAACCCATCAGAGAGATAGCAAAAACATTAGGTGTGGCCAAATCAACTATTTGGAACATCCTTAAAAAGAAAGAATGCACCGGTGAGCTCAGCAACACCAAAAAACCCGCAAGACCACGGAAACAACTGTGGTGGATGATCGAAGAACTCTTTCCCTGGTGAAGAAAACACCCTTCACAACAGTTAGCCAGATCAAGAACACTCTCCAAGAGGTAGGCGTATGTGTATCAAAGTCAACAATCAAGAGAAGACTTCACCAGAGTGAATACAGAGGGTTCACCACAAGATGTAAACCATTGGTGAGCCTCAAAAACAGGTAGGCAATATTAGAGATTGCCAAACAACATCTAAAAAATCCTATGGACAGATGAGACCAAGATCAACTTTTACCAGAGTGATGGGAAGAGAAGAGTATGGAGAAGGAAATTAACTGCTCATGATCCAAAGCATACCACCTCATCAGTGAAGCATGGTGGTGGTAGTGTCATGGCGTGGGCATGTATGGCTGCCAATGGAACTGGTTCTCTTGAATTTATTGATGATGTGACTGCTGACAAAAGAAGCAGGATGAATTCTGAAGTGTTTCGGGCAATATTATCTGCTCATATTCAGCAAAATGCTTCAGAACTCATTGGATGGCGCTTCACAGTGCAGATGGACAATGACCCGAAGCATACTGCGAAAGCAACCGAAGAGTTTTTTAAGGGAAAGAAGTGGAATGTTATGCAATGGCCAAGTCAATCACCTGACCTGAATCGGATTGAGCATGCATGTCACTTGTTCTTGGGGAAAATGCCCCAAGAACAAGCAAAAACTGAAGACAGTTGCAGTAGAGGCCTGGCAGAGCAGATGAAACCCAGCGTCTGGTGATGTCTATGCATTCTAGACTTCAGGCTGTAATTGATTGCAAAGGATTTGCAACCAAGTATTGAAAAGTGAAAGTTTGATGGATGATTGTTAATCTGTCCCATTACTTTTGGTCCCTTAAAAAGTGTGAGGCACATATACAAACTGTTGTAATTCATTCCTACACAGTTCACCTGATTTGGATGTAAATACCCTCAAATTAAATCTGAACATCTGTAGTTAAAGCACATCTTGTTCTTTTCATTTCAAATCCATTGTGTTGGTGTATAGAGCCAAAAAGATTAGAATTGTGTCGATGTCTCAATATTTATGGACCTGACTTCATAATTTCCTCCTGGTAAGCAGATTGGATGCACTTGGGTGTGGTGTGCTTTTCCACATGCATTGAAGCTGGTGAAGGGCCTTTCATATTTTCTATCTATTGAATGAAAGAACTTTCATGTGAATTCAAGCGCTGCATTTTGGACTTTTATATATATTTTGTTTGATGATCAACAAACTATGCTGGCTGCTTTTTTGTAATTTTTGTTAGCACAGATATCCACCACCTCTTTTTTACAGGTATATTTCACTCTACACAAAAAAAATGTTTTAGTGGCTTTGTGAGTATGAACACGGTTTTGTTATGTTATGTAGCATGTAATGAGTTTTTCATAGTCTGGGTTTAATGACAGATTTCTCAAAAACATTCTGAAATTGTGCCATGGACAATTTGAAATGTCTAAACCTCATCATTTTTCTTCTATCATCAAGGGATAAGTGAGATAATGAGTCTTTTCCAGGCCCTCTCACACATGTTTACTGTCACAAATTATTTGGGTTGATATGCCGTGCACACTCCAAGTTGTAACTGGTTTGGGGAGAGTAAATGGCATATTTCAGAGGGTTGAGGAAGCGGAGAAAGTTGATATTTACATATATACAACATCAAAAATACCTCTGCCCAGACAACTCATATTGAACAGAAGGTTTCATGTGCAGTAAGCTGGAAAACTATACAATAAACTCTTAAGTTTTACTTGACAGCGCATGAGTTTGTGACAGACAGGTTCACTTTAGATTACTTTTGAACGTGCAGTTGTTTTTTTGCCTGCTTATGCATGTCATACAGAGTTTTGTTAGAAACTGTGTCTTCTATTGATGCAATCAATTTGATGCATAAAATTAAGTAAATTACAAAAACTGATTAAATTGCACAGAAGACATTGATGCATGAAATCATTTTGGCTCATACATATTACTACGTGCTAATTGAGGTGATGAACACATTTAGCTTAGGGTTTTTTATAGGGCTCCAATGAATCACTTTATTACATTTCTATTGCCAGGCTGATTAGAAGTGCATTCTGATAGTGGCAGATTGAAACATTTTGATGCAAATAATACAACTGTTTCTCAGAGAAAAATTACTAGAATTTGAGTAAAATAATCCATAAAAATTAAAGGTGGTTAAATACCCCTATCATGAAGGTTCAACCAAGGCTATATCTACAGTTGACAATGTTTCTGTTTGTTGCAATGAAATATTTTTATTACAGGTATGCAGAGGTGCCTGACACATACAGTTAGGGTATTCTGTCCTCTGGAATGTATAAATAAAGTGCAAGAAGCCTCAAATGGAAGCTACCTCTCTTTGGGCATAGGTACTGTATATATACTAGGCTGCATAACATTAGAAAGCCGTGGATACAGATTCTTGCACATAAAGCAAAATAAGAAAATTATTTTATCACTAAACAAAACGTACAAGTATAATAAATGAATAATTATTACACATCAGGATGTTTCCCTAGTTTACCTTCTAATAAATAATGTGTTAGAAATGTGAGCTAAGGTGAAGAACTGCAAAAAAAAAAACATGAAAATTAATTTTCCTTGTCTGATCATTTACTTGGGGCATTATTAACGTTCTTGTTGATCACATCCTAACATCATGACATCACCTTATCTTACATCTGGTGATCTAAATTAGTTTTTTTTCTAAAATAAAACACTTTTTTTAATCTTTGTAATATGCAATGAAAGTAATACAGAAGCAATGGTGGTTAGTAAGGAATGTGCTTCTGAGTCTCCACTGAATAATGCAAGACAGCATCAAACTTATGAAGAAGTTGTCGAAAGTCAAACCCAGAGCTACAGCTGATTTTTCACTATAAGGTTCCTGAGATGCTGGACAGCTCCTTTCCTTAACTCTGTAATAGCTTTGGCAGCTTCTTAAATAAAAGATAAGGGTTGATGTACTAAAATGGAAGTGTGCAGAATCTGGTGCAGCTGTGCATGGTAGCTAATCATATTTTAACTTCTGCTTGTTCAATTAAGCAATTAAGTCCTACAACCCAGAGTCTTGTCTCACAGCCCAGAGTCTTGTTTTACATCCCAGTGTTCTGTTCCACAACAAAGGGTTGGGTCTTACAACCTAAAGTCGTGTCTCACAACCCAGAGTCTTGTATCATAACCTAGAGTATTCTCTCACAACCCATAATTCTCTTTCACAACTGAAAGTTTTATTTCACAGTCTTCTCTCACCACTCAAAGTTTTTTATCACAACCAAGAGTCCTCTCTCACAACCCAGAGATATCTGTCAGAACTCTGAATGCTCTCTCACAACCCAAAGGTTTTTCTCACAACCCAGAGTCTTCTTTCACAACCTAGAGCAGCCTTTTTCAACCAGGGTTCACTCTGGGGTGCCTTCAACTTCCTTCAGGGTGTGCATTGGCAAAATGTCTAAAAATTGTGCAGAAATTGTATATAAGCCAGCATGTGGATGAAGCTTGCCTTTTAGTTACACAAAGAAACAGGTTTTCATTGTGCACCATTACAACCATTCAGTTGTGGCATCCTAACAACCAATGATGTCATCGGTTGATAAGAAGGACGTCAGGGAGCAGCCTTGTTTGCTACTCCTTTGCACCTCTCTGTCAGCACTGAAGTTAAATTGGCTGAGTGAGGGAAAACGTAAAGGTGTATTTGATTTGGAAGAATAAATCATTTGTAACGTCGGGTGTCCTATGTGGTGAATGTTGCTTCTTTATGTAAAATTATCAGTTACATTTTTTACAATTTAGAATGGGGTTCCCTCGAAAATTTTGCAGAACTTCAAAGGGTGCCTTGACTGAAAAAAGGTTTACACTGATCTTGAGTCTTCTTTCATATGCCTGTGTCTTGTCTCACAACACAGAGCTTTGACTCACAACCCAAAGTCTTCTCTTACAACCCAGAGGCTTATTTTGTATCTCAGTGTCTTAATTCACAACCTAGAGCATTCTCTCACAGCCCAGAGTTCTCTCTCACAACCCAGAACATTGTATCACAACTCAAAGTGTTCTCTCACAACCCAGAACATTTTTGTAGTCTTTTTGTACAACCCAAAGTCTTGTCTTGCAATTCAACAGTGTAATTGTTTACTGACCTGGTCATCTAGAATTGCCCACAATTCTAAATGGCCACATTAGTTAAATAGATACAGTATAAAGGCCATATTTTGTAACTGCAAGTGTCTCTGGTAAGTTCTATCTCAACTGGTCCCATTGCTCATAGCAACCAATCAGTTGAGTAAAATTCAAGAGCTGATTGGCTATTCTCCAGTTAAGACAACGTTTGTCTCAGACACTTTTTTTTATTCCACCCTGTATATCTCTGCAAACTCCCTTTAGTCTTTAATGACAAACACCCACAATGTTCTTGGTAGTCAGAGATCTTGTGATCAAGGCTTGGATCCAAAGATCTTGGTCTCGTGCTGGCCATATTTGAATTCGTAATTACTTCTTTTCAATCATTTGATTGAATGAAAAATTGGTAAAGTCTGTGTGTGTTCAGCATTAGGTGACATGAGAGAGTCCAGGAACAGGGTTGCTGTATTATTAGCAAGAAAAAGAGATACGTATTTGCTCACATAATTAATTTATTTTGGTAATGAAGACATTTAACCTATATGATGTGTTCATTTTACTGACAGATCCACTTTAAGTGAATAAACAGGTCCTAAAGCATAAGTGAACAAACAAGCCCATGAAAGTCCTTGACAGCACAACAGAGAACATGGAAACATGAATAATATAGTTAAAACAGTTAATTAACAGTACCAAGCCATAAACATTATTATTATGACACATTGTAATTGTACATTACATTACAACATTTGTGATAAATGAAACTCGTGGGCTATGTAATGATGATAATTATTAAAAACAAAAGCCAATCATTTCTGAAGCAGACCGAGCAGCACAAAGTTCAGCCTGTACTCACCGCCGGTCTTGTAAACGCTGTCCGCTCCACTTCACTGAATTTATCGGCAAAGCGGAGCTGGGCTTTGCCTAGCATATCAAATAAATTATTACTGCTAATCGATTTTTTTTTTCTGGCTTATCTCCAGCGCTTGTGATATAAAATCTTTTAAAGTGAAGGAAACAAAGAAATATGATCATACATATTTATTTTGCATTCTTGTTTTTCATGTTTTATTCAAAGAGGCAGCATCACGACAAGGAGTTTTCACCATTAGAGGAGCTCATTAATGCAGTGCAAGGTGACAGGATGCAAAGTACAAGTGTCCGTGACAACCAGTCAGGTAAAGCTTGCTGTAGTCATATACATTATATATGATTTCTGATTGGTTTTTACTACATATGCACTTTTCATATTATTTATTACAAAGCCAGTTTATGAGAGTAAAGTTGAGCTAGTTGGCTCCCAATAAGATATGTGATTTAATATATAAAATTTCCATCACTAATAGGAAATAATACAAAAACACTTTATAAAGAGGTTCTCTAGAAAAGAGTCTAAAGATTCACACAGTGACAATCTCATGTCTAGGGTCACACGCACAACCACTATCACTATCATAAAAATGTATTATTACTTAAGTAATTTCCTAATTGTAATTTATTTAGATTAATAATGTTATTTTAGAGAAGACCTTTACTTCCCAGATCCACTTTAGCTACCTGTACTCAAAAATATAAAAATTACAATTGTTTTGTTTTTTTGCGCAGCTTAGGTGTGATTGATGTGCCCCTGTTCCTCCAGCATCCTGGGATCCTGGGATATCCTTTTCACATATCCCCAGAGGCTACAGGAGAAGGAGCTTGCAGCGGCCGGTGGGCAGATCTGGCCACGCATTCTCAGGGGCCAGCTGTAGAAACTGTAAAGTAGGGTACACACTATAAGAAAATCGGAAGAAAAGTTTTGTACGAGGCATGATCGTTCGATTTTTGTACAGTGTGTACATAACTTTCGACATCTGATTCAGACTTTCCAAACAAAAATTTTCAAAGGGACAAACTGCAACATTTTTCTCGTACGTGAACAGAACTAATGATTTACGCTAAATGTGTACTGTTTTCGTACAAGAAAAATTAGATACGAAAGACTGCACATGATCAGAAACAATAAACAACAAAAAAAAGCCTTTGTCCCACGAAAATTTTTGTACATTATTTCCATCCACAGTTTCAACTTGCTGTGAAACATTGAGGAAAACTTTACAAGACAGCTGGCTCCTGATATTGTCAGGTCGTGGAAGCGGACTGGCAGACATCATGTCCCGGAAGAAGTAATTTGTGACAAAACTGGTCGAACGAGGATATAAAGACCTGTCATTGCGCTTTTTGAATTTACCATTGTTTTCTATTTATGCCTGCATTACTGTGAAGGATGTAAGTGCAATTTTTTAGCTTAATAAATCGGCTGTAAGAGGTTTTACACTATCGGAGCTTTGCTTCTTTGCTTCTTTTATTTGACATACCATTGAAACATCGGGATGATCTGAGACCAGATCAAGAGGAGCTGTGTGTGAGCTGTGTGCTATTGGCTGCTGTCTCCCCTGATCAACTTTAATGGTGGATACATCTTAACCTCTGTGTCAGTGGCGTGTCACATGGTGGAGGATTGTCTACTGGATCTTCATTATGCACTTTAAGATGTGTTTATCATTTACTTCACTTATCTTTGGCTATTTATGAGCCATTGTGTTTTCGGACTTTAGAGACTTTGTTTTTTAATTATGAATTTGGAGCTATGTCTTTTAGCTCTATTTAGCACAACATTTTTGTCTTCAGATCACAGCAGGGCAATGCTGGCTCCACTGGGCAGGTGATTATGTTTTCTAGTGAGAACCCAGCGTAACAGGTAAGGCCTCATTCACATGGGTGTACTTACTGTAAGTGCCCACCTGTGTGACTGTCGTGTTTTGCCTGCATGGGATGCACAGGTGTTTCATTCATCTGCGTGAAGGCAGTCCCATTCATGTCAATAAGGACACAGCCGCTGATTCCAATTTGACATCTCTGTGGGTGCTGGTGTCCCCAAACGCAGATAGTGTGATTTCGGATACACACACCCTCACTAGCACCCACACGGATGTCAAATTGGGAGTAGCAGCTTTGTCTGTGCATCTGCTGCTTCCCAATTGACATGAATGGGACTGCCTGCATGCATTTATAGCTGTGGCCATATTGACTTCCTTGGATCTAACTGCCCTTAGCTCAGGTAGAAAAGTCCCATTAAGACTCATTTTGGCCTGGCCAGGAAGCAACTGAAGGAATGTAAAAATAAAGTTTCAAGCAAGTAAATATAATATACCTTCCTTTCTATTTATTAAGACAGTATAAGAATTAAAAAAAAGTTAATGCCTATTGAGAGAGTTCAGTTCCACTTTAAGCATGCCCATGTGAACTAGGCCTAAAAGGGAGTGGGGAAAAAAACAAATGGGTCGTGGTGTAGTGCCTCTCTCATCTACAGACAGCTATTATGTTCTATATCTGAAAAGCAAACGTTGCTTCATCATTTTGGTGCTTCTGTATAATTTGTGAGTGATAGAAGTCTTTGTGTTGGCATCCATAAAACAGTGTAGCACCCTCTACCTTTAGGTAGGTGCTAGAATAAGCAGTGTAGGTAAATTTACCAGGCCTGTGCTTTAGGCTGACCAATAACCCTTGGGTGTTGGCAGGGGGCAGGCCTCCCATATAAGCTGGGGTCACATGCTACCAGGGAGAAGTTCTGAGAGAAGGAAAAGATAAAATGAGTGCTGAGTTGTTGTTCTGGACATCCCCTTGTGTGGGGGGGGGGGGTGCGCCGAGCGCGGAGGAGGGCTGGAGGAGCCATTGAAATGCTTTGGAGGATAGAGATCTTCATCAAGGAACTTCTTTTTTTTGCAAGGGCCCCCCTTAAAATTCAAACCAGATCTGAAGCCTATGTTTAGTAATGGCTGATTAACCAGGTTCCAGCTGTGGTGTTGCATTAGGAATGAATTGAATACCATAGGGCCCTTTCACACGGGCTGTCTGATCATGCCCACCTGTCAGTTTTTCAGGGGGACCTGAACGGACACTCCTTTCACCCCTATGGAGAGGCGGATTTCAGCAGTAACATGTCCGCTGACACCCGCTGCTATCCTATCCGATCCTCTCTGCCAAAACCAGGCGGATGGTGGTCCTAATTTCCACCAATCTGGTGGATCGGTTTGGATGGGATCAGATAAAAATAGACAGGCGGTCCATTTTCATCCGATCTCCCCATAGAGGAGAGCGGGACTCTGACAGGCCCGTCTCAGCACAGTGAGTGGAGACGGACCTGTCAGTGGATCGATCTCCATCGAGCAAGCGGATTCCCGCCCAACGAAGTCGCCCGTGTGAAAGGGCACATGTATTGCAGTCCATAAATATTTCATCAAGGTGTTACTAACCCCAGTACCCTGCATTCACTATATCTGATCTCCCACAGCACACAGAACATGGAAATGCAATTATTTTACTAAATTTAAACTGCTAAATACCTTTTCTCATCAGCAGTCTATAGCAGTGACTTAAGAGTACTGATTAAAGCTTGTAGGAGGAGTTTTAATTTTCCTCTGTCTGTCTTATGAAGCTGCATGACCCCTGACCCTCTATCTGGACAGTGCTGATTGGCCCTGTGCTAATCACATGCACATTACCCCAAAAAATCTTGTAGGTGGAGTTTTAATTCTCCTCTGACTGTCCTATGAAGCTGCCTGACCCCTGACCCTCTGTCTGGACAGTGCTGATTGGCCCTGCACTGATCGCCTGCACTCTCCCAAGAAAAAATACCTCTCTAGCAATACACACCAACCTGAGCATGTGCAGAGTGCCTCCTAGGGCTCTGTGCTATTAGCAACTGGATTGGGGACAGTAAAAGTAGGGGAGGATCAGCGAAGGCAGGATCAAACAGCCTTTTTACACAATGCGGAGGATTAATCCCTTTGGTTCCACATTGAGTATAACAAGCATGCTTTATTGCATATACAGACTGATTTCATTGTTGTGGGTTTAGTAACACTTTAATTTATATTGCAGCATTGTTGCAACACAGCACAGGACTGCCCCAATACCCAATGGCCAGCAATGGGTAAGTTTCCACTGCAAGAGCCTGGTGAAGCCGTGATCTAAGTCCCCTTTTGACAATTCAGCTTTTTACCCAAGAAAGCAAGAATAAATCCCTTGCCAACCAGTCTTTTAAAAAGTTTACTTACCCTTTAAACTGATCATAATGTCAAAAATAAAAATAGTTTCCGTTTACTTTTGTCTAACACCCTAAGGACTTTTTGTCCTTTTTACAATTGCTAAGCACAAGTTAAAAAAAGAAAGTTTGGCCAGTTGAAGGCCAAAGACACATCAAACTGCATTATCCATCTCCACTAAAGACAGATCTATACCAACCACCAATTATCTCAACACAGCACCAGCTGCTGCCACTGAATAACAGCCGGCTGTCATTATGCAACTCGACATCCCTCACATTTCACAACCATCACAATGAATTACAAAGGCATTAAATAGAGGAATAATTTATGAATTATAAATGCCAGTTGGCAGCCAAGGGATTCATTGCAGTTCATAAACGCGCACATTTACATAGAACAGAACAAATATTTAATTGTTGGAGCTTTGTGGGCAACAAGTTTGTGATAAGGCTTTTATCGCAGCAGAGCATGGAGTGCCATGACTTTCTCGCCACCAAGCCCTGTAATTATTGCCACACACGCAGGCATTAGATGGTCAATGCGGACTCCGTTCAAAACAATGAGAACTGAGTTTGTATGTACTTAATGATGCATCAAATTCCATTAACTTGTCACTGTATTCACGAGGCCAAGTGTTGTCAATGCCATGGTTGTATTTGTCAAAATGTTTGAAATAATTGCAGTCTATAACGTGCTGGGGAAAAGGTTTTAGCAATATTATATTTGTCAGTTTTGCAATGTGGGGTGATAAGTTTCAAGTTGACTTTGTTCAAGTGATTTGAACAATCCAACAGATTGTTTTTATGAAACTTAGCATGGGCATTTAAAATAAACACTAAGCATTAAATGGAAAATGTCAATAGATCAAAAATACAAACTGAATAAGAAAAATCGTCTTAATAGAAGAGAAATATGGAGGCTGCCATTGCTGTATTTTCATGCAGTATATGCTGGTTACCTAGCTGTCATATTGTCATTCAATACCTTATTGAGGAGTTAAACTGTATTTGAGAACCACAAATTGAAAACCCAATTTAAATTCATTTTTAATATTCAAAGCAGATTCGTCCATCCATCCATGACTTTATGCTTTATTTTGTTGTGAAATCACTTTGAAAAGCACTCCCCTAGCATTTTTCAGCCATTGAGTAAAGGCAGATGATTCCTGTAGCATTTACTTCCTGGAATCCATCTGCCCTTAGCTCAGGCATGCAGGCAGGAAGGTGTGCTTACCTGAGAAAGCCCCTCATCCCCTCCTCCAAAATGCCCATGGAGACTCATGGGATGTATAACATCATTTGACCTAGGCCAGAAACCAGGAAACAACTAAAGAAATAAAAAATGTAAAACAAGTACAAACATAAGATGCTTTCCTATCTATCTGCTAACGCTAGCAGCATAAGCATTAAAAATAGTTAAAGCTGTTGTAAAAGCATATTTTTTTAAATTAAAATAATAAACATGTTATACTTACCTACTCTGTGCATTGGTGTTGCACAGAGCAGTCCCTTTCCTCCTGTTCTCGGGTCCCCCACCAGCGTGTTCACTCCACCTTCTCTCTGAATTCCCCATAGCAAGCTGTGTGCTGTGGGGGCACTCGGCACATACACCTTGGTGGCTCCACCCCCTGCTCCCTCCTCACAGGACTTGATTGACAGCAGCAGGAGCCAATGACTCACGCTGCTGCCCATGTGTCTCTGTTTTTCCTAATCGGGTTAGTAACTTAAAGTAGTCAGAGGATCAGCAGGGAGGCGTGTAGGCTATCTGACTTCCACAGAAAACCTACAGAAGGTTTATGGAGATGACATCACTGACACGAGTCACCAGTGACAAAATCTAAGACCCCTTTCACATGGGGAGGTCTCCATCAGGACAGACATAGCCTACTCTCTTCTATGGGTGGGTGGATGTAAATGAATCACCTGTCCGTTTGCACCTGACTGCCATCTGATTGGCTAGATGGATGAGGAACGGATTCCCTGTTTTTATCAAATCGGATTGGATGTAAGCAGATGTAAACGGACACATGTCTGTTTACACCCGCAGCTTGATATAGGAGAAAGGAGGGTACAATAGGTCTTGCCTGAAAAACTGACAGACGTATCAGATCAGACCGCTAGTGTGACAGGGACCTTATTCTTGTGATCTTATGTGGATGTTGGACAGCCCTGCACCCCTCCTTCATCAGGCTGCATCAGCCTGCACCCCTCCTTCATCAGGCTGCATCAGCCTGCACCCCTCCGTTGATCCCCGCTGAGCCGGCGAATGACAAGTCATCTCTGCTCACTGAGGAGAGACGGACCTGTCAGATCTCCGCTCTCCTCTATGGGGGATCGGATGAAAAAATATCTGCCTGTCCGTTTTCAACCGATTCGCCAGACAGATGGAAAATGGGGTTTCCATCTGACTGAATTTAGCGGAGCGGATCGGATGTCAGCAGACATGTCATCGCTGACATCTGTCGCTCCATAGAACAGCATGGAGCGTCCGTTCCGGTCCGCCTAAAAAACTGACAGAGGGACCTGAACGGTCCGTATGTGTGAAAGGGACCTATATCTTCATTTGTTTACTAACAATCTTCTAGGTCCAAGAAACCAACCAAAAGAACCATACAACAGAAATAAATTCTGACTGCAGTCAGAGCTTCTAATGCAGTGGTTCTTAACTCCTGTCCTCAGGACCCACTAACAGGACAGATTTTAAGTATTACCTTGGGGAGATGCAGACTAGAATACTGCAATCACTGAGCAGCAAATTATATCACCTGTGATGTCTTGCAAACCTGGCCCGTTAGTGGGTCCTGAGGACAGACGTTGAGAACCACTGTTCTAATGTGTATACTGGGTTCACATGAGTGAGACCTATGGGTGTGTGAATGCCTGCTCCTCCTACCGCACAATGAGGTTGATTTACTAAAAGTGGAGTGTGCAAAATCTGGTGCAGCTCTGCATACAAACCATTCAGCTTCTGTTTTTTTTTTTTGTCAAAGCTTAATTGAACAAGCTGAAGTTAGAAGCTGATTGGCTACCATGCTGAACTGCACCAGATTCTGCACTCTCCAGTTTTAGTAAATCAAACCCATTGTGTGACACAGCAACATACAAGCTTGCAGGAAGAACCACAACATGTGGCGGGGGAAGGTATTTGCACACCCGGAAGTGTTGAACACCAGCAATGCAAAAAAGCAAAGCATTTGAAGGCACAGACCACTGGAGAGGTAAGTATTTATGCTCTTGTTTTACAACGTGGGCTTTGTTTACAAGTGACCCTGTAGTGACAGAGTAATTTTAAGGTGCTAATATCTTCTAGTATCTTCAGGCAAGGTCAGCAAGGACAGCCTCCAAATTTATCATGGCAGGTTTATTTTAAACTTAACAAGATGCAATGTCTTTTGCATAGTTGCCAACATTGTAAAAAAAAATGTAGGGACACTTTCTGGGCTGTAGGCGGAGTCTTATTATAATCAGGGTGCGGGGCATGCATTTGTAGGCGTGACATAGCAAAAAAAAAAGTGGCGTGGTTTATGTGAAATAGTGGGCGTGGCTTATATGGGCGCTGTTCAAATAGGGTGTGGTTAGAGTCTGAGATGAATGAGAGATGGAGAAAGAAAGGGGAAAAGAGGGAGGGAGGGAGAGAGAAAGAAGGAAATAAGGAGGGAAGGAGAGAGAAGGAAGGAAATAGGGATGGAGGGACAGCAGGCCCAGATCCTACACCACAATAGAAATGTGTATTGCAGATTTTAACAAATCAGCAGATAAAGATACTCCAAACTCCTGGTGTTAGCGCTTCAATCATCCCAGCACCATGGTTGTTATGGTGTCAGGATGATTGAAGCGCATTATTACTATTATTACATTGTAATATAGAATGAAATCATTCAACCCACCATAATCCAGAATCAGTGGGACCCCTGAGCGTGTCACCTGCCACTTTGCCTGCCACCAGATGCCACCAGGTGCCCCCAGGAGAGTCCGTCCTTGCATCAGGTGCCCCCAGCAGAGTCTGTCCTTACATCAGGTGCCCCCAGCAAAGTCCATTTTTACATCAGATGCCTCCAGCAGAGTCCGTCCTTGCATCAGGTGCCCCCAGCAGAGTCCGTCTTTGCATCAGGTGCCCCCAGCAGAGTCCGTCCTTGCATCAAGTGCCCCCAGCAGAGTCCATCCTTGCATCAGGTGCCCCAGCAGAGTCCATCCTAGCATCAGGTCCCCCAGTAGAGTTACCCCCTCCCCCTGTACATAGTTATCCCTCTGCCCTTAGTTACACCCTGTGCATAGTTACCCCTCCTGTGCATAGTTACCCCCTGTACATAGTAACCCCCTGTACATAGTAACCCACTGTACATAGTTACCCCCCTGTGCATATTTACCCCCCTGTACATAGTAACCCCCCTGTACATAGTTACCCCCTGTGCATAGTTAGCCCCCCTGTACATAGTTACCCCCTGTACATAGTTACCCCCCTGTACATAGTTACCCCCCTGTACATAGTTACCCCCCCATACATAGTTACATCGCTAGCCTGGGCTGTACACCAAGAGGGACAACGGCAGAGCAGAGCAAACTCCACAAGCGGCGCTGTGTGTTCAGTGGAGAGGGGAGGGGCCGATCAGTGCAGCTAACCCCAGCTTTAGAATTGTGAAGAGAGAAGCCGATTCATTGGCTGCACGGATCGAGCCCCCTCCCCTCTCCACTGAACACAAGGAGAAAGAGATCTTGCGGCGGCGTTGGCGAAAATTTTGTTAGAGCCAGGAGCCAGTTCAACTGCTGCAGAGACAAACAAACATTTCCGATTTTCCTGGACAAAAGGCAAAATCCTGAATCGGGATGGCCTCCGATAGGGACTGTCCCAGGAAAATCAGGACTGTTGGCAACTATGCTTTTGCAAAGTGAAATTTCACTGCATTCACTAAGCTCTGTCCTTTGCAAATGCTTAGTGAATGCAAAGTGAACAGTCTATTTTCCTTTAGTTCAACCTCAGTGGGACTTGATTTACAGAACATTGGTTAACACTTTTTCGCAAATATCCCTCTTCCTTTTAGGAAGATTGATCAGGAGCCATCAGTCGTCTGCATTTTTTCACTGAGCCATTGGCTCCCGCTGCTCTCAATCACAGCCAGTGAGCTAATGAGGAGAGAGCAGTGGCAGGGCCGAGCCACGGCTCTGTGTGTAAATAGACACGCAATCTGCTTGCTCTGAGGGCCTGAGAAGAGGAGGATAGGGGCTACTCTGTGCAAAACTCTCTCTCTCACTCCTCGTTGGCTTATGCTGCTGTCAATTACAGACAGTGAGAAGGGAGAGGGGGTGGGACTGAGCAGCGCTCTGTGTATCTATGGACACACAGAGCCGGATCAGGGGTGAGCCTACATGAGTGGCTTGCTATGGTGGGCACTTGTGGGGGGAGGAGCTAGAAGCACATGGTGGGGGACCAAAGAAGAGGGGGATTGGTCCTGCTCTGTACAAAACCACATAGAGCAGTTAAAGTGGTTGTAAAGGCACAAGGCTTTTTACCCCCAATGCTTACCTGAGCTCCCTCTCGATCCAGTGATGTCCACGAGAGCCTTACCTCTCCGGGTACTTGCACTCCTGATTGTCAATCACAGCCAGTGAGCCAATCAGGAGATGGAGGGGACAGGGCTGAGCCGTGGCTCCGTGTGTGAATGGACACACAGAGCCACAGGTCAGGAGTGCGCCTGCTTGGTTGCCCCAAGCTGCTTGCTGTGGGGGCACTCGGCAGGAGCCAGGAGTGCCGGCGTGGGACCTGAGAAGACAGGGATCTGGGCTGCTCTGTGCAAAACCATTGCACAGAGCAGGTTAGTATAACATGTTTGTAATTTAAAAGAAAAAAAAAGGCTTTAATATCGCTTTGAGCAAAACATGTTTATTCATTTAAAAAAAACAAGTGTTTAGCAGCATATATATTCATATGGCTGGTGGGAACAGGTTAATTCCTCAATATAGGTGTCCCCACAGTATGTGTTTGCTATGTGAGCTCTTCAACTGACTTACATACTTACTGTGATTGACGTTATGCTGTGTAGTGTCATCTCCTGAAGAACATGAGCACTATACATCACATGCAATCACAAATATGCTTTTACAAGCTTTCTCTGTATATGTAATGTTCTCTGTAACCCCAGGAACCCACAGAATATTTTCAAGGTTGTTATTCCTCTGCAGTGTGATTTTTCTATATCTGTGTTTAACTGGCAAAGCTTACAGATTTTACAGAATAACAAACGCAGTTTATTTTTCATGTTTGGTCCTAAAGGCTGTGGTTAGCTCTCAGCCGAATAGATAGGGGTCTATTTGCTAGTATGCAGCTAGAATGGCTCACGGTCATTTCTACCTTCAACAACAACCAAAAAATAGAATAGTTTCCAGTCTTGATTTCATTAGAATATTGTAACCTGAGAAGAACAACTACTAAGATAAAAAATTTACTTCAGAAGGGAAGAAAAAACCCCAGTTTCAAATGCATATGTATGTTTTACTATTCCTGTAGGGCTTGCTGAGTTTTGACTTCATAGGCCTCTCTCTGGTTACCTGCATCTGGTTGCTATTGCTAATAGTTCCAACTCGATTGCTGAGGGTTGCCACCTAGTTGCCAAGGGTTCCCACTTGGTTGCTAAGGGTTTCCCACTTGGTTGCTAGGGGTTCCCGCTTGGTTGCTAGGGGTTCCCGCTTGGTTGCTAGGGGTTCCCGCTTGATTGCTAGGAGTTTTGGCTTGTCCCACCCTTACTTTCGCTTGCTCGTTACTCAATGACCAGTCCAGGGTATTTGTGTTTTTGTGTTTTATTTTGGAACTTGGATGGGAAAAGGGATGAGCGGGATACTCCAACTGGAACTATTCACAATGGATAAGGACAACTCTCACTTGACCTCACCGGATTACTTGCTGAAGCAGTCACAATGCTTTAACCATACAGCCACATGTATGGAGGAATTAAGTCTTCTTGCTCTCACTAGCAGCAGACTTGATGCACTACATTATCTTCAGGATACTCTATAGCAGTGAGCAGTGATGGCAAACCTATGGAAAAAGATCGCACACTGACCAGCTGTCCTATACAAGGTGTCTCATCCAAGCCGCATCCCCCCCCCATAGAACTACATATCCACATGCCCCATGATTACGTAATTTCTCTGACGAAACGCGTAGGCAGGAGTGACGTGCTGACGTCACCGCATTCTGCGCCCATAGACAAGCCGGCCGGCTGCGAAATTTGAATCTTGTTTTTATTTTTGGATGTACATACGCCATCTGCGTTTTTTATCGATTAAAACCTGTTGGATCCTACCCATTGGTTTGCTTTTGTTTCTTTATCCATCCCTGGTTGACTTTTTGCACCACTTGGAGTGTTCCTATTGCGGTGAGACCCTGGAACGGCTGTGACATTTCTGCTGAGGACACAGACACCGGGATCCCCTACACCAGAGCGTGATAGATGAAAAGGCCCTGGCTGGGTTTGAGCCGCAGGCGATTCTTTTGCCTATTTGTGGTAAGCCTTTAATCTACTTGGTGGTGGGATCACAATGAAATTAAAGTCACGGATACAACACTGAAGTCACTTATACAGATGTCACTTTGATTGGACTTCCTGACATTTATGGACATCTATTTGGATCACTTCTTTCCAGCTTCCTTTATATTTTATATTTACTTTCTATGTACATATTTTTTGTGTTCATCTGGTTTTTTATTTAATTATAATCACAGATTGATTAGGGGTCAACCTTAGTTAATGGTGTCGTATACAATATTATTGAGACACATTTGCGATAGTTGGCAAATTGTCACTATATTTATTTTTATGATACCGGCACTTACAAGGCCTGTATGAATTTTTTCACTATATATTTTTTCTAACCTTCTAAATGTTGATGTAAATTTTGAAGCTAATCACCATAGCTGTTTACATGTTTGAGATATAATTGATGTGCATGGATAATCACTGACAATTTTTATTCATACCCTTTATTTGTGAACAAATTTTGACACAATACTCACACTTTCTATAGCGCAACCTTTTCTTTTTTACATATCCACATGCCTCTGGGGCCAGAGATGACGTGTCCGGTGTGGGCGTGGATGAGACGAGGTGGTGCTGCCATGTTGGCAGAAGTCACCCCGATTCTGGATGCCGGAGACAGGTGAGATTCTAATCTCTCTCTGCCCATGATCTCAGCAGTCGCCCTCCACACTTATCACTCCGCTCAGGGCCGCTAAGAGGGGGGTACACAGGGGGATTGGTGCAGCCGGATGGGAGGACAATTACAGGCTGCTGCACTATTTCTCTCCTTACAGCAACTGAAAGCACTCAAGTTTCACCTGACCATCTTCCTGGTAAGCAGAAAGATACAAAACCTACCTACCTAGGAGACCTAGGGGGGACACAAAAAATTATTGTTATGTTAGTGTTGAGCTGCCGCATATTATCACTCTTCCAATGCACAGATCCATCCTGGATGCAACTAGATAACATCTCAGGAAGTTGGCATATTTAAGTTCCTTGAGATAATAAGGTGGATTTGCTAAAGGCAAATATGCTGTTCACTTTGCAAGGGAATCATCCCTTTCCCATAGGTGAAAATTTAATTGCAAAGAATACCTGATCCTGTACAAGGGGGGAAAAAAGAAATATTGTTTTCTTGCACGATTGGATGTAAGGGAAAATTCCCTTGCAAAATGAAAATGATCTTTTATCCTATTATCTTGCAAAGTGAACAGCCCTTTTAGTAAATCAATCCCAATATTTCAATGAGCTTAAAGTGGTTGTAAACCCACTTTTTGGACTTTTACCTATAGGTAAGCCTAGAATAAGGCTTACCTATAGGTAGTGTAAATATCTCCTAAACGTGTGCAGTCTAGGATATATTTCACTTGTAGTCCGCCGGAAATTTGTACGGCACATGCGCGGGGAAGAAACAAAACTAAATGCCGTTTTGTTCCCTAGCATATGCCGCTAGTTGCGGCTCCCGTGCGCATGCACACGTCACACGGCTTCGGCGAATCACAGAGCAGGAGTTCGCGGCCCGAAGGAAGAGGGCAAGAAGATGGATGCTGCCCACACAGGGGACATCGCTGGATTCTTTTGCAGGTAAGTGGCACATAATGGGCTAGTATGCAATGCACACTAGCCCACTATGCTTTTCTTTTGCAGGCTGCAGCAGCTAGCAAAAGAGAAAGTAAAACCCATCAGGGTTTTCTTCCTCTTTAAATACTCCAACTTTCTGAAATAGAAACATAGAAAAAGGGATGGCAGAGAAAAGACCAAGTGGTCCATTAATTCTGCCCTTCTTAAAGTGTAAGTAAACCCTGTTTTTGAATTTGTACCTACATGTGACCCTATAATAAGACTTACCTGCGGGTACAGTGAATATCTCCTAAATGTGCACAGTTTAAGAGATATTCACACTGCATGCAGCCAGTGATGTCACCACTGCATGTGCTCTGAGGGGACGGACAGGTAAGCTCTGTGTCACAGTCCGTGACTCCCGGGAGTGACGTCATCGCGGTCTGAAGAAGATGGGACGCGAACCTGGAAGGAAGACCAGGTGTAGATGTAAGCCCTGTGATAGCTCGCCACTGGAGGGCTTCATTCTAAGGTAAGCTTTTAATGCCTTTACCTCCAGTGGCGGCTGGTGCTCAAAATTTTTTGGGGGGGCGCAAATAAACTGAAAAATTCTGAAAAAAAAGCCAATCAAATGCAGCCACTGTACCAAACGCAGCCACTGTGCCCATTAAAACGCAGCCACTGTGCCCATCAAAACGCAGCCACTGTGCCCATCAAAACGCAGCCACTGTGCCCATCAAAACGCAGCCACTGTGCCCATTAAAACGCAGCCACTGTGCCCATCAAAACGCAGCCACTGTGCCCATCAAAACGCAGCCACTGTGCCCATCAAAACGCAGCCACTGTGCCCATCAAAACGCAGCCACTGTGCCCATCAAAACGCAGCCACTGTGCCCATTAAAACGCAGCCACTGTGCCCATCAAAACGCAGCCACTGTGCCCATTTAAAACGCAGCCACTGTGCCCATCAAAACGCAGCCACTGTGCCCATCAAAACGCAGCCACTGTGCCCATCAAAACGCAGCCACCGTGCCCATCAAAACGCAGCCACTTTGCCCCTTTAAAACACAGCCACCTTGCCCCTTTAAAACACAGCCACATTGCCCCTTTAAAAAACACAGCCACATTGCCCCTTTAAAACACAGCCACATTGCCCCTTTAAAACACAGCCACATTGCCCCTTTAAAACACAGCCACATTGCCCCTTTAAAAAACACAGCCACATTGCCCCTTTAAAACACAGCCACATTGCCCCTTTAGAACACAGCCACATTGCCCATCTAAAACACAGCCACATTGCCCATCTAAAACACAGCCACATTGCCCATCTAAAACACAGCCACTTTGCCATCAAAGCTGTCCCTGCAAAGAAGCTGCCACTGTGCCCCCCCCCCCCCTCGCCCTGCACTTACCTTGTGTTGGGTGACGGCGGCATCGTGTCCTCCATTCCCTCTCCTGCCCGCTCCTCCTCTCATCCTCTGCTATGATTGGACGCCTGATAGGCGCCCAATCACAGCGCCTGTCGTTTCAGCCAATCAGGGCACAGGTAACACAGACCTGTGCTCCTGATTGGCTAAGGGGCCGTACAATGTTAGCAAACCGAATTCCTTCCGGTTCGTTAACGCTGCTGCTGAGTGACAAGGAACGCACAGCGTTGCGCCCGCTTGTCACCTTTTTGGACGCCTATTAGCGCCTACGGCGCTAATCAGGTGTTTCCAAAAAACACCCCCACCGCTGTTATTCAGGCGCCCGGTGACCGAAAAGGGGCCGGACACCTGAATGCAATGCATGAATCTATCTATGGAGTATCGAGAGTGACAGGAGAGGGGGGGCGGCGCTCCTGCGCCCTTTATGGACGCACCGCCCCTGTTTACCTCGCAGGTTAAAATAGACTGTGGTTTACTACCGCATTTAGTCCAAACACCTCTATATTGGACAAAATGGGGAGCCCACGAGATACATTAACCCTACTAAGTAAAGTAGACATCTGAAATCTGTCATATTTATATCCATTTAAAGCTAATTCCATGCTGTACAATAATCTGAATGTTAGCAGACTGTAACATGTAGGTATTCAGAGATATTAATACTTATAGAAAACCATACCTGGGATATGGTCATAAACACAGTGACATCCCAGGGCCACTCCTCAGCCACTTAATTGATCAGATGGTCTCTGTCAACACCCCCAATGATGTCAAAGAAAAGTGGACTGCAACCACATTGGACAGCTCTCATTTAACATCAAACCAAGGAACACCTGTGAAGTCATATGAGAGCCAATGTACCATTTTGTGTGATTGATTGGACTCTCTCTCTCTTTGTTTCTTTGTAATACTTTGCTTTTGTAAATATTTTATTTGCACTGTTTTTTATCTTTTCATTATTAAACCATATTTTGAAAAAAGTGTTAAAACTGTCTCTAATGCACTAACACAAACTAAAAGAACCCCTGTCTCGTGAACAGCACTATTGTAAGCGCTAGTGTAAATCTCTGTATATACCTGTCTGTGGTGACAGTGTGTGTTAGAGATGTGTATTCTAAAGTCATAGTTGCTAATATTGTGAACTTGTACTACTACTCAATAAAGTAGTTGGTGGCAGTTTAAAGAGTTACCGTATTTATCGGCATATAACCCGCACCCCAAGTCTGCAGCCGTGTCCATCATTGCACCCTTGCCCAGTGTCCATCTGCAGCCTTGCCCTTTGTCTTTGCAGCCTTGCCCAGTGTCTTTGCAGCATTGCCCAGTGTCTTTGCAGAATTTCCCAGTGTCTATGCTGCCTTGCCCAGTGTATTTGCAGCATTGCCCAGTGTCTTTGCAGCATTGACCAGTGTCTATGCTGCCTTGCCCAGTGTCTTTGCAGCCTTGCCCAGTGTATTTGCAGCATTGCCCAGTGTCTTTGCAGCATTGCCCAGTGTCTATGCTGCCTTGCCCAGTGTCTATGCTGCCTTGCCCAGTGTCTTTGCAGCATTGCCCCGTGTCTATGCTGCCTTGCCCAGTGTCTTTGCAGCATTGCCCAGTGTCTTTGCAGCATTGCCCAGCCTCATTGCAGGCTGATTATTTAAAATTGGCGCCTATCTCCACTGATTGTGAGCGGAGAGGAGCGAGTGCCGCCAATATACACAAAGCTGTGTGTACTCGGCTAGGCTCGGCTCCTCTCGCAGTCCCGACCAGTCCCGCCCCTATGATGGACATAACACAGGTCCAATGGCGGGACTGGGCGTGACTGTGAGCGATGCCAAGAGGAGCCGAGCCTAGCTGAGTACACTCGGCTATGTGTATATTGGCGGCGCTCGCTCCTCTCCACTCACAATCAGCGGAGAATGGCGGGGATCGGCGTATAACACACACCCACACTTTTCCCCTGATTTTAAGGGGGAAAAGGTGGGTGTTATACGCCGATAAATACGGTAATTGCTTAGTTAACTAAACCCAATGACAATCGCTCTCTGCCTGTTGGCACGCTGATTGTGGTCTGGAAAATCTTTGTGCTGGGTGAGGCTGAGAGTGTCATTGTCGCATATAAGGGTGAGGGTGGTGAGGGTGTTGTGAGGGTGACCAGTCATTTTTCACAAGTTGGTGAAAAGGGCCGTGGTCAGACCCACGTTCTTCACTAGCTTAACACTAACATAATACAGTAAATGTATTTACTGTCTTTGTATAAAGTAGAACTCCACCCCACACAGTCATTTTCTCATTGCTTTGTACAGAGTGGGAAAAGGTTAGGACTGTCAGATTTTTAGTGCTATTTCTGTACTCATTGTGGAAATTATCTCTCACTTCCTGTCCTAATGGCCACCTGTGATTAGTAAAGAAAGTAAAATCTTCCAATGAGGAAAAAGAAATTGATGCAAATCAGACAGGATGACTTACCATTCCCTATCCAGATATCTATCAAGCTTAAGGAGTTTTGGCTGGAATTCGACCTTAACCACTTCCCGACCAGCTGCCACAGTCGTACTGCGGCAGGTTGGCTCTCTTACGCGAATCACTGTCATTGTACGTCGGGGGCCTACGCGGCTATCTGTGGGCATGGGCGATGTCCACCGGTTCGATGTCCTTTGGCAACCCGTGATCGCTCCACAGAGAGGCAGAACACAGATCTGCCAGTGTAAACAGAGCAGATCCCCATTCTGTCAGGAGAGTAGAGTGAGATTGTCTGTTCCTAGTGATTAGGAACAGTGATCTCTCTGTACACCATGTCAGTCCATGCCCCTCACAGTTAGAAAGCAGCTCCCTAGGGAACACAACCCTTTTCTCGCCCCTGGTGTTAACCTCTTCCTGTCAGTGTCATTTATACAGTAATCAGTGCATTTATATAGCACTGGTCACTGTATAAATGTCACTGGTCCCAAAAAAGTGTCAAAAGTCTCAGCTCTGTCCACCGCAATGTCGCAGTCCCGCTAAAAATCGCTGATCACCGCCATTACTAGTAAAAAAATGAATAATAATAAAAATGCCATAAATCTATCAACTATTTTGTAGACGCAATAACTTTTGCGCAAACCAATCAATATATGCTGATTGGGATTTTGTTACCAAAAATATGTAGAAGAATAGTTATTGGTCTAAATAATAATTTTATTTTTTTTCTTGTTTATATCGCAAAAAATAAAAACCAAAGAGGTGATCAAATAGCACCAAAAGAAAGCTCTATTTGTGGGGAAAAAAGGACATCAATTTTGTTTCGGTACAACGTCGCACGACCATGCAATTGTCTGTTTAAACAACGCAGTTACGTATCACAAAAAATGGCCTGGTTAGGAAGTGGGTAAATCATCCCGCTAAAGTGTTACAAAACTCAGGACACTACATTCACAATATCTGGCCTCCCACAGTACACAGAACATGGAAACGCAATAGTTTTAGTAAATATAAACTGCTAAATACCCTTTCTCATCAGCAGTAGGGATGGCCGAACGGTTCAGCCCGAGCATAAGTTCGGGCCGAACTTTCGCTGTTCGGACGCTCGGCCCCCCCACCCCCCAAAGCGACCACAATGCATTGCAGTGCTGAACAGTGCATTGCAAGCCCTGATTGGTTGAAGCAGTGAAAGCTTAAGCCAATCAGGGCACAGAGAACTGTCAAAGTCATGATTGGACACTGTCATCATGACTTTATCCAATCATGGCTCATTCCCGCCCCACAGTATAAAAGTATTCTTTCAATGGTAGCCATTTTCAGTGTGATTTCAGCATGGGGAGAGATAGAACAGGGATATGTTCAGTGCTATTAGTTAGTTAGTGTGCTATACTGTGCTATTTTGCTTCAATTGTCAGTGTAGAATATTAGATTAGTGTCGGTCTAGGGATAGTGTGAGTGTAGTGAGGAGGGCCATCATTCAGCTTTGCATAGTGTGCAGCTAGAGTAGGGACAGTTTAGATCGTTTCACTGTAGTGTAGTGAGACCGTGTCATTTATACATACATTAGTGTAGCGTAGGGACAGCTCATATAGTTTCAGTGTAGTGTAGTGAGGCGGTGTCAGTAATCTTTACATTAGTCTATACTTATGTTACTGCTTATGTTACTGCCAGTTTAACGCCATGTCGTTTTGTGTGTGTTACTGCCAGTTTAACATCATTTACTTCTGTGTGTGTTACTGCCAGTTTAACGCCATATAGTTTTGTGTGGGCTACTGCCAATTTAACGCCATATAGTTCTGCGTATGTTACTGCCAGTTTAACACCATATAGTTCTGGCTCCTCCTCCGCCACCTCCATGCTCTCCTCTGCAGAATTGTCCTATGAACATCAGGTACCCCCTAAGCGTTCAAAGGGCTATTCCCAGAGTCAGGCTAAAAGGTGCCATGCAGTGCTTCAGCTGGTGTGTTTAGGGGACAGGAACCACACCGGAGCAGAGATTCTTGCAGCTCTACAGGGACAGGCCCAGAGGTGATTCATACCACGCCAGCTGGAGCCAGGAATGGTGGTGTCCGATAATGGCTCAAACCTCCTGTCCGCCCTTAGACAGGGAAAGTTGACACATGTGCCATGCCTGGCACATGTCCTCAATTTGGTGGTGCAGCGTTTCCTAAGTACGTACCCGGGGTTGCAAGATGTATTAAAGCAGGCCAGAAGAGTATGTAGACATTTCAGGCGGTCATACACAGCCAGTGCTCGGTTGGCTGAAATTCAGCGGGAATTCCACCTGCCCGTAAACCGCCTGATTTGTGACATGCCCACCAGGTGGAACTCAACTTTGGGAATGCTGAAGCGGCTATACATGCAGCAGAGGGCCATCAATGAGTACCTGTGCCAGTACTGCATGACGACAAGCTCAGGCCACCTCTGCTTTTTTTTCCCATGCCAATGACTGATCGTTAAAGATGCATGCACTGTATTGTCACCATTTGAGGAGGCCACAAGGATGGTGAGCAGTGACAGTGCATGCATCAGTGACACAATCCCTGTTGTGTTCCTTCTGGAGCAGAATCTGCATGGCAGTATGGACAGGGCACTGGAGGCAGAGCAGAAGGAGGAAGAGGAGGACTTCCTTTCCTCTCAAGGCCCACTTTATCCAGACACCATCATTCCTATGTCACAGAACACATAGGAGGAGATAGGGGATTAGGATGAGGAGGAGGATTCTGGCACTTTCATAGGCTTTGAAGAAGAGGAAGACATGCATCAATCTGTAAGCGATTTCTGTAAGGCTTTCCAACCCCAGGACCCTTGGGAGTAGTAAGTGGCTGGGAGGAAGAAGTTCCAGATGCTGTCATCCTGAGTGACCCCGAGGAGTCTGCTTCTCAAGCCTCTGCAAATTTGAGGTGCATGGGCAACCGCATGCTTCAAAGCCTGCAAAAGGACCCAAGAAATACGTGGTTGGCAACTCTCCTTGACCACCGTTATAAGAGGAAGCTCTCAGAATTCATTCCGTCTCCACAGAGAGTGCAGAAGATAAAATCTCTTGAGGACACGTTAAAGAGGATTTTATTGAATGTTTTTTCTGACTTCAGTAGGTTACAGTGTCATGGAAAACTTAGTTTTGAGTCTTCTGTTGGTCAAGAGAGGAGCATTGGAGAAGGCGTCCGCCTAAGTGAGGCATTTTGGATTTTTGTTTAGACCTCGCCACCCAGGGCTGTCAGCTTCCACTTCCCATCGGCAGCGTCTGCATCATATGGTGGACGATTACCTCGGGGCTAAAACAGAGAAGGAGAGCTTTCCAGCTGACTATCCACTGACTTACTTGGTCATGAGAATAGACCACTGGCCAGAACTTGCCCAGTATGCTATTGAGTTGTTGGGCTGCCCTGCATCTAGCATGCTTCCAGAACGGGCATTCAGTGCTGCAGGAGGTTTCGTTACTGATCATAGAATGCGTCTGTCCACAGACTCTGTGGACCGTTTGAATTTTATAAAAATGAATCAGTCCTGGATTACCAGCTATAAAGCCTCTGATGCCGATATCACTGATTAATTCTTTTTGGGATGTGGAATCTCTGTAGGACTTTGTGGCTGCCTAGCTTTGAGGGTGTTCAATCATTTCATCTGGAAGAATGTTTTGGGTATAGGTTTCACGGCCACAATTAACACCCAAAGACCAATATTTCAGCCCCTGTTTGACAGGTGCATATCATTGCAATTTTTTACAGCAAGGCCAATTCTTGCTTTAATCAAGAGTACCTCTATAGGGTTAAGGTAGGAAGGCGCCACCGACGCCCAAAGACCAATTTTTCTGCACCTGTTTGACAGGTCCCTATCATTTAAATTTTTACAGCAAGGCCAATTCTTGCTTTCATCAAGATTACCTCTATAGGGTTACGGTGGGAAGGTGCCACCGACACCCAAAGACCAATTTTTACACACCCGTTATTCCTATGCAAAGTCAAAGTGACACCAGAATGTATCCAAAAAATCTCTACTCTTGTTCCAAGTGCACTACATTGTGGCCTCATCATATACAATGGCTCCCCAGCTGTTGCTGAGAAAAATAAAGGCAGCTTGCAGGGACATTTTTTTTGGCTTTATAAATGCAATTATTGCTGCAGCAGATTCAAGACATGGTACAGATCTGCCACTTTATAGGTAGACTAAGGGGACCCCCTGGCACTATATTGGAAGGAAGTTTTCATTTTTATGCTTTCACTTTAAAAATCAAAAAATCACTGCTCATTTAAAAATGAAGTTTTTCACAAACTTTTTTTTTACTGATACATGTCCCCCAGGGAAGGACCCAGGCCTCTATAACCATTGTATGCCCAAATACTTGCATATAAGTCTTCAAAATGGGCACTTTTGACTTTTGATGTTGGGGTCCGATTGACTTTAATGGGGTTCGTTATTCGGGTCCGAACTTTCGCAGTGTTCAAAAGTTCTGGTGTGAACTGAACAGGGGTCTGTTCAGCCCATCCCTAATCAGCAGTACATAGCAGTTTTGTGACTTCTATCAGTGTCTGGTTGAAGCTTGTTGGAGGAGTTTTCAGTCTCCCCTGATTGTCCTATGAGGCTGCAGGACCCCTGACTCTCTGTCTGGACAGTGCGGATTGGCCCTGTGCTGATCACATGCACCCTCCCAAGAAAAAATACACACCAAACTGAGCATGTGGAGCTTGCCCCAAGGCTCTATTCTATCAGGAGATGGTTTGGGGACAGTGGAATAGGGGGAGTATCAGAGAAGACAGGATCAAACAGCCTTTTTACACAATGCAGAGTATTAACCCCTTCGGTTCCGCAGTGAGTATAACAAGCATGCTTTACTGCATATACAGACTGATTTTACTGTTGTGGGTTTTACTTTAAAGGAGCAATACAGCCAAAGCTCATTTGGCTGTACTTCTCCTGTGGATCACAGGAGTGCAGTTTGTTCTAAACTCCTTTGACCGGTTTTCAGCAGACAGCTGGCTGAAGCCCACTGTTGGCTGACATCACAGAGCCGGTCCAGGTTCAGGCAAGACCAAAAAGACCCCCTAAATGGGACTTTGACAGACCACCAACACATGCAACAAAGCTATAAAATATAGTATTTATTAGTTCAAAAAATTATAAAAGCGGAAGACTAGCGTCTGGATAGTAACAATACGCCTTACAGTACAAAAAAAGACAAAAAAATATAAAACAGAAAGATAGCACTTAAACTCTCATAGGGGACAAACCCGACGCGTTTCCAGTTAATCTTGTGAATGTTCATCAGGGGTGGAGAGTGAGGTGAAGTACAGTATAATAATCACTCTAAAAATGAGAAGCAGACATGTCAGAGAGGTGGTAGGGGGTAGTGAGCGAGAGGGGGGGAGAGAGTTGCTAACTGACAGGCACCAGATTTCTGTTTAGGGAGTTGTGAGAACCGAGCGATCAGTGGTATTTGATCAATTGGTTCTCAGTGTTAGAGACGGTGGTTGACCGATGCTGCATCCAGCTAGGTAAGTATGAATCTTAAAAAAAAATAAAACCCATATTTCTCTTTTAATGCACCATTTTAGTGTAGCTTAAAAAGGCCATCCCTGCACACTTGATGAAGTGTGATGAGTAT
Organism: Lithobates sylvaticus; assembly: GCA_028564925.1. Taxonomy (NCBI): domain Eukaryota; kingdom Metazoa; phylum Chordata; class Amphibia; order Anura; family Ranidae; genus Lithobates; species Lithobates sylvaticus. The sequence continues at coordinate 462,626,056 of CM053030.1, read as the reverse complement.
TAGGGTAGAGGGTCACAAGAGCAAATTAAGAGTTCCAAGGAACAATACCTATACAATAGGTGTGAAGCACTCTGCCAGTATCTTACCTGAAGGTGAAACCGTTTTAAATGATACCATTACAGTGTGACAGGGCTGTACAGATGCTGCACCGCCTGTCAAACTTATCTATTCGGGTCAATGGGAAAGTGGTGAACCCACTAGCCAAACACTTGCGTTATGGTTGGGCTGCTTTAGTGTTGATGGTTCCTGAATGATTGCTGAGGAAGGTAAGAGGGTGGTTCCACACTGTGGAGCAAAGGCTTAAATTTTATTTGTAGTGCAAAAAATAAATAAGCCAGTGGTTATCAAATACCAGCAAAAGAAAGCTCTATTTGTGGGGAAAAAAACATGAAAATTGTGATTTGGGAACAGTGTCGCATGTCCGTACAATTGTCATTCAAATCGTGACAGCTAAAAAGCAGAAAATTGGCCTGGGCATAACAGTGCCCAGTATTAAAGTGGTTAAGTAGTGCACACATTAAAGTTAACCTGTTGTTTTGATCTGCATAAGCAAAGCACAGATTCAGTTTAGTATCATCAAACAATATTATTATTATTTTCATCCTAGTGGGACCCATGCTATCTAACCTTCTAATCCATCTCACTAATATCTAGTCCCTGTTAGACCCCTTTCACAACAAGGGCGTTTTGCAGGCGCTATAGCGTTAGAAATAGCGCCTGCAATCCGTCCTAAAACAGCTGCCCCATTGTCTGCAGTGTGAAAGCCTGAGGGCTTTCACGCTGCAGCGGTGCGCTGGCAAGACGTCAGGAAAAGTCCTGCCAGTAGCAGGTGTGTTTACCGCTCCTCCACCGATCCTCCACCGCTGCTCCCATTGAAATCAATGTAATACCGCCGGCAAAACGCTGCTATTGCGGCGTATTGCCGGGGGTTTTAACCCTTTCTCAGCCGCTAGCGGGGGTAAAAGCGCCCCGCTAGCGGCCGAAATGCGCCGCAAATCCGACGGTAAAATGCCGCTAAAAATAGTGGCATTTTACCGCCGACGCTATAGGCGGTGTGGTGTGAAAGGGGTCTTAAAATCTAAGAAGTGACAAGTGTAAGCAGGGCTCCAGGAAACCCTTTGAGTTCTTCAAAATCCAGAAAAATCCAAATTGGGTCCCAAATTTTACAAAATGTTATTTCAAATAAAACTTTTTCTGGTGATCTAGATGGAAATATGCTTTACAAAATTCTGATTGCAACTACTCCCACTTAAAAAACCTGAAAGGCTCTTTTACTTTAATTAAATTAATTGGTAAAAAAAATTAAGCACATCTTTTAAAAATGCTATTTTTTTCTAATCATGTTATATTTAATTAACAGTATGAAGGCCCGCATTTAATTGCTAAATTTAACACAGGCATAAAAGTACACATGTTTTTATATTACAATCGTTAAGTCCATCTGTTCATTGATTTTACTTATTTATCTAGTGCTATTTTAAATGCGGCAGTTGCTCTCAGGAGATAACTTGTCCTTTAATTCTCCTTGTATTTTAACAAAAATTACAAAACTTTTAAATGAGACAGGACAGCACAATGTTCTCACAAAATGTGACAGTCCTCATAGGCAGATGTTGTTGAAGAGGAAAAGTCATTGGAACCTATGGCAACCATTTGAATCCCATGTAATTTTTTTCAAGGACATCTTTAAAACTGAACTCTGAACTCAAATACTTTTGCTGTGGTGCTCCCCCAGAATTGCAAGGATTGCATTCTTATTTTGTCAAGGGGAACCGAAAAATCGACTTTAACCACTTCACCCCTTGGATGTTTGCCCACTTAATGACCAGATAATTTTTTTTGATACGGCACTGCGTAAATTTAACTGGCAATTGAGCGGTCGTGCGATGCTGTAGCCAAATTAAATTGATGTCCTTTATTCCCCACAAATAGAGCTTTCTTTTGGTGGTATTTGATCACCTCTGCATTTTTTTTTTTTTTGCACTATAAACAAAAATAAGAGCGACCATTTTGAAAAAAAAAACAATATTTTTTACGTTCTGCTGTAAAACATATCCAAAAATAAAAATGTAAAAAATCTAATTTCTTCATCAATTTAGACAAATATGTATTCAGCTACATATTTTTGGTAAAAAAAATCACAATACGGGCATATTGATTGGTTTTTGCAAAAGTTATAGCGTCTACAAAATATAGGATATTTTTATTGAATATTTTTTTTTATTTTTTACTAGTAATGTTGGCAATCAGCGACTTATTGCGGGACTGCGACATTGTGACGGACAAATCGGACACCAAGCGACACTTTTGACACTTTTTTGGGGACCAGTGAAACTAATACAGTGATCAGTGCTAAAAAATATGCACTGTCATTGTACTAATGACACTGGCAGGGAAGAGGTTAACATCAGGAGTCGATCAAAGGGTTAAATGTATTCCCTGGGAGTGCTTGCTCACTGTGTGGTTGGTGCCTTGACTGGAGGAAGACAAAGATCCATGTTCCTTCTTAGCAGAAGCACAAGATCTCCATCTTCCCCTCTCACAGAATGGCATTCTGCCTCTCTCAGGAACAATCGGCGGGTGCCGGCAAACATCGGGTCCACTGGCATGCGTGCCCCAGACCTGGAAAAGAAGATCACGTACAGGTATGTGATTTCACACTGAAGGGCCACCCTGCTGCAGTATTTGTACATGGGGCAGCGGTTAATTACCTTATAACTCATCTCCCTGGCTGCCAGTGCCAACACTCTTCTCCTCTCTCCAATGATCCAGGTTGTGATCGAACCCTTGCTGTACTCACTTTCAATGCAGGGCTGCTGGTCCTGCATTGTAGATGATGATGTCAGAATGCCTGCAATCGACGGAGTGGTGAAGAAATTTGGCTTCAGAGGACCAGTTGTGCAGCTGGGAGGAGGTCTGAGGGAGTGAGGAATAAAGTGAATATAGTTGCTTTTGCAGTGCCGGGAAAGCCTTACTGTAAAGAACATTTTTTCTCCCTTAGAGTTCAATAATTGTTTTAATATTCATATTATTTAAACAGTCAATGCTTTTCAAGGACTCTTATATTCGCCATTCATCAAGGCTATAAAAAAATAAGGGTCAAAAATGCATCTAGTAAAATTAATAATATCTTAACATGAATATGTATAAATAGATTCAATGATAAAATATAAATGTTAAACAATTGAAAACATGCAACTTGTATAAAAACCATAATATAAAAAGCTTTAATAGACTTCCATCTAATTGATTAATTGACTAATGTAATGTTGATGATCATGATTAAACTAATCATAATATTATTTAATATTTTAACATCTTTAGCATTACTTAATCTTATTTTAATTATGACCTGTTAGCTGGAATTTAAAAGTACTAATTTTAAACATGATACACATTTGTTCTATTTGTATCATGTATGAATTGGCATTTCATTTAATTCTATATGAGTTTTATGACCCCTATTTTTCTTGTAGTCCTCATGAAGACGGAATGACAAAGTCTCTGAAACATGTTGGCTGTTTACTTTCACTCTAGTATGAACAATTTAAACTTTGGACTCGGTGTGGTGCTCCTATAGCAATATTATATTATAAAGGTTCTAATCCTTCCTCACTCTATCAAAAGCAAAACATTTTTGCCTTACATAGATTTTAAACATATAGCCACTAGCCAGCACAGGAGGGACCCCGAAACAGCACTGCCTTTAAGACATGTAAGTTTTGCTTATCGATCCCAGTTGTAGGCAGGTTAAAGTGTGTATGGTTTAGTGAGCAATCGGTCAAGCCCAGGCTGGGGAAAGGGTTAAGTATTTCTAGCTCAGTTCAGGCTTTTGTACCTAGCCAGCCTACCTGTGCTTTATAATAGGGGGACAGTTGAGATCCAAACAGGCAGGTTTCGGTGGATCCAGTGAGTTCTGTGAGCGTAGTCGTTAGTACTACTGTAGAAATCAGGTGTTTGGAAGATATCCAAGCAATGGACAAGGCCTTTATGGACTCTCATCTCATGAAGGTATGCCTGGGCCACTACACTATTCTAGACAGGATTAAGGAAAGAACGTTGTTCATATTGAAGTGTTATGCGGCATCTCTCCAATAAAGTTACATTAACTGTTCTGAGCCTGGTCTTAAGTTATTCAAAAGGGTGCATGTGGGTTCTGGCATATCCAGAACAATCAGGGTCTGGAACAGCACTACGGGGCATGAAGTAACACCGCCACAAAGTTAACTCAGCAATGAAAGGAGAAGAGCCATTGTTGCTAAGGGTAACCAAGCACAATTCCAAGACACAAAGAAACCAGTTGTTAGGTGTGGTACCTGGTAAGATAACAAGTCCTCCGGTAGTGAGGGGGTCATTTTCTGGCTCCCTCCCTGGCCGTCAGTATCCAATAGCAATCAGATCCGATTCCGAATCCATAGTATTGATATCTATGGCCTGGTCACAAGGTAGGAAGGAAAGAGTTAAAGTGAAGCACGCATGAGGTCCATGCTAAGTGCTCGGTGGGACCCCATTCAGTTACTAGGAGCGAGGTAACAGAGTCACGCTGGACTGGTGGAGTGGGCAAAGGCTCAGCACGTCCCTCATAATGCGAACATACAAATTACAGTGTGTAGTGGCATGGGACAGCATTATAAGAGGTACTCTGTACTTTATTACTACATACAGTGAAGGCTCATCTCTAAGTCAGGGAACTGGCTTAATGTTAGATTGTTCACATGACCACAGTCTACGCCTAGTCCTGAGCATTGATGAGCGCACTCCTCAGGTACCCCACGTGCACGGGTGCAGATGACCCTGCCCATACAGTAGCAGGTTTATATATCTTTATATTAAGATTTAAAGCCCAGTGGAACTTCCAGTTTAAATCAGCTAAATATATTTCAGTTGCATCAAAACAAAAAGGTTTCATTTCTTACAAAAACTTTTCTTTCTAAAGCAGCCAAAGCCTGAGTAGAAAAGCCTGTCTCTTGGCAGCCTGCTACTGAGAAGGACTCTTGCTCTCTGTGTGTAAGCAGTAGTCTCATTGCAGAGGTTTGACACGCCCCATACTGAGTGAGATCTACACTCACCGGCCACTTTATTAGGTACACCTTGCTAGTACCAAGTTGGACCCTTTTGCCTTCAGAACTGCCTTAATACTTTGTGGCATAGATTCAACAAGGTGTTGTAAACATTCCTCAGAGATTTTGGTCCATATTGACATGATAGCATCATGCAGTTGTTGTAGATTTGTCACATTCAAGATGCAAATCTTCCGTTCCTCCACAACCCAAAGGTGTTCTATTGGATTGAGATCTGGTGACTGTGGAGGCCATTGGAGTACAGTGAACTCATTGTCATGTTCAAGAAACCAGTGGTGAGATGATTTGAGCTTTATGACATGGTGCATTATCCTGCTGGAAGTAGTCATGAGAAGATCGGTACACTGTAGTCATAAAGGGATGAACATGCTCAACAACAATACTCAGGTAGGCCGTGGCATTTAAATGATGCTCAATTGGTAGGGGCCCAAAGTGTGCCAATAAATTATCCCCCACACCATTGCACCACCACCCCAAGCCTGAACCATAGATACAGGCAGGATAGATCCATGCTTTTATGTTTTTTTTAACATTCTGACCCTACAATCTGAATGTCGCAGCTGAAATCGAGACTCATCAGACCAGGCAAAGTTTTTCCAATCTTCTATTGTCCAAGTTTGGTGAGCCTGTGCAAATTGTAGCCTCAGTTTCCTGTTCTTAGGTGACATGAGTGGTTCCCAGTGTGGTCCTCTGATGCAGTTGCCCATCTACTTCAAGGTTCAATGTGTTTTGCATTCAGAGATGGTATTCTGCATACCTTGGTTGTAACAAGGGATTATTTGAGCTACTGTTGCCTTTCTACCAGCTCAAACCAGTCTGCCTATTCCAATCTGTCCTCTGACATCAACAAGGCATTTTCGTCCACACACTGGATATTTTCTCTTTTTCAGACCGTTCTCTGTAAACCCTAGAGATGGTTATGCGTGAAAATCCCAGTAGATCAGCAGTTTTTGAAATACTTTGACCAGCCCGTCTGGCACCAACAATCAGGCCACATTCAAAGTAACTTAAATCCCCGTTCTTCCCCATTCTGATGCTCGGTTTGAACTTCAACAAGTCGTCTTCACCACATCTAGATGCCTAAGGTGTCCTTTTATGAAACTGAGATCAGCTGCGATCCCAAGTCTCACAGCTGATCTCAGGTCATTACCATTTTATGAAACTAAGGTAATCAGATGAGAACATGTTCTCCACTGATTATCTGATTATCTCAGCACAGTGAGAATCTGTAACTGACTGTCACAGAAACGGCCAGTGTATGAAGGTGCGATCTCAGCACCTCACTGGCGATCTGTGACAGAATTCTCACTTTCTGATCCATTACACACCCCAAAACTAGCAGGTTAGCAATCTAAAGTGTGTATATATATATATATATATATATATATATATATATATATATATATATATATATATATATATATATATATATATATATATATATATATATATATATATATATATATATATATATATATATATATATATATATATATATATATATATATATATATATATATATATATATAAATAGATAGATAGATATACACATACACATTGAAATAAAAACACACACACACACACACATATATATATATATGCTATATGCTATGATATATATATATATATACATATATAAATATATAGATAGATATAAATATATATATATGTATATATATTATTCTACCTGCATTTAAATACTATTATTAATGTCATTTTTATATCATTTTTAATTTATTAGTAAATAAAATTTTGTAAACCCTGAATTATGGTTTTACCCATGGCATGTTCCATTAGGCTACTTTCACACTGAGGCGCTGGGCGTGCTGGCGGTAAAGCGGCGATATATTTAGCGGCACTTTACCATCGTTATAGCGGCGCTTTTCGAACGCTAGCGGGGCAGTTTTACCCCCGCTAATGACTGAAAAAGGGTTAAAACCACCCGCAAAGCGCCACTGCAGCGCCGCTTTGCAGGGGGTTTGGAGCGCTGCCCCATTATTTTCAATGGGAAGGGGCACTTTAGGAGCGGTAAATACACTGCTCCTACAGCGCTCCAAAGATGCGGCTTGCAGGACATTTTTCAGCATCCTGCAAGCGCACCGCTCCAGTGTGAAAGCCCGCGGCTGTTTGAAGGCGCTTTGCAGGCGCTATTTTTAGAAATTTAGTGCCTGCAAAGCACCTCAGTGTGAAAGGGGCCTTACAGTAAGGCCCCTTTCACACTGGGCCTTTTTCACTCTAAAAATAGCGCCTGTATAGCGCCTGAAAAAATCTGGCCCCTTTCACTCTGCTTTCACACTGGAGCGGTGCACTAGCAGGACGGTCAAAAAAGTCCTGCTAGCAGCATCTTTGGAGCGGTGAAGGAGCGGTGTATTCATAATTCAAATTCAAATTGAAATCAATGGGACAGCGCGGCAATACCGCCGGCAAAGCGATGCTGCAGCAGCGCTTTGTGGGCGGTTTTACCCCTTTTTCTGCCGTTAGCGATGGTTAAAACTGCACTGCTAGCGGCCGAAAACAGCCGCTAAAACAACAATAAGGCAGCGCTAAATAAAGCGCTGCTTTACCGCCGACGCCGCTCCCGCCCCAGTGTGAAAGGGGCCTTATAAGGGGTTTATCAGTTATTAAATATATTTTATTTTAATTTATTAATAAATATTTATACTTGTATACTTTATTAAAATTATTTTTTAATGATTATAAATGTATTTTACATTTATATGAATGGTGTATAGCTTCATTACATATGTGGATTACATTAATTTACTATACACCATTCACATTTAAATAGGCACATGTAAGATATTTAAATATTGATAAAAACAATGTTTTTTAATAATTAGGTTAATGTGTATTGTGTAGGGGGAATTTAACTTTATTATTTTATTAATATGTGGGGGAATAATGTGTGGTGATTAGTAGGGATGGGCCCGGTGCTCGATGCGAACCCACGTTCGCATCGAGCACCGGGCGTTCGCTCGCTCGGCGAGCCCAGAACTATTTTGGCCGCGCGCATCACGTTCGTGTGATGCGAGCGGCCCCGCAATGCATTGCGGCCGGCGCGGCCGACGCAGTGCATTGCTGGCTGATGATTGGCCAAGCATGCACTGTGACCCCGCATGCTTGGCCAATCACAGCCCCGGAAACTCGAAGAGCCATAATTGGCTACAGGCAGGACGCCTGTAGCCAATTACAGCTCAGGGGCTGTAGTACACGCCCCCCCCTATAAAACGCCGCCACGCCGTCTGCGCCGGTCACATGCTGTTCCGGCGCAGATTGAGCAGGCTGATTCTGTGACACTCTGCTGCATTTAGATAGTTAGAGAGATTCACTTACAGAGATTGAGTTAGATAGATTCAGTTACAAAGATTGATTGAGAAAGAGGGGCTTGTAGTGTGCTCGTGGCAGGCAGGCAGAGCTACTATATTTTGTTACCAGAAGCACCTATAGGACTTGTAGTGTGTTCGTGGCAGGCAGGCAGAGCTCCTATATTTTGTTACCAGAAGCACCTATAGGACTTGTAGTGTGTTCGTGGCAGGCAGGCAGAGCTCCTATATTTTGTTACCAGAAGCACCTATAGGACTTGTAGTGTGTTCGTGGCAGGCAGGCAGAGCTCCTATATTTTGTTACCAGAAGCACCTATAGGACTTGTAGTGTGTTCGTGGCAGGCAGGCAGAGCTCCTATATTTTGTTACCAGAAGCACCTATAGGACTTGTAGTGTGTTCGTGGCAGGCAGGCAGAGCTCCTATATTTTGTTCCCAGAGGCACCTATAGGACTTGAAGTGTGTTAGTCCCATCACACACACAGAGCTATATTTTGTTCCCAGAAGCACCTATAGGACTTGAAGTGTGTTAGTCCCATTACACACACAGAGCTATATTTTGTTCCCAGAAGCACCTATAGGACTTGAAGTGTGTTAGTCCCATTACACACACAGAGCTATATTTTCTTCCCAGAAGCACCTATAGGACTTGAAGTGTGTTAGTCCCATTACACACACAGAGCTATATTTTGTTCCCAGAAGCACCTATAGGACTTGAAGTGTGTTAGTCCCATTACACACACAGAGCTATATTTTCTTCCCAGAAGCACCTATAGGACTTGAAGTGTGTTAGTCCCATTACACACACAGAGCTATATTTTGTTCCCAGAAGCACCTATAGGACTTGAAGTGTGTTAGTCCCATTACACACACAGAGCTATATTTTCTTCCCAGAAGCACCTATAGGACTTGAAGTGTGTTAGTCCCATTACACACACAGAGCTATATTTTGTTCCCAGAAGCACCTATAGGACTTGAAGTGTGTTAGTCCCATCACACACACAGAGCTATATTTTGTTCCCAGAAGCACCTATAGGACTTGAAGTGTGTTAGTCCCATCACACACACAGAGCTATATTTTGTTCCCAGAAGCACCTATAGGACTTGAAGTGTGTTAGTCCCATCACACACACAGAGCTATATTTTGTTCCCAGAAGCACCTATAGGACTTGAAGTGTGTTAGTCCCATCACACACACAGAGCTATATTTTGTTCCCAGAAGCACCTATAGGACTTGAAGTGTGTTAGTCCCATCACACACACAGAGCTATATTTTGTTCCCAGAAGCACCTATAGGACTTGAAGTGTGTTAGTCCCATTACACACACAGAGCTATATTTTGTTCCCAGAAGCACCTATAGGACTTGAAGTGTGTTAGTCCCATTACACACACAGAGCTATATTTTCTTCCCAGAAGCACCTATAGGACTTGAAGTGTGTTAGTCCCATTACACACACAGAGCTATATTTTGTTCCCAGAAGCACCTATAGGACTTGAAGTGTGTTAGTCCCATTACACACACAGAGCTATATTTTCTTCCCAGAAGCACCTATAGGACTTGAAGTGTGTTAGTCCCATTACACACACAGAGCTATATTTTGTTCCCAGAAGCACCTATAGGACTTGAAGTGTGTTAGTCCCATCACACACACAGAGCTATATTTTGTTCCCAGAAGCACCTATAGGACTTGAAGTGTGTTAGTCCCATCACACACACAGAGCTATATTTTGTTCCCAGAAGCACCTATAGGACTTGAAGTGTGTTAGTCCCATCACACACACAGAGCTATATTTTGTTCCCAGAAGCACCTATAGGACTTGAAGTGTGTTAGTCCCATCACACACACAGAGCTATATTTTCTTCCCAGAAGCACCTATAGGACTTGAAGTGTGTTAGTCCCATCACACACACAGAGCTATATTTTCTTCCCAGAAGCACCTATAGGACTTGAAGTGTGTTAGTCCCATCACACAGAGCTCCTCTATTTTCTTTGCAGAAGCACCCATAGGACTTCTAGTGTGTTAGTGGCATCACACAGAGCTCCTATATATTCTTCTCAGCAGCACCCACAGGACTTCTAGTGTGTTAGTGGCATCACACAGAGCTCCTCTATTTTCTTTGCATAAGCACCCACAGGACTTCTAGTGTGTTAGTGGCATCACACAGAGCTCCTCTATTTTCTTTGCAGAAGCACCCACAGGACTTCTAGTGTGTTAGTGGCATCACACAGAGCTCCTCTATTTTCTTTGCATAAGCACCCACAGGACTTCTAGTGTGTTAGTGGCATCACACAGAGCTCCTCTATTTTCTTTGCAGAAGCACCCACAGGACTTCTAGTGTGTTAGTGGCATCACACAGAGCTCCTCTATTTTCTTTGCATAAGCACCCACAGGACTTCTAGTGTGTTAGTGGCATCACACAGAGCTCCTCTATTTTCTTTGCAGAAGCACCCATAGGACTTCTAGTGTGTTAGTGGCATCACACAGAGCTCCTATATATTCTTCTCAGCAGCACCCACAGGACTTCTAGTGTGTTAGTGGCATCACACAGAGCTCCTCTATTTTCTTTGCATAAGCACCCACAGGACTTCTAGTGTGTTAGTGGCATCACACAGAGCTCCTCTATTTTCTTTGCAGAAGCACCCACAGGACTTCTAGTGTGTTAGTGGCATCACACAGAGCTCCTATATATTCTTCTCAGCAGCACCCACAGGACTTCTAGTGTGTTAGTGGCATCACACAGAGCTCCTCTATTTTCTTTGCATAAGCACCCACAGGACTTCTAGTGTGTTAGTGGCATCACACAGAGCTCCTCTATTTTCTTTGCAGAAGCACCCATAGGACTTCTAGTGTGTTAGTGGCATCACACAGAGCTCCTCTATATTCTTTGCAGCAGCACCCACAGGACTTCTAGTGTGTTAGTGGCATCACACAGAGCTCCTCTATTTTCTTTGCATAAGCACCCACAGGACTTCTAGTGTGTTAGTGGCATCACACAGAGCTCCTCTATTTTCTTTGCAGAAGCACCCACAGGACTTCTAGTGTGTTAGTGGCATCACACAGAGCTCCTATATATTCTTCTCAGCAGCACCCACAGGACTTCTAGTGTGTTAGTGGCATCACACAGAGCTCCTCTATTTTCTTTGCAGAAGCACCCATAGGACTTCTAGTGTGTTAGTGGCATCACACAGAGCTCCTATATATTCTTCTCAGCAGCACCCACAGGACTTCTAGTGTGTTAGTGGCATCACACAGAGCTCCTCTATTTTCTTTGCTGAAGCACCCACAGGACTTCTAGTGTGTTAGTGGCATCACACAGAGCTCCTCTATTTTCTTTGCATAAGCACCCACAGGACTTCTAGTGTGTTAGTGGCATCACACAGAGCTACTCTATTTTCTTTGCAGAAGCACCCATAGGACTTCTAGTGTGTTAGTGGCATCACACAGAGCTCCTATATTTTCTTCTCAGCAGCACCCACAGGACTACCGACTACAATGGCTGGAAGACCACCAAGGGGAGGCAGAGCGTGCAGAGCCAAGAACACAGGGCAGGCAGGCTCTGTTTCTAGTGGACGTGGCCGTGGACGTGGACGTGGTCGTGCATCGTCATCAGCACGTGGCCATGGGACACGCGCGTCTTTGTTTTCGGCAGCTGGACATGTGGAGCCGCATCATGCTGAAGGCTTGGTAGAATGGATGACCAAGCCCTCCTCATCCTCCTCATCCTCTCTCACCCAGGCTCAGGGTACTGACAGAGCATCATCAGCCACCCCTTCCCTAGACCCACCATGTCCTCCTGAGGAGTCCCCCGAACTCTTTGAGCACAGTGTTGGGTACATGCTCCAGGAGGATGCCCAACGATTCGAAGGCTCGGATGACGATACCCAGCTTGAGGAATCTGGCAGTACAGTTCCACCAGCTGCAGCTTACTGCCAGGTTTGCTCTAGTGGTGAAGAGGGAGGGGATGATGAGGTCACTGACTCCACGTGGGTGCCTCAAGGGAGAGAGGATGAGGAGGAGGACGAGGAGGAGGAGGATGCGGCGTCACATGTCCAACGAGGCAGGATGCCCCCTGGAGGCCAGGTAGAGGCCAGGACAGCAACTGTACAACACCGCAGAGCTCCGCCTGTGCAGGGCGCTGCCTCTGCACGTTATCAGAAAAGTTCTTTGGTGTGGGCCTTTTTTGAGACGAGTGCAGCAGATCGCACCACTGCTATTTGCAATATTTGTCTCAAGCGTATCTCGCGTGGCCAAAACATCAGCCGCTTGGGCACGACAAGCATGACCAGACATATGGCGACCTGCCATGCAGCTCGTTGGCAGGCACACATAAAAGACCCACACCAAAGAACTAAGCGGACCTCTCCTTGCTCCTCCTCAGCTGGGATCTCCATCCCCACTACACCTTCAGTCCTCTCTGAAAGCTGCTCTGAGAGGACTGAAGGTGTAGAATTTGGTGTGTCACAACCAAGTACTTGCAGTACACCGACGTCCGAATGCAGCAGGCAAATTTCCCTGCCCCAGCTGCTGGACCGTAGAAAGAAGTACACTCCCAGCCATCCACATGCCCAGCGGTTGAATGCTAGCCTTGCTAAATTGCTAGCACTTCAACTGCTGCCTTTTCAGTTGGTAGACTCGGCCCCCTTCCGTGAGTTTGTTCAATGTGCGGTTCCTCAGTGGCAGGTTCCCAAACGCCACTTTTTCTCGCGGAAGGCGATTCCGTCTCTCTACCGGCATGTGGAGGGCAATGTCCATGCCTCGCTGGACAGGGCGGTCAGCGGTAAGGTGCATATTACCGCTGACTCATGGTCCAGCAGGCATGGACAGGGACGGTACCTTTCTTTCACGGCCCATTGGGTCACTCTATTGGCAGCTGGGAGGGATGCAGGACAAGGTGCAGTAGTGTTGGAGGTTGTTCCGCCACCACGCCTCCAAAACGCGACTACTGCTACTAGTTGTGACACACCTCTCTCCTCCACCCCCTCCTCTTCTTCTTCCTCCAGTGCTCTGTCCTTGGAACCAGCGGTGCTCCGTAGGCGTACAAGGGGCTACGCAAGTACGCAGGCAAAAAGATGCCATGCCGTGCTTGCGCTGGTGTGTTTGGGGGACAGGAGCCACACTGGGCCAGAGGTTCTGGCAGCTCTGCAGGGGCAGGCCGAGAGGTGGTTGACGCCACGTCAGCTTAAGCCAGGAATGGTCGTTTCTGACAATGGCACCAACCTCCTCTCCGCCCTGCGACAGGGGCAGCTCACCCATGTGCCCTGCATGGCTCACGTCCTCAACCTGGTGGTGCAGCGGTTCTTGGGCAGGTTCCCAGGCTTACAGGATGTCCTGAGGCAGGCCAGGAAAGTCTGTGTGCATTTCCGCCGATCTTATAATGCCAGTGCTCGGCTGACTGAGCTGCAAAAGGAGCTGAACCTGCCCAAGAACCGCCTAATATGTGACATGCCCACCAGGTGGAACTCAACGTTGGCCATGCTGCAGCAACTGCACACGCAGCAGAGGGCCATCAATGAGTACCTTTGCGACTACGGCACCAGGACAGGGTCAGGGGAGCTTGGTTTTTTTTCCCCACGTCAGTGGAGCATGATCAGGGATGCATGCACTGTCCTCTCACCATTTGAGGAGGCCACGAGGATGGTGAGCAGTGACAGTGCATGCATCAGTGACACTGTCCCTCTTGTCCACCTGTTGGAGCATACGCTGCGTGGGATAATGGACAGGGCACTTGAGGCAGAACAGAGGCAGGAAGAGGAGGACTTCCTTGCCTCTCAAGGCCCCCTTTATCCGGACAGTGTTCCTTCTGTCCCACCCATCACACAGGAAGAGGATGAGGAGGAGGAGGAGGAGGAGGAGGAGGATTGTGTGAGCATGGAGGTGGAGCCTGGCACTCAGCATCAGCAGCAGCAGTCTTTTAGGGATGATGTACAGTCCCAACAAGCCAGTGGACTTGTACGTGGCTGGGAGGAGGTGGCTGGCGATCATGTCATCCTCAGTGACCCAGAAGACTCCGGACCGAATGCCTCAGCTAACCTACGCTGCATGGCCTCCCTGATCCTGCAAAGCCTGCGGAAGGATCCTCGTGTTCTTCGGATCAAGGAGAGGGACCATTACTGGCTGGCCACTCTCCTTGATCCGCGGTACAAGGGTAAGGTTGCGGACCTTATCTTGCCGTCGCAGAGGGAGCAGAGGATGAGACATCTCAGGGAGGCCTTGCAGAAAGGTCTGTGCAACGCGTTCCCAGAAACTGGGAGGCTACAAACTCCTGGTCCTGGGCGACGAGTTGCTGAGGCTTCGGTCAGTGGCAGAAGGAGCGGTGGGGAAGGTGGACGTCTGACCGATGCGTTCAGACAATTTTTTAGTCCGCAGCCCCAAGGTATGATCGGTTCCAGCAACCATCGCCAGCGTCTGATATACATGGTGCAGGAATACCTTGGGGCAAGGTCAGACTTGGACACCTTTCCCACCGAAAATCCTCTGGCTTACTGGGTCCTGAGGATGGATCACTGGCCAGAGCTTGCACAGTATGCAATTGAGCTACTGGCCTGTCCTGCCTCCAGCGTTCTTTCCGAACGCACATTCAGTGCTGCTGGAGGATTTGTGACTGATCATAGGGTGCGCCTGTCCACCGCCTCGGTTGATCGACTGACATTCATCAAAATGAATCAGTCTTGGATCACCACCAGCTACCAGGCACCTGAGGCGGATATAACCGAATAATTTTTAATGTCACATCCCTTCAAGACTGCCTATGCTGATGCTGAGTGACTGTCCTCTTATGTTCACTGACTATCCTCTTCCTCCTCCTCAATGATCCATGCCACCACACCAGTGCCTAAGGCACAATTTTTCAGCCCCTGTTTAACAGGGGCGTGTACTTACAATTTTTTAAAAAAATGCTTCGCAACACGTGTGACTGCTGTGCTCCAAGTACAGTCTCTGTGAGGGCCGTGTTGCAGTGTTGTGGCACCAGCACCAGTGCCTAAGGCACAATTTTTCAGCCCCTGTTTAACAGGGGCGTGTACTTACAATTTTTAAAAAAAATGCTTCGCAACACGTGTGACTGCTGTGCTCCAAGTACAGTCTCTGTGAGGGCCGTGTTGCAGTGTTGTGGCACCAGCACCAGTGCCTAAGGCACAATTTTTCAGCCCCTGTTTAACAGGGGCGGGTACTTACAATTTTTTAAAAAAATGCTTGCAACACGTGTGACTGCTGTGCTCCAAGTACAGTCTATGTGAGGGCCGTGTTGCAGTGTTGTGGCACCAGCACCAGTGCCTAAGGCACAATTTTTCAGCCCCTGTTTAACAGGGGCGGGTACTTACAATTTTTTAAAAAAATGCTTCGCAACACGTGTGACTGCTGTGCTCCAAGTACAGTCTCTGTGAGGGCCGGGTTGCAGTGTTGTGGCACCAGCACCAGTGCCTAAGGCACAATTTTTCAGCCCCTGTTTAACAGGGGCGTGTACTTACAATTTTTTTAAAAAATGCTTCGCAACACGTGTGACTGCTGTGCTCCAAGTACAGTATCTGTGAGGGCCGGGTTGCAGTGTTGTGGCACCAGCACCAGTGCCTAAGGCACAATTTTTCAGCCCCTGTTTAACAGGGGCGTGTACTTACAATTTTTTAAAAAAATGCTTCGCAACACGTGTGACTGCTGTGCTCCAAGTACAGTCTCTGTGAGGGGTTGCAGTGTTGTGGCACCAGCACCAGTGCCTAAGGCACAATTTTTCAGCCCCTGTTTAACAGGGGCGGGTAATTACAAATCTTGATCTAATAGTTCACAGCAGGGCCCATTCCTGCGCCCACCAAGAGTAACTATGAGGGCCTGCAGTCTTGTGGCAACACCGTCCACCACCACCGCCAAAGGCCCAATTTTTCTGCCCTGTTCATCAGGTGCTTGCAATTACAAATCTTGATCTAATAACTCACAGCAGGGCCCATTCCTGCGCCCACCAAGAGTAACTATGAGGGCCTACAGTCTTGTGGCAACACCGTCCACCACCACCGCCAAAGGCCCAATTTTTCTGCCCTGTTCATCAGGTGCTTGCAATTACAAATCTTGATCTAATAACTCACAGCAGGGCCCATTCCTGCGCCCACCAAGAGTAACTGTGAGAGCTTACAGTCTTGTGGCAAAACCGTCCACCACCACCACCACCACCCCCAATTTTTCTGCCCTGTTCAACAGGTGCATGCAATTACAAATCTTGATCTATTAACTCACAGCAGGGCCCATTCCTGTGCCCACCAGTCTTGTGGCTACACCAACATCTAATAGGGCAAATTTCTGCAGAGTATATACGCCAGGCCCCTACTTTCAAACATCCAACTTACAAACGACTCCTACTTGCAAATGGAAAGAGAAAACAGGAAGTGAGAGGAAATCTACCCCTAGGAAGGGAAATTCTATCCTGTTAGATTTAATTTGGGAAAAAGGTATCTCCTCTCTACTGATACTTTATCACCAATCCTTGTTTCAATTAAAACCCCACTTTTCCAAAAACATTTGTCATTGGGACGGAAAGTGAGGTGACATGTTCTGAACAGATGTGCAAAGACAGCAAATGTTACAGGGGTGATAACCCCTCCCTATGTTCTCCAAAAAGCTTAAAAATAGATTTTTTTGGGATGGAGCTACACTTCATAATGTACCTGTTCAGATTCTACTTAAGATCAAACCTAAAGCCGCAAGTGGTTTTAAATGGCTTCTTTTTTTCCTTTACAAATGTCATTTTGTGCAAGGACAGTTCTAAACACGGGAAACACATGCCACTTCACAGGCATACTTTAGACACCCCCCAGGTACCATATTTAAAGGAAAATTTCACTTTTTTTTTTTCACTTTATGCATCATTAAAATGACTGCTCCCGAAAAAACGTTAGTTTTTAAAAGTTCTTTTTGCATTGATATATGTCCCCTGGGGCAGGACCCGGGTCCCCAAACCTGTTTTATGACATTAACATGCATATTGGCCGTTGTAATTAGCACTTTTGATTTCGAACGTTCGCGTCCATTATAACGTATAGGGTTCGAAAATTCGCGCGAACTTTCGGTCCGTTCGAAGGTTCTGGTTCGAACCGAACCCGGGGGTGTTCGGCTCATCCCTAGTGATTAGTGTTCAACTTTTGTATTTTATATCTCCTCACACTGTAATCCCGCTACATCTCGCGAGATTACAGTGTGAGGAGAAATTCTGAGGAGTTCCCGGCGTTTGTAGATCGCTTCTCAACTCAACATGAGAAGCGATCCACAGACCATCATAAACAGGCACTCAAGGGAGAGCGATCTCCTCTGAGAATGCCTGAGAACCGAATAGCGGTATTTTACCGCACTTTCATAAAAGGACACCTAAATGCATTGAATTGCTGCCATTTGATTGGCTGATTAGCAATTTGCATTGATAGCAATTAAACAGGTGTACCTAATAAAGTGGCTGGACAGTATATAGCCCTGCAATCAGCAATGATCATGCTCTCCCCTGATTGAAAAGCTAGAACTCTGACTCCAGACGGGGCTTGTTGGATCACAACACAGAGACCGCTGCTTCCACACAGAAATCAAGGGGCTTTCTCTACAAAATGCTTACAGAGAACAGATTTCTAATTGCTTTTTTGTTTGCTGCACCTTGTTAGTCAAGAGATGACAGACCCTTGGAAGCATCTTGGATGCTTATCGGATTTTCCGACTTCTCAGGCAACTCATAAGCATTTGTTCTCTTCTCTATGTTTTCACCATGCATCTGACAAATTGCAATGTCACTGCAGAGAGTGAGAAAAGTTTAGCAGGTCTCGGCAATCCAAGGTCAAGGCAAAGATTTGCCTATCTTTCAGCACCCGCTTTTTCATTCTCTCCACAGGCAGCCTACACTGAACATAACAGAAAATATCAAAATCACATCAGTAAAAGGTAATGTAGTCTTGATTAAAATTACATTTCTAAGTACAGGTGATTACAATAGAGCTATCCGTGGAACTCGGTAACATTTGTCCTGTGTAAAATCTAATCTTCAGCTGGTTAAATTAAGCAGAAACCCCGCAAATCCAACCTACACAAAGAAGGCTCACTTAGCTATAATTAACTTGAGGTCAGTGACTCTAGTGCAAGTAGTGATGAATATTGATTAAAATATACAAAACACTAGTAATGAGATTTCTCTTGCCATTTTATACCCCTATTCAGTGTTCAAAGAGAAGCTCAGAATCCATCTAAAATAAATTACAGTAACCTGATCAAACTTTTTAATTACATTTTTCACTCATCTGGTCCAAGTCCAGTCATGGTTTGTATAACAAATTTATATATTTAAATATAATACTAAGTATAAAATACAGGTTGGAGGAGATAAAAATAATTTTGCACTGCAGCAACTAGCAATGGAGTCTCTACTGTGGTGAGCGGGTCCAAAATACGCATCAGCTGCACCATAGTAAGAGCCCCAAATATTACTTTTTGGGGGTTTGAGGCTTCAAAATACAGCAGGGATAATTTCTTGATATTATTGGTGACTTTCAGTTTACTGAACCATTTTACCATGCTCTGCACATAGCTTACAAATGTTTCAAATTAATAATGGAACTCATTTAAAACCTTGTCCTTATCATTTCAAACACTACCCTAATGGGCCGCACATTTCAAGACACAAAAAGTTAAATCTACGTAAATTTGGGGCTATTGGAAGGAACATTCAACTTATTCGTCTGAGAAATGCCATGAGAAACTATCAACACAGGTCAATATTTAGTAGCAGTTGGTCGCATTTACTAAGACTTGTCCTGCAATGTTAAAGACATTTCACTACTAATACAAGTACCTTCCTCAGTTCTAATGAGAGTCATTGCACCAGTAAAGCCACACAGGCAACACACTTACCTTGGTCCATTCCGTGTGGAGTCTGGTAATATGTTGAGTTTGATGTTGACTGTTAAAGAACTTGATGGGAGATGTGAAAGCTTGTGAAGCCAAAATCACCCTGTTCTATTTTCGTAATCCAATCATAGAGGACATGGCTGACAAGTGATTCCCAAGAGATGTGAAAAGGGCCTTCTACCTCATATGCGTTGAATACTATTCCCTAAATAGGGGATGGGGGCAGTGTTCAGCTTTGCCACAGAAAATAAAGTCACATCCCCTCTTTGGTACTACGTTAACGGTTTTGACTAAGGTGGGATGTCCCAGAAAATTTTCCTGGACGTCTACGTCTACGACTTTGTTCCTGGATTTGTTTAAGTTTCAAACCAGTTTCCAACCAGTTTAGGTTCAAGCATTTCCTATACAGCAGTCGCTGGTGGGCTAATCCAGAAATTCAGGGCATGTTCGCTCTTCCTATCACTTCTGGAGAGCCATGCAAACTAATTTGTTTTATCTTCTACACCAGGGATCTTCAAACTACAGCCCTCCAGCTGTTGTGGAATTACACATACCATCAGGCATTGTAAAACTCTGACATTCACAGACATGACTAGGTATGATGGGAATTGTAGTTCAAGTAAAAAAAGAGGGCAGGAAGGAATAACAACCTGACGGATTATCTCGGTACCTGAACAGAATACACCTGAGTACTTAAACAATATATTTCTAAATATTTTTATTAACACAAAATATGTTGTACTTTAGATGTCATGAATACTGCTACCTGGTTCTGAAGAAGCCGTGGGCGAAACGCGTCAACCAGTATATGTGACATACTTGAAGATTTGTCGTATGTGTATGCAAATCTAAATTTGATATCAAATATCTTCTTTTAAATTTTTGTATTCTATATTTTGTGTTAATAAAAATATTTAGAAATATATTGTTCAAGTACTCTGTTCAGGTACCGAAATAATCTGTCAGGTTGTTATTCCTTCCTGCCCTCTTTTTTTACTTAAATGTCATAGGATGAGGTACCCCCCTTAGCTTTGTTTACATAGTTCTATATGGGAATTGTAGTTCCTTAAAAACTGGAGGGCCGTACTTTGAAGACCCGTGTTCTACACCAATGCAAGCCATGTCTTAGAACCCAATTTCCCAGTTTGAGCATCACTGTCTAGACACTTCACCACTTCGTCATCCACTGTCGATCTCTTACTCATTAGTGAATAACCCACTGGTGGATTATGTCCCACCATTCTTACAAAAATGGGACTTGTTTTGGACTTTTACAGACAAATAGAGGGATCAAGTTCTGTTCTTCACATACAGGTCCTCCATCTCTAGTAGATAGCGCTTCATTCAGAAGTATTTTTGCTACATATTCACCTGTTTTTCAGGTGCAGATATAAGAAATCCCTTCAGATCCATCTACCAATAAATGTTTAACCACTTGTGGACCACCCGCACGCAATGTACTGCCTGCATGCGCAGGCAATCTATTAGTAAAAGCAGCAAACTTCACACATGTTACATAGTTACACATAGTTAGGCACACACCCTTGATCGCCCTCGATGTTAACCCCTTCCTAGCCAGTGTCAGTACTTAAAGTAAAACTATAGGCAAAACTTTTTTTTTTTTCATTTTGGATAGCGTAAGGGAGGGCTACATATACTCCTGTAAGATTTTTTTTCCACCATCTGTGTCCCATTGAGGAGATTTACCTTCACTTCCTGTCCCATAGCCAAACAGGAAGTGGGAGGAAATCCCTACAAATTAAGGGAAATCCATGGGGTCCCCCAGGACACCAGGACTAGGGTGCCCATTAGAATATTTCCCATCTATTACTTTTCTGGGGACAACCCAAAACTTGGGATATTCTTTTACTTTCACTTTCAATGATAATGGTAAACAGGACAAACAGAGAGGGTGAATCTCACTAACGGGGACACAAACAGCAAAAAAAAAACTGACAAGCATTCTAATCTATCTTCACTCGATCCAAAACTAAAAAAAAAAGAAAATGTTTTGCTTTTAGTTATACTTCAATATTATCACTGTAGTAATATCATTGGTGATGTCAGTGGCAGTTACTTAGTTCCCCCCCTCAGTGTTAGTTAGTGTCAGATTGTCCACTGCACCATCACAGTCCCATTATAACTCGCTGTTTACCACTATTAGTAGCAGAACAAAATAAGTGAATAAAATTCCAGTATATATACCATATTTGTAGATATGCTATAACTCACAAAAAACAATCAATATACACTCAATGGGATTTTTTTTATTAACCACTTCAGCCCCGGACCAATTGGCAGCCAAAGGACCAGGCCCCTTTTTGCAATTCGGCACTGCGTCGCTTTAACTAACAATTGCGCGGTCATGCGACGTGGCTCCAAAACAAAATTGGCGTCCTTTTTTTCCCACAAATAGAGCTTTCTTTTGGTGGTATTTGATCGCCCCTGCGGTTTTTATTTTTTGCGCTATAAACAAAAATAGAGCGACAATTTTGAAAAAAATGCAATATTTTTTACTTTTTGCTTTAATAAATATCCCCAAAAAAAATATATAAAAAAACATTTTTTTTTCCTCAGTTTAGGCCGATACGTATTCTTCTACATATTTTTTGGTAAAAAAAATCGCAATTAGCGATTATTGATTAGTTTGCGCAAAAGTTATAGCGTTTACAAAATAGGGGATAGTTTTATAGCATTTTTATTAATATTTTTTTTTTTATTAGTAATGGCGGCGATCAGCGATTTTTATTGTGACTGCGACATTTTGGCGGACACATCGGACATTTTTGACACATTTTTGGGACATTTGTCATTTATACAGAAATCAGTGCTATTTAAATAGCACTGATTCCTATGTAAATGACAGTTGTAGTTAGGGGGTTAACCACAAGGGGGCGGGGAGGAGTCAGTGTGACGTGTTGTGTTGTGTTTACTGTAGGGGGGCGTGGCTGTACGTCTGACGTCATTGATCGGCGTTCCCGATGACAGGGAACCGCCGATCACTGACAGTCAGTGTAGGAAGCGCGGGGAGAGGTTTGTTTACATAGACCTCTCCCCGTTCTTCCGCTCCGTAACCCGATCGTGGGATACCAGCGGCGATCGGGTCCGCTGGTCCCGCGGCCGTGGTCACGGAGCTCCCGACCGGGTCGCGCGCGCGATTTATGCGCCTATTTATGCGTCTCAAAAACCTTATGGTATCAGAGTTACATCTTGAATGGGACATAGCCTTCCTAGAGCAATATGCTAAAGACAACATGGTACCTAGAGGACTAAGGTGGAACATACATCCACAACAAGGGGATTCGGAACCCGAAATATGGTTCCACTACTTCAATGAAGCAGGGATCGCCTTTTTGAGGTTCCTCACCGAAAAGAAAAAGATCAGAAAAACTAATATAGATAAGGAAATCAGAGAAATTAAGGATAAACTTGCACCCCATAAATCCACCCCAGAGTATACCACACTATCATCGAATCTAAAAAATCATTTAGAAAAGGAAGAAAGAGAACAAAGAATTAAGAAACAAAAGAAATACACCAGAGATGTAAACGACTATAAGAACGGCAATGTATTTAGCTGGCAAAATAAGGACACTCCCCCCATCCCTCTAGAAGCAGTAGAAACTTCTATGGAAAGTTCAGGGCAGACTACCCAGAGAACATCGGGTTCTCAATATCAGAACCCCAGAAATGCACAATACCCTCATGCTGTACAACAACCCTACTACCCCCCCAACCCTCAAACACCAACTACTAGGTTTAAGAGCCCCTACCCAACTGAATCTAGAAGGGAAGCCACCAATAATGGAGGCAGGGGTAAGGGGAATAGGGGGAGAGGTAAGGGAAATCGGGATAATAGAGATAATACTTATTACCAACAACAATATAGACAAGACCTGTCACCTCAGAGAAATAGATACAGTCAAAATGAATACTATGATCATTATACACCAAGAACCCCTGTACGTATCCAGAACAGATTTTCGCCACTTAAAGAAAACAGACATGGTGATAACTACTATTCACAATATGCCCATCCTGAAAGGGATGAGAACTATTATAACAGATCATCGTTCAACTATAACCAATCAAGGCCTCCCTATGCGGGGGGTTTTCCCAGAACACAGGAAATCCGCAAACCAAACCAAGAAACAAACGGGGCACCAGAGGGGGGCGGCATGCCAGGAAAAAGAAAGCGAGTTTGACCAACACGGGTATATTTAATCTAAGCAAAACCACGCTATCTTCATCAGAACAACTTGTGCTAAATAAAGGTCTGAAATATGCACCTCCAAAAAAATTAAATAAATTTGCCACCTTTATAGACGTTCAAAAGTTTATTAGGAAGATGAACATAAAAAGGTATTTCGCGTCAAACCCCTGTGGGGTATACAGAGGTGAGTCCCGGAGCCATACTGTCCATACAGGTCTCTCTAACCCCTCTTTGTTTAACCCCCCCGTTCCAGTTGCCCCATCAATAAAAGTATTCAGAGATCTGGTCTTGAATGACCTAGATAAATTACCCCCTAAAAAAGTGTTCACTGATCCCAATTTGAAAATGGGCCTTAAACTCCTCTGTGAAAGGAAAGACCTCATCATCCGCCCTGCGGATAAGGGTGGAGGGATAGTCGTCCTAGATAAGGTAGACTATAACTCTGAGATGATGAGGATCCTAAGCGATAGAGAAACTTATTCTCTTATTCCTAGAAACCCCACCACAACTTACAAAAAAACACTTGTAGACCTGATAGATACTGGGTACAATATGGGTATATTAGATAGGAAAGAGAAACAATTCCTAATCCCTACTGTCCCGAGGATACCAGTGATTTACTATCTCCCTAAGGTCCATAAAAGTATCACGAATCCCCCTGGCCGCCCGATCATTAGCGGGATAGATTCTATCACTGCCCGCATAGGTAAATATATCGATCATCACCTCCAGCCGATGGTGAAAACTATACCGTCGTACTTGAGAGATACCAAAGATACTATCGCAAGGCTCCAACAGGTACAATATAGTGAAGATCTCCTACTTGTAACGGCTGATGTCACAGCACTATACACCAGTATACCCCATTCATTGGGTTTGGCCGCAGTCGACCTCTTTCTAGCGAGGAATGGAGCAATCCCAGGGACACAAAAGAGGTTCATTATGGACTTGTTGCGGTTCGCCACCAGGTCTAACTACTTTTGGTTCAATGGAGATTTTTATCTCCAAGAAAAGGGTGTAGCCATGGGGGCAAAATTTGCCCCCAGTTTGGCAAATATCTTCATGGCCAAATGGGAGGAGGATGTCGTCTATGCCCAGGGGCTGCCTCAGATAGCCCTCTGGGCAAGATATATAGACGACATCCTCCTCCTATGGAAGGGAGATAAGGAGTCTTTGGATAAGTTTATGCTTTCTCTGAATGACAACCAGCGGGGCATCAAATTAACTCACGAAGTTAGTACTTCGACAATTCATTTCCTGGACCTGGAAATATCGGTTCTGGACGGCCATTTGGTCACCAAAACATTTTTCAAAGCGACAGATCGCAATGGGTATATCCCAATAGACAGTTGCCATCATTCGTCCTGGCTCAAGTCCATACCTCGAAGCCAACTCACCAGAATTAGGAGGAACTGTTCTAATCTAGCAGACTTCTTCTCACAAGCCGAGACCATAAAAAATAGATTCTTGGATAAAGGATATGACGCACAGGGTATAAACAGGGACATTGAGATAGTGGCGGGTTGAATGTCTACCGAAGCCACATTTTAATCTTTTTGCGCAAATGTTTTTTATTACCGTTTTATCCAATAAATACCAATTGGGAAATTGGTTTACACTATGAGGAGTTGCCTCTCTGTCTCTGTTTCCTCCTCCATTTGAGCTGCTGCTGACAAGGATCCCCCAGAGAAGCTATTACCACTGCTTACCGTTTAAAATCCGGCCAAAGCCACAGGTAAGCGACTGTATTGACCTCTGGAGGAACGGTCCAGCGAGATCCAGCAGATCGCCACAGATCCACCACTCACCTGGTATATCCAGTACAAGCCTTGCTGACTCACTCCGAGAGGGGTGAGTCCATCAGCTCTGGTAAGAGTACCCACCTTTACCGTCTTTCTTTAGAGCTTGTTTAACCGATTATACATCTTGAGTACCTCCAGTGATACATCTATACCCAGTGAAGATATTGCTGATTGAACTGTTTTCTGTCACCGTCTTTCTGTCATTCTATCCACCTACAGGACTTTTTGTATATTGTTATATGGTTAGACTGTGTCCTGAATAGATGGCAGATAGGAGTATGTGCTGAAGGGGCCTACTCCCACGTCAGTACTGTGGACTATATATCTTATATCTTTTATCTTGTTCACTGTTGCGATTACATGGTTAGACATGCTATATATCATTTGTTTGGTCTAGCCGGGCTGCCCACCGTCCAGTGGTGTACGCCCCCACCTACGGGAGTGTATTTTTCATTTGCCTAAGGGTCAGCGCCAGTTTGTTCCCTTTTTCCATTTGTTATACACCTTTTATATCCTCTAGAGAACTGTGGCTACATTTCCTAAACAGTCTGTGTTATACATAGCTGCGACTCCTGAAGGAGACCGAATAGGAACTTGCTGCAATTTGGGGTGGACTTATCCTCTGACGGGGAATAGGGGTGCTAATACCCAGCATTATTTCCCCTCCCCTCCCCCCCTCCCCATTTTTTCTTTTTTCACATGTTATTATTTATACATTTATTACTGTGGTCTAATTAGATGTGCCTTTTTAAAGCAATTTTTAAACACTCTTATTTGAACACACACTAGCAGAGCAAATCTAGCTGGCACCCTCACTTACAGGGTTAATTATTATACTCCTGGCTCACTATAGTTCCCACAGGCTGTCTCCACCCCAGTGGGACCTTATGTGATAATCAGGGACACCTGTTTATCTATTTCAGCGCTGCACTTATATATACATGTTTATTGAACCTTACTAACTATGTAACTATGTAACACGTTACACCCGTATTTAGGGTGTATCGTAATATACTCCCAATCAACTAGCTCCCACCACCAGAGCCCCCTTCCTGTGACAGCAGGTGCCGTTCATGTGTGTTTGAGCTTTGGGGTGCCGACCCTAATGCAATAGGCTGTGTACACCTATGCTAAGCACTAAAAATAATCACATAAGGTATAAATCTTTGTGAAAAGTTAGTGCTAATGAGCTATCCCAGCCTGTGTGTAAACTGCAGTTAAGCAACCCAGGCTCTTTGCAAAAGACTGCAAATAGATAGATAGATAGATAGATAGTATCCTCAAAAGAATATAAAATGTGAATAGGCATTATTTAATATTTACCTGACTGAAAAAAAATAAGTACAAAACCACTACGATACTTCCCTTTAAAGCCATTGTTCACAAGAGTATTTCCAAATAGTTGCTGTCGTATGAGAAGCTGGTACACATGTACATGAAATATACATAATAAGCTAAGCAGACTGCCTCCTCTCAAGAACCATCTGTCGCAACCATCAACCCAATAACTGACATTATTTTTTTCTATTTTCTTTTTTTTAAACCACTTCAGCCACGGAAGATTTTACCCCCTTCCTGACCAGAGAACATTTTACAATTTGGCACGGCATCCCTTTAACTGACAATTGCGCGTCATGCAATGCTGTACCCAAACTACCTTTGCGTCCTTTTTTTCCCACAAATAGTGCTTTCTTTTGGTGATATTTGATCACCTCTGCGGTCTTTATTTTTTGTGCTGTAAACAAAAAAAGATGCGACAATTTTGAAAAAAAAAAACAATATTTTTTACTTTTTGCTATAATAAATATCCCCAAATAAAAAAAAAAAAATGTCTTCATCAGTTTAGGCCGTTATATATTCTTCTACATATTTTTGGTAAACAAAATCGCAATAAGCGTATATTGATTGGTTTGCGCAACAGATATATCGTCAAACTATGGGAAAGATTTATGGCATTTTTATGGCATTTTTATTATTTTTTATTTTTACTGGTAATGGTGGTGATATGCAATTTTTTGCTGTATTGCGACATTACAACAGACAGATCGGACACTTTTGACACATTTTTGGGACCATTGACATTTATACAGCGATCAGTGCTATAAAAATGCACTGTTTACTGTGTAAATGTCACTGACAGTGAAGGGGTTAACACTAGGGGGCGATCAAGGGGTTAAGTGTGTGTTCCCTCAGTGTGTTCTAACTGTATGGGGATAGGACTGAGTAGGAGAGGAGACATATCACTGTTCCTACTTACTAGGAACAAACAACATGCCTCCTCTCCTCTGACAGCACAGGGATTTGTGTGTTTACAGCAGAGGGATTCGTGTGCCCGTGCATGCCATTACGCGTGACGGGCGGCGATCATAAACGCCGGCTACGCACATCGTGTCCCCTGCCGTGCAGCGGGCCGGCGCATGTGTCCTCTGGTGGCCGAAAAAGGGAAGAACGTACCCATACAGGATTTCACCCAGGAGAGCCATTCTGCCACAGTATATCTGCCAGAGCCGGTCGTGAACCGTTTAATATAAGGACATTAAGCCCAAACAACAAGTGTATCATTAGAATGCAAAATACACTGATCAGCCATAACGTTATCACCACTGACAGTTTAAGTGAACAACATTGATTATCTCATCACAATGGCATCTGAAAGAGGGTGGGATATATTAGACAGCAAGTAACATGTTGTCCCTGAAGTTGATGTGTTGAAAGCAGAAAAGATGGTATGAGATGACACCGGGATGCAGCATAGGAAGAAGGCAAGCTGGTGGGGGGTAGTGTGATATTTTGGCCAGTGTTCTATTGGATCCTGACGATCATGTGGATGTTACTTTGACACACACCGCCTACCTAAACATTGTTGCTACCTCTTCATGTAAACAGTATGGCACTGGCCTCTTTCATAAGGATAATACACCCTGCAACAATGGTTCTAGAATATTTTGAGGAACACAACTAGTTCAAGGTGTTGCTTGGCCTCCAATTCTCCAGTTTTCAATCCGAATAAGCACCCATGGGATGTGCAGGAAAAATCAGTCTGATCCATTGAAATCCCACCTCACAACGTACAGGACTTAAATGATCTGCTAGTGATGGCTTGGTGCCAGATACCACAGAATACTTTCAAAGGTCTTGCTGGGTCAGGGCTATTTTTGCAGCAAAAGAGGGACCTATTCAATATTAGGTGTGTTGTCATAAAGTCATTGCTGATAATTACATAGTTGGTAAGGTTGAATAAAGACACCAGTCCATACAACAGGTGTGTGGGTGTGTGTATGTATTTATGTCTTTACCACTTCCCATATCTCTGTTTATTGTCTTCCCTCTCTTCTTATCTCATCTAAAAAAGCTTTTTGAAATGATCAACCTTTCCCACTGATGTAACTTACCCCCCACCCCCCATGCAGTTTAAGGCTAAACTGCTTCTTGTCC
The DNA here is from genome assembly GCA_028564925.1 of Lithobates sylvaticus. Taxonomy (NCBI): domain Eukaryota; kingdom Metazoa; phylum Chordata; class Amphibia; order Anura; family Ranidae; genus Lithobates; species Lithobates sylvaticus. Next base: position 462,597,337 of record CM053030.1, on the reverse strand, counting down.
AACTTCATTGAGTGGTCATGTGTCTTTTTAGGTGACCTGAGACTGAATAGTTTTTTTTTTTACCTATGCTAGAATCACCATTTACATATTTGCATATCGTGATCATGTTGCCTCTTAAGCATCTCTTTTCCAAGGAAAATATGTTTATTGTGTGTAGCCATTCATCATAACTGAGATCCTCCAGCTTTGTGTGTGCATTAGCTTTGTTGCCCTTCTCTGGACTCTTTACAGTTCCAGCACATCCTTCCTGGGGACTGGTGACCAGAACTGGGTGGCATATTCAAGATGTGGCCAAACCATAGTTTTGTAAAGTGGTAGAATTTTAGTTTTACCTCTTTTTAATGCATGCATGCTAATAGTCTACTGCCCTTGCTTTCTGCAGCTTGGCATTGCTAGGTCCTTTTCCATCCTGGATTCCCCCAGAGGTTCCCCCTCAAGCTTGTTACTTGCCTTCAGCTTTTTAGCTCCCAGATGCATTACTTTACATTCAGCCATGTAGTTGCCCACCCCTCTATTTTATCAAGGCCCTCTTGTAAAATTGCTTTATCCTATTGTGATCTGTAATCTGTGTATATATATATATATATATATATATATAGCAGAGCAGTAGTAGTAGTATAAAGAATATTTGTGTTTGACGCAAGTTCTCCTAGGTTACCTCCATTAAAACCAAGGAGAAAAGAATGAGATCCATAAAAAAAGGGGAGCATTCAGCATCTGATGCCAGATTTACTCCATGTTTAGGCGGAGTGATGCGGGAGATGGAACCGCATGTGGGTGGTCGGATGACTGAGCTGTATAGCACCGTAGCATTATGTCAGGAGCCGACTTTCCATTGTTCCCCATTTTTTATATTTCTGATTCAAGTTAAAGCGGAGTTCCCACTGTTTAAACATTTTTTTTTAGGATGCATATTTTTTTTTTTTTTTAGGTATATTTAACACATCACATTTGTGAGATTAATCGGCGCTCGATTGCCAATTTGATATAGGAATATATCTTCTATTCCTGTTTACTGGAAGTTTCCATAGTTCTTGTGGGCATGTGAAGCCCACAAGCACTATCTTCCAGGCTCTGGTGCAGCTGAGCGACCAGTATGCACTGCCCGATGTTGCCATCACAACGGGCGGCGTCATCGGAAGTGCCCGCCCCCGTTGTGATGGCAACGAAGCCCTCAGCGCTGCCCAGTGACTCCTGGGAAATGATGACAGACATCTCCCAGGAGCACTAGCGAGCGCGGGCGCTGAGGGAAGTGACGTCAGGCGTCTTGGAGAGGAAGAGGCAGATTACGAGGGACCCCCTAGCAACAGACAAGAAAAGGTGAGTAGAAAAAAAAATGTTTTTCCACAGGTTGTTATTTAGATTTAATGCAGCTGAATAATGCAAAAGCTATTTTAGGAGTGGAACTCCACTTTAAGATTATTTGTTTCCGATGCTGGATTTTACATCCCACACTTGTAGATGTCTTTAATTCTATTACTGTTCTGCCTCTATTCAATTATACACCAGGTCTTATTTTACCCAATATACAACATTCAAAAGCTGATATACCTTAATCACAATATTAATTTCTGGGGCTGCTAGAATTTATCAGTCACAGAATAATCAGTAAACATACCCAGGCATTCACAGTCATCATAACATTAGACTCACTTTCTCACTCAACGTTAGATATATTTAAACATATCTCTATAAATATCTCTTTAATTAAATTCATGCAAATGTTATCTTCTAGTTTTTATTTCCAGTATGTCTTGATATAAACTTAAGCTAGCCATAGATTGGTAGACTTTAGAACAAAAAGTCTTAAAGGAGAAGTACAGCCAAAACTAGTTGGTTCTGCACTCCTGTGACCCATTTTCAGCAGACAGCGGGCTGAAGCCAGCTGTCTGCTGACGTCACAGAGCCGACAGAGAATCACAGGCTCTGGCAAGATCGCGACAATAAAGTGGAGACCCACCCACATGCCTGGACCAGCACCCGGCTCAGGCTCTCAGCAAGCCTGAGCCTTTAAAAATTCTGCTTTTACAGTGGTTTGACATTTTTTATGCAGCCTGTAAACACGCCTCTATGTTATCCTATGTGGCCATGCACACATAGGTGTTTACTGGTGTGTTAGAAGAGGAGCGCTTAAACACGTGTAAACGCGCTTAAAGGCGTGTGCAAAACACAGCTGTAGGCGCATTGTGTAAGCTGCTTTTTTTCCTGCCAGTAGCAAAGGCATCCAGAGGAGACCCTGTATTCTGTGTGCATGAGATCTAAGAAATATGTGCTATAATTATTACAAGCAGAACACAAAGCAATGCAACAGATATAATGATCTAAAACACAGCAAAGAATTCTGGGAGTGTGACCTTTCACACATTCTCAATTCATAGTACCAACTGCTCTGTTCTGGGAAAACCAATCAGGGCAACGACTGCTGTGCTAGCTAATGAAATACATAAACAATGGAATTTAATATTTGGAATAATTCCACTTCATTAAAATGCAGCACATTAACAGATAAACAAAAGAAGAAAAAGAAGATCGCAATCTTTGTTCCAGCGATAGTTCTTATCAGGAAAAGTTGAAAGGCATTGTGTTGTGAAATACATTTCAGCATGAATTACTAAAGTTTGAAGATTATTTGACTTTGTCTTCTCTTTGTGAAAGAGAGGGGAAAAAAAATAATTATTTGTTCATGGGCCTGACAGACGTTGGATGCGGTAAAAATGTTTATGACAGAAATCCATTCCCGAGGAGATGCAAGGTTTCTGTGATGTGATTTAGATCTGGTTCACACATGGCAGAATGCTCTCAATCTTTTTAACCTATGTGATGAAAATGATAATTGCTGTGGAAAGTAGAATATGTGTTTGTACCTATTGCCAGTCACGGGCAGGTTGAGTCTGATGGTCGTCAAGTGCTGACAAATATGCATGAGCTGCCGGAGATACTGACTTGCTTTAATGATGAGGACAAACATGAAAGGTTCAGATAAACTCAACTTGTTTCAAAGGAAGTCTAGACACTGATATATTCAAGAACGGAATATGAAGTTCACTTTTGGGCACCGGTTCACAAAAATTATGCTGCAGAACTGGCAAGATTGCAGAGACGGGCAACCATCTTAAAGCCCAACTCCATGCAAAAAAAATAATTAAATAATTACCACTTAAATAGGCTGCACACTGCAAGGGTTAAATGCTAGTTGTTGCCTAGAGGTGGAGGAATTAGGTGTAATACTTACCTTATTCCTAGCTCCACCAGGGTCCCTCTAGAGGTGGGACTGATCATTCAAAGCCTCCTCTTTAAGGCACCTCTGGCTGTGGTCGCATGCCCCCCCCCACCCATTAGGTATAATGCAGTAATAGTCCTGCATTGTAAATGATAATGCTGAGGGACAGGCCATAGCCAGGAGCACCAGAGGAAGAGTAGGAGAGCATCAGTAGGAGAGCATCAGAGCCAGTTGGAGTGGGGGTAAGGTAGGCAAAGCAGACCTTTTATCTCCCCTATACATATCAAGCATTTAGCCCTTGCAGTGTGAGGAAGGGAGCACTCCAAGGGGGTTTAACCAGGCTTCAATATATGGCAGGAGGATAAAAAAAGGTTAACTGAACTTATTGTATTCTGTCTTTAAAAACGATATATATTAATTTTGTGCCAATAAATATTAACGCTTTCAAAGTATCTTTATCCTAAGATCATAATATCAAAAGGTTGTATTTGAGGGTTGTATAGACTTTAATGGTACTCCCATGAACAACAACACATAGATTAGTCTAAAAACATTCTTTTATTACATCAATCAGATTAAACATTTGCAATGTTGTGGCACTAAAAACGCTCTCTTTTACTTGGGTAATTGCACAGTGATACCAATAGCTGAATATTATGGCCTCTCAGGGGTGCCCAACCAGTGGCCCGGGGGCCACATGTGGCCTGCGGAGCCCTCTGATGTGGTCCGCGACCTCCTGCTCTGGGATGGCTGGTTGGAAAGCTCAGATCACGGGTTCCAGACCCAGCATCCCAGAGCATCAGTGTTGTGAATGAAGCCGGCAGTAGAGGAAGCAAGCGGCTGCGTAGCAGAGCCACATAAGATGATGCTTCCTGTATAGCGCCACCTCCTGTCACAGGTGGAGTGATACCAAATGCACTCTGCCTGGAACAGCAACAACTGGCGATACTCGAATTGAAGACTGTTATTAAGGGTATGTTTAATACTGTAATCACAGTGTATATATGGGCATATCTTTTCTGCAGTGGTTACCGGGCTACTTTCAAACTGCACTGACCTATAGACCTCTGTTATTACCTACGGGTTTGGTGCTTCTTCAGAAAGTGCACCACACCTGCAGGATATAATAGAATTCTATGGCAAAGTGCAGCTAACCCATAGGAAAGCCAGAGGTGCTCTGCTCTGGGTAAACCACAGCACATTAGTGTGAAAGCAGCCTTAGGCCCCTCACACATGATCGGTCCCACCCAATCAGACCCTCCATTCACCTCTATGGAGCGGCAAATGTAAACAGACTTGTGTCCGTTTACACCCGCCTACCTTCAATCCGATCCGCTAAAAGAAAAAAAAACAGAAGGGGATCTGTCCCCTTCCATCTGGGCAGATAGGAGGGCCCATAGAGTAGAGTGAGATGTGTCCGTGTCCGCTCTGCATATGCGGAGTGTACACGGGCCTGTCATCAGCCCACTCCGCTCATTGTGGCCCGTGACCGGTTACCAATTCGCTTAAGTGGCCCTTGCTCTTCAAAAGGTTGGGCACCCCTGGCCTATCTCATAGAGCTTATCTGTTTCTTCTCAATATGTTTCAAAGTGCTATCAGTTTCTTCAGCAGTATTTTTAGACAGCAAGAAATATCTATAGAGAAACAATGATGGTCATGATATAGGTATATAACCAAACATATACGATTAAACATTCAGACCCTGTTATTAGGAATGCAGATAGGGGGAGTAAGCAAATCCTGCCTATTAGATAGATAAAGTATTCAGTATAAAAGACCAAAATAAATAACTAAAGAACCATAACTCTTACTTTGGATTATAATACACACTGTATCTAGATAATAGTTCCAAAGATTCTATGAATAACTCTAAATAGAGATCTTTCAAGGGGAGTGATCGGCAACAGTGGCTCAAAATTCCTGAGTTAAACCACATCCACCATCATTAATGCCAAGTGTAGGGTTTCTCTATGCAAGAGAATTGATATATGCTATTGTGTGATTCTTGTCTTTTGGGGGGGGGGGGGGGTTGTTATGTTCTTTTATACTTTGTTATACTTGCGTTTTTATATGCAGTTATGTATTGAAATTAGTTGCTGTCTCCTTAAGATGTGATTGAACAGCTACCAGTGAGATGTATTGATTTATCAGACCTCGGGATGGTGATTTGGGTTTCTGCCCACTTTATGTCATCTTCCAGCTTGTGATTGGCATTATTGGGTGGCTGTTCCCGGCTGGTATAAGTATTAATATAATATTTATTGGCACAAAATTTATCTTGAGAAGAAACTGATAAGCTCTATGTGATAGGCCATAATATTCAGCTATTGGTATTATTATGCGATTATCCAAGTAAAAGAGAGCATTTTTAGTGCCTTTGGAATACCACAACATTGTATATGTTTTAGCTGATTGTAATAAAAGACTGTTTTTATACTAATCTATGTGTTGTTGTCCATGGGAGTACCATTAAAGTCCACACAGCCTCCAAAAACAACATTCTGTCTTGAAAAACATCAATTATATGACCGCCTTATTTAAATACACAAATGACCCATATAGTAAACTTGGTAACAGTTGTTCACTTTTAAGGTCATTGCAAATGGCAAAATGCCACTCTTTGTGCTTGGAAGAAAAGGGTTTAACAGTAAAAGCTTTGAAACTGTGGAATAGAGCTCCACAGAAGTTAGTTCTAGTCAAATTTGTAGATTGTTTGTAGATTGTTTCCAAAAAAGCATAAAATGCACACCAGCAATTAATATTTTTAAGTAATATCAGTATAAATTGTTAATCTAGGGAGTATCTGATTTCATCAGGGTAGCAGTTGTCCTACGTGCCCCACGAGTCAGACCTCAGAGCCAGGAATCTCCTATTCCCTGCTGATTGGGGAGCTCTACTTTTAACTTAGCTGGGGATGTATTGCACCCCAGTCAGTGGGGGAGGCAGAAGGGATTGAGTTCTCCCCCTACACAGTTTGAGACCCCGCTGTGATGCCAGCGTGCACGCCAGCATCTTTGACCCTCATGGAGAGAGCATGTTATTGCTGCAGCAGGATACATCGTGACAGCAGCTTCACTGCCTAATGGATACTAATAACCTTGAACATAATGTGTGAAGGAGAGCCTCGGGACATCGGCAAGATGTGGTGATATCGTACACATGTTACAAGAGCACTTAGATGCATGCCACAGTACTACTCATCTAGTGTACTCCATCTCTACCATTGGTCAATCAGCTGCAGGATGAACATCTCATGTTACGACATGGGCATGCTTTTTTATTTTGACCTGGGATACTCTGCCATCATGATTTTAATTAGTTTCGTTTAGTTTTATTTCATTAAAAAAAAAAATCGTAATTCGTGTACGAAATTTCATTGCAATTCGTACGAAATACGAATTTTCGTACGAATCGTTAAAATTTTTTCGAATAGTTTCGAATCATTACGAATCGTTAATAATCACTCATGGCTAATGAATTGCTGGTTCCCGTAACACAGAGAACAATTCAAATCCAACTACCAAATATCGAATTTCAACTAATACGAAAGAAATTATTATAGTGGATATAACGAATGATTCGAATGATTCACATTAATTTGAGATTCAGTATATCTAATGGTCATTTTTGCAGGAAAAAAAGCTATTTAAAATCACTCGCGGCTAATGAATTGTCGGCTCCCGTAACACAGAGAACAGTCATTCATTGAAAGTCATTGATAAAAAAAAAAAAGCGTGGGGGTCCCCCCAAATTCAATAACAAGGCCCTTCAGGTCTGCTATGGATATTAAGGGGAACCCCACTTCAAATTTTTTTTAAAAAAATGACGTGGGGTCCCCATTAAATATCCATACCAGACCCTTCAGGTCTGGGATGGATTTTAAGGGGAACCCCGGCCAAAGAAAAAATGGCTTGGGGTCCCCCTCAAAATCCATACCAGACTCTTTATCTGAGCACGCAACCTGGCAGGCCACAGGAAAAGAGGGAGCGAGAGCGCCCCCCCCTCCTGAACCGTACCAGGCCACATGCCCTCAACATTGGGAGGGTGCTTTGGGGGTCTGGTACCCCCAAAGCACCTTGTCCCCATGTTGATGAGGACAAGGGCCTCGTCCCCACAACCCTGGCCATTGGTTGTGGGGGTCTGCGGGCGGGGGGCTTATCGAAATCTGGAAGCCCCCTTTAACAAGGGGACCCCCAGATCCCGCCCCCCGTGTGAAATGGTAAGGGGGTACAAGAGAAACCCCTACTATTTCACCCAAAAAGTGACAAAAGTTGTAAAAATGATAGGAGACGGTCTTTGACAATTCCTTTATTAAAATCTTCTTTCTTCTGGTCTTCTTTCTTTCTTCATCCTTCGGTTTCTTCATCTTCTCCTTCCGGCATCTTCTTCCATCTTCTTCTTCCTCCGATCTGCTTCTTCTTGCTCTGGTCTTCTCGTCTGGCATCTTCTTCCATGGCGTCGGCGTCTCTTCTTGGGCCGCACCCCGCAATGGGAGGCTCTCGCTGTGTGAGGCTTCGCTGCGTCTGACAGGTCTTTTATAAGGGAGGGCGGGGCCCAGCCCCCCTCTGACATCATGGGGAAGTCCCCATGACGTCCCTGTGCGTCAGAGGGGGCGGGGTCACCAGGTGGCCCCGCCCTATGTTATAAAAGACCTGTCAGACGCAGCGAAGCCTCACACAGCGGGAGCCTCCCAATGGGGGCTTCCAGATTCCGATAAGCCCCCCGCCCGCAGACCCCCACAACCAATGGCCAGGGTTGTGGGGACGAGGCCCTTGTCCTCATCAACATGGGGACAAGGTGCTTTGGGGGTCACAGACCCCCAAAGAACCCTCCCAATGTTGAGGGCATGTGGCCTGGTACGGTTCAGGATGGGGGGTGCTCTCGTCCCCCCCTCTTTTCCTGCGGCCTGCCAGGTTGCGTGCTCGGATAAAGGGTCTGGTATGGATTTTGAGGGGGACCCCACGCCATTTTTTTGGGCCGGGGTTCCCCTTAAAATCCATCCCAGACCTGGAGGGTCTGGTATGGATATTTAGGGGGGACCCCACGTCATTTTTTTTTTTAATTTGAAGTGGGGTTCCCCTTAATATCCATAGCAGACCTGAAGGGCCTGGTTATTGAATTTGGGGGGACCGCCACGCTTTTTTTTTTTTTTTATCAATGACTTTCAATGAATGACTGTTCTCTGTGTTACGGGAGCCGACAATTTATTAGCCGCAAGTGATTTTAAATAGCTTTTTTTCCTGCAAAAATGACACTTTGTGCAGGGACAGTTCTCGATATTAGATATACTGAATCTCGAATTCATTCGAATCATTCGAATCATTGTTATATCTGCTATAATAATTTATTTCGTATTAGTTGAAATTCGATATTTGGTAGTTGGATTCGAATAATTTGGAGCCGAAATTCGTAAACGGAATTTCGTATTCATTTGAATCATTCGAATCATTCGTTATATCCGCTATAATAATTTCTTTCGTATTAGTTGAAATTCGATATTTGGTAGTTGGATTCGAATAATTTGGAGCCGAAATTCGTAAACGGAATTTCGTATTCCTTACAGAATTCGTATTTGAAAAAATTCGTACTACGGATTCGTACGAATGTACGAATTTTCAAAAAACTAATCGCACATGTCTAATTAGCAATGACAACAAGAAGGACCCAGTCTCCATACCATTAGGCATAGGGTTAAGCTGGACATATACCTGTGCACATATTTGATCAAGTCTTAGGATCACCTGTCACCTGCTATATTGGCTCCAAGTGAGACTGTTCTTTTACATTTATACCAACACATACCAACACAATACCAACACAGACTTCAACATTGCTCTCTCTTTAAGCAGGGTCATACGGGTCTTTACCTTCCATCTGAGGGGGGAACTAGGGCTTCAGGAGGTATGGGTAGGGTGAAGTGGGGTTTAAGGTTCTTGGAGTGGGGTGGGGGTTGGCTAGGGGGTATTGATGTGTAGGGGTGAGGTGTGGTGATGGTGGTTGTGGGGGGGGACTCCCCTTGGTGGGTTGCAGGTATACACCATTGTGATTTGAATTTTTACGTCCATATACTTTAATAAACTGCTTTTTGCAGCCTTAGAGGTGTTTTATCCTTGTGGTGTTTTTTTGTAATGACGGGATCTATTGCACCTTCCACATTAGAGATCAAGGGTCCTTCTCTGTGGCATGTTGGCAGGGGGCAGGTTGTGACTTTAATCACTTTTTGTAATAATGCACCTGGAATGTATTTAACTTATCTGAGCAGAAAGTTTAGTTGGGCTTTAAGGAGAGCAAAGTTAGGACTTACCCACTAAAGAGGTGAGTAATAATATATATATATATAATAATCTTCTTTTGTAGGGGAACGTTTTTAGAAAAAAAATTTAAGGTAATAAAAATGCTTTAGAAAACAGTTTCTCCAAAAGTTTATGCTTTACCTATCTTATAAACTGCATGTTTCACTGAACGTAAAAAATCATGTATATTTCCAGCATTAATTTAAACAGTATGTGGAAATCTTACCAATCTGCTTGTGGTTTTATTTTATGCACGGGGAAGTGCAGTCCAACTTTTTAATGCACCAAGGCATATATATTTCAGCCCACATACTGGTGGGTCATAGCCTAAAAAAACATGAGGTAATGTATGGTAATACAAGTCACAGATTTCTCAACCTGGCTGTCAAGAACTTTGGCTAACTAGTTGGACTCCTCTAGCTTATTAACAGTAAACCCCTTTCAAAACTTGGTCTTACAACAGAGCAAGTTGAAATAACGTGGGAGGACAAAGGGCAGATATTGCATGTATTTACTTGTTTATTAACCCAAGCCAACTAGTTCCTAGGAGGCGAAGTAACTCTAGCCTCATTTGTTTGGCAGCCAGCCTATTAAGCAAGAATTAATGCAAGACAGAGTATTTCTTCTTACTGGCAAGAAATGCTTCTCTGGGGTGAATGGACTGTCATAGCAGTTACATATTTTACAGATCATGCCGGCTCTTCTGGATCCGTGTTCAAAGTTATGTTCATTAAAAATACTTTTTTTAAACCTAATAAAGGGTGTTTGTTACCCTGCTATTCAGAATGTGGATGGTCTATACGTGTCCATATTTATTTTATAATGTTAGATGGCAGAAGTTTAAATAGGAGACACCAAAAGCACTGCCTGTTACTATATTACTCATTAACCTTATCATGTTGAAATTTTTTTTACAAATCCCAAGCAGATCTCTTAACTACACACAGCTAAGGACAGACACGACATACAACAAAACATATACTGACTGTACGTTTTAGCTGTACAGCCCCTTCTGCATTCACTTTTTCCAACATCTGCACAAGGTGTGTGTGGGGCATAATGACTCATCCAGCCAGAAACAACAGTGGTGTAACACTCCTTCTTTTGGGGTGATGACCCTCTAAGCAGTGTGGCAGGCTAACATTTCCATTCTGGAGTTTGGTTTTTGGCACATGGTGGGAAGAAATATACATTTGGCTCCAGTCACTTAAGTCTTTTTACCTTAAATTGTGGAAATCGATTTTAAGAGGGAGAAATTAGGAGTGCAGAATACCCAAAAAGAGTACATAAATAGGACAGGTATTTTGGTAGTACGTTGTAGTGGGCTCTTTAGGAGTAGCTTCTTGGTATTTGTTGGCCCTGTAAGAGCAGCCAGATAGATACTGTATATGACCCTGGAAGAACAGTCGCAGTAGCAGTGGATCTCTCTCTAATAAATCTGTCCTTTGTCCTTTTTATAACAGTCACTTGTGTGTAGCAATAATGTACCTCCTTAAAATGTTTTGTCCCCCAAAACTACACACTTGTATTGATGCATATGTTGCATTAGGAGGGACATGCAGAGCCATTGCTCACTCAACCAGTCCAACGTACCTCCGCTACCTCACTCCCAGTAATGGAATGAAACCCTACCAGACACATAGCGCTGTCCTAAGTTAACGCTTTTCTTTCCTGTACCTGGTGATCAAGCCTTAGATCTCTGCTACACTATTCTGCTTCCTGTGACTGGAGGAGATGGACAGTTAGGGAAGGAGTCAGAGCACTTCCCCCCTCGCTACCGGAGGACCTGTCACCTAACCAGGTACCAGGTTAAATGACTGGTAGCTGTTCTTCCTTTCGGTTACCCATGGCAACTACCTCCTCTTCTTTGCCTTGTGACTTAACCCTTTTGTAGAGTCGTTACTCATATCCCATAGTGCTATTACAGACCCAGGTTATTTTGGAATACGCCAAGATCCACCAAGCACCCCTTGAATAACTTCAGACCAGGCTCAAAGCAGTTGAAACAACTTTTACTGAAAACTTGGCAGTATAACATGTATAAATGTCTTTCTCCTAACCACACCTAACTGTGGCTGCCCCAGTGTACATGCAAAGGTGAAGTCTCTTTGGTCAAAGTCCACAAATGTCAAGACACATAAAGAGATGTCAATGGGTATTTCGATGACTCAGTGCTCAGAAGGTGGGCCTCAGGTCCCAGCTTACTCCAGCAATGTTCCAGTTCTCAAGCTCCTGGCGACCCCTGGTACCTGAACCTCTTTCCTTTTATAATACATGGGAGGGAGGCTTGGCCCCAGAAAAAGCCCTCAAACACACTCAGGGAAGGCGGCAAGAAACATTACTCCCTTCCCCTTGACCAGGACAGCCAAGTAACTAACATACAACACAGTGGGCTCCCTCCCTACATACAGTGCCTTGAAAAAGTATTCATACCCCTTGAAGTTTTCCACATTTTGTCATGTTACAACCAAAAATGTAATTGTATTTTATTGGGATTTTATGTGATAGACCAACACATAGTGGTACATAATTGTGAAGCAGAAGGAAAATGATAAATGTTTTTTTTTTTACAAATAAATAACTGAAAAGTGTGGCATGCATTTGTTTTCAGGCCCCTTTACTATGATAACCCTAATATAAATCCAGTGGAACCAATTGCCTTCAGAAGTCACCTAATTAGTAAATAGAGTCCACCTGTGTGTAATTTAATGTCAGTATTACAGCTGTTCTGAGAAGTTTTTTTGAGAATCTTAGTGACCAAACAGTATCATAGAGGCCAAGGAACACACCTGACAGGTCAGGGATAAAGTTGGGGAGAAGTTTAAATCAGGGTTAGGTTATAAATAAAAATATCCCAAGCTTTGAACATCTCATGGAGCACTGTTCAATCCATCATCCGAAAATGGAAAGAGTATGGCACAACTGCAAACCTATCAAGACATGGCCGTCTACCTAAACTGACAGACCAGACAAGGAGAGCATTAATCAGAGAAGCAACCAAGAGGCCCATGGCAACTCTGGAGGAGCTTCAAGAATCTACAGCTCAGGTGGGAGAATCTGTCCACAGGACTACTATTGTGCACTCCACAAATCTGGCCTTTATGGAAGAGTGGCAAGAAGAAAGCCATTGTTGAAAGAAAGCCATAAGAATTCCCATTTTCAGATTGTGAGAAGCCATGTGGGGGGACACAGAAAACATGTGGAAGAAGGTTCTAATGAGACATAAATTTTACTTTTTGGCCTAAAAGCAAAACGTGTGGCGGAAAACTAACACTGTACATCACCCTGAACACACAATGCCCACCGTGAAACATGGTGGTGGCAGCATCATGTTGTGGGGATGCTTTTCTTCAGCAGGTACAGGGAAGCTGGTCAGAGTTAATAGGAAGATGGATGGAGCCAAATACAGGGCAATCTTAGAAGAAAACTTGTTAGAGTCTGCAAAAGACTTGAGACTGGGGCGGATGTTCACTTTCCAGCAGGACAACGATCCTAAACATACAGCCAGAGCTACAATGGAATGGTTTATATCAAAGCATATTCATGTGTTAGAATGGCCCAGTCTAAGTCCAGACCTAAATCTGTGGCAAGACTTGAAAATTGGTGTTCGCAGACCCTCTCCATCCATTCTGATAGAGCTTAAGCTATTTTGCAAAGAAGAATGGGCAAAAATTTCACTCTCTAGATGTGCAAAGCTGGTAGAGATATACCCAAAAAGACTTGCAGCTGTAATTGCAGCAAAAGGTGGTTCTACGAAGTATTGACTTGAGGGCTGAATACAAATGCATGCCACACTTTTCAGATATTCATTTGTAAAAAAAATTTAAAACCATGTATCATTTTCCTTTCATTTCACAATTATATCCCACTTTGTGTTGGTCTATCACATAAAGTCCCATCAAAATACATTTACGTTTTTGGTTGTAACATGACAAAATGTGGAAAATCTCAAGGGGTATGAATACTTTTTCAAGGCACTGTATGCACTGGTGTGTCACACATTTCACAGAGCTTTCCTTCTGAACTACAAAGGCGCTGGGAGGGGGAGATTCAGGGAGTGGAGTCTGTAGAAAAAAAGCACTGCTTTCAGGCAGCAAGGTACCATGGCATATGAAGTCCTATGAAACTGAAAGTAAACAGCAGAGGAGAAGCTGCAAAGCATGCAGGGAATCCAGGAAGTTGTGGAAAGAAATACCCAGCAGACAGGAAGCACTGACAACATGAAAGGAGATTAAGTTTATATGGGATTGTCAAAAATAAATATTGTTTGTATTGCTAGTACAATGTTAATGTTATAAAATTAAAGTGTATGCTGTGAACAGAGATTTCCTTAAAGGATGGACATACACACTACAATCTGCTTGAATAATCACTCTACAATTTTCTTTATATTTACCAAAACTGTAACATGACAAACATGACAAGACAAACCTACGCAAACCATTCACCATTCATTTTTATTGCACATGCATACACAAAAATTACAACGTTGTTGGTAGATTGAAAATAAATTGTACAACCAGATTGTATAGGGTTTGGTCATTTTAACACAAAACACCTGGTATAAGAGAATACATTACAGACAATATAAAACCAGCTATAGAAAATAAAGTGCTGATGATTTTATGCTGATACAAATGTCTGATTAATATTCACTTCACTAACTTCTTCTATCATAAATATGACAAGATTCATTTTGCATGTCTTTTTATTTCCTTTGCAATTAATTAGCTTTGTTAATTATATTTGTTTTGTTTTTTTATCCCAAGAAAATCTCACGTTAAAAGGATTCCTGGCAAAAAATGACATTCGGGTAATGGAAAGTTAATGCATTGCCATAATTAAAGTGTACAATATAGATCTGAAAATCTAATTTTTATCAACCCCGCAACTATTGGCATGCGACTGCTCACTGCTCAACTTGCATTTATTCAATTAAACACTCTCCACCCTCTACCGTCACAAGCCCATCCATTAAATTAGGTGAACAACAAAGGAAAGTTGTTGAATTATTCTGAATTTTGTATGAGTGGGTCCTGTACCATTCACCGAAAGCCTCAATCCTCTAATCAGACCTTTGCGAGTGCTAATGGACAGCAAGCTTTGAAGAAACCCTCAGACTAAATTTACATTTGAATACACACATTGCTGCTTTATGGGGAAAAAAAATAGCTAATTTTTATGCAAATCAGATTGCATTAAAACACTTGAAGATGTCACTTTTTTACTGTGCAGAACTTGTCGAGGAGATGGAAAAAAGCACTACGGTGTACAATTACCATTTATAAAAGGTCACCTGTCACATTATTATAAATTCAAAACCATAACAGGTACTACATAGTGCTGGGAGGTACCTTCATTTTTTTAAATAAACATCCGTGCCACCTTCTATTCCAAGTGCACTCTCACTGAGATCTACACTTCAATTCCAATTTTTCATTTTGTCCAATGAGATTGCTGCAGTAGCAAATAATGGGGCTTTTGATGGTTACTGGGATGATGGGAGGTAGAGATGAGTGAATCTGCCTAGGTTTAGTTTTGAAAAGTTTTGCAAACTTTTTGGTGAACCCCAAACGAGTCTAAGGGAATTGGCAAAGTTTGTTATTCATATTTTCTCCATTTGTAGGGCATATAAATCCAGCTATTGTCAAACAAAAAGCATGGAAAGCCGATCGCTTCCATGAGGGACACAGAATTGTTAGCACTGACAATATGGCTGCTGTGTGTATAAACACTTATACAGAGGGGTTATCCCTCCCTGCCTGGACTTAGAGAAAGTGCCCTTGTCTTAGCAGTGTCCTCAGCAGGAACTATCCTTGAGTGTAGGGATGGCCGAACGGTTTGGCCCAAGCATAAGTTAGGGCCGAACTTTCCTTGTTTGGCGAACATCCGAAACAAACAGGTCATTCGACCGTTTATTCTGCCCCCCGAACCAACCACAATGCTTTGTGGCGCTGAACAGTGCATTGCAAGCCCTGAGTAAAAACTTCAGCCAATCAGGGCACAGAGCACTGTCAGAGTCATGATTGGACACTGTCATCAGGACTTTATCCAATCATGGCTCATTCCCGCCCCACAATATAAAAGTATTCTTTCAATGGCAGTTTCAGTGTGATTTCGGCGTGGAGAGAGATAGAACAGGGCTCTGTTCAGTGCTATTAGTTAATTAGTGTGCTATACTGTGCTATTTTGCTTCAATTGCCAGTGTAGAATATTAGTTTAGTGTCAGTCTAGGGATAGCGTGAGTATAGTGAGGAGGACTATCATTCAGCTTTGCATAGTGTGCAGCTAGAGTAGGGACAACTCAGATAGTTTCACTGTAGTGTAGTGAGACCGTGTCAGTAATCTTTCCATAGTGTATAGCTAGAGTAGGGACAGTTCAGATAGCGTCAGTGTAGTGATGGTTAAACACTGTCTATTTGATTTTGTTACTGCCAGTTTAATACCATTTACTTCTGTGTGCGTTACTCCCAGTTTTATGTAATTTACTTCTCTGTGTGTTACTGCCAGTTTAACGCCATATAGTTCTGTGTGCGTTACTGCCAGTTTAACGCCATATAGTTCTGTGTGTGTTACTGCCAGTTTAACGCCATATAGTTTTTGTGTGCGTTACTGCCAGTTTAACGCCATTTACTTCTATGTGCGTTACTGCCAGTTTAATATCAAATAGTTCTGTGTGCGTTACTGCCAGTTCAACGCCATATATTTTTGTGCATTACTGCCAGTTTACTGCCATTTACTTCTGTGTGCGTTACTGCCAGTTTAACGGCATAAAATGTTGTGTGCGTTACTGCCAGTTTAACGCCATTTCTTTCTATGTGCGTTACTGCCAGTTTAACGCCATATACGGTAGTTATGTGTGTGTTACTGTCAGTTTAATGTCATATAGTTCTGTGTGCGTTACTGCCAGTTTAATGCCATATAGTTTTGTGTGCGTTGCTGCCAATTTAATGCCATTTACTTCAGTGTGCGTTACTGGCAGTTTAACACCATATAGTTCAGTGTGTGTTACTGCCAGTTTAACACCATATAGTTTTGTATTCGTTACTGACAGTTTAACGTCATTTACTTCTATGTGCGTTATTGCCAGTTTAACGTCACATATAGTTTTGTGTGCATTGCTGCCAATTTAATGCCATTTACTTCAGTGTGCGTTACTGCCAGTTTAACGCCATATAGTTCATTGTGAGTTACTGCCAGTTTAACACCATATAGTTCATGGTACGTTACTGCCAGTTTAGCGCTATATTGTTCTGTGTGCGTTACTGCCAGTTTAACGCCATATAGTTTTGTGTGCGTTACTGCCAGTTTAACGCCATTTACTTCTGTGTGCGTTACTGCCAGTTTAACGCCATATTGTTTTGTGTGCGTTACTCACAGTTTAACGCCATATAGTTCTGTGTGTCTTGCACGTTTGGCACATTATATTGAGGTATATTATAGTGTATCCGTGGCATGTGTCTGTGTAGTGTGAGTACTCAAATTAAAGTGCACCAAACACCTCTTTACATTGATTAAAGTGCATCTACGTACAGATTTAAACTTCTTCTTTTACATTTGCTTATAAGCACCGCCCCCTCCCTCCCAATAATGTCTGGGAGGACAACAAGAAGAGGCAGACGTTCCCTTGCCACTGTAAGGGGGCAAGCAACAAATGTGAGTTTGCCTGTGCTATCCAGCCACAGCCTTCCTCATCCTCCGTATCCTCTGTTATGCAAGCATAGACAAGTGTGCAGTCCCCTGCAGTTGCCAGAGTGGATAACCCTGCCTCCTTGTCCACATCTATTCTTGCCATAGCCCCAACATCAGCCATTGTGGAATCAGCTGAGTTATTTGATCACAGCGTCAGCCACTTGCTCCTTGATGATGCCCAGCCATTACTGGATTCAGATGTTGGTTCTGAGGTTGAGGATGACAGAAACATAAGCCTAGAGAGAGGGAGGAACACTGGTAGACAAATTGGCATTCATTTACCACTCCAGTGGTAATGGTGGTAATGATGAAGATGGAGAAGATGGAGCAGATGGAGAAGGAGATGGAGATGATAATGATGATGAGATCACTGATGCGACTTGGGTGCCAGATAGAGCAGAGGAGGAAACTGAAGGTGAGGCGGCAAAACTACAAGGAGGCCGACATCAAGAAAGAGTAGAGAGCAGCCACCCTATTCCATCACATTCTCCAGCTGTTATCTCCCAGCCAACTCCCCAAAGCTCAGCTGTCTGGGCCCTGTTCAGCACATCTGCAGCAGATCGCACTGTTGCTATATGCAAACTGTGTCTCAGGCACATCAAACGTGGCAAAAACACCAACCATTTGGGTACCACATGCTTAACAAGGCATTTAATGTCCAACCACTCAGCCCGTTGTCAAGAGCACCTAAAAGCCACACAAAAGGGGCACAAAGCTGTCCCTCCTCTACCTTCTCCTCTACCTTCTTACCCACTTTCTGCTATACCGAGTCATTACCTCTCAGCAGCCCCTACTGACAGGGATGATGGTATAGCACATGGTGTCCCAGATCCTAGCAGCACATCTGCCAGCATCACACTACCAGCTGTAGACTGTAGCCGGAAAATTTCTCTGCCCCATTTGCTGCAGCTGGGAAACAAATACTGTCCCTGCCACCCACATGCCCAGCAACTAAATGCAAGCTTGTCAAAGCTGTTGGCTCTCCAACTTCTGCCTTTCAGCCTGGTGGATTCTGCCCCCTTCCGTGAATTCGCACAATGTGCTGTACCTCAATGGCAGGTTACCAGTCACTACTACTTTTCACGTAAGGCTGTTCCATTTCTCAACAATCACGTAGAAGGGAATGTTCTGGCATCATTGGGCAAGGCAGTCAGCCGTAAAATCCCCCTTACTGCTGACACGTGGTCCAGCAAGCATGGGCAGGGACAATATATTTAGTTCACAGCACACTAGGTAATGCTGCTTGCAACTCGAAAGGATGCAGGACAGGGCTCGGTACTGCAGCTTGTTGTGCCCCCACGTCTCCATCCAGCTGGTGGTGATGATGCCAGACCTGTGAGCTATACCCCCTCCTTCTCCTCCTCCGCCATCTTTATGCCCTCCTCTGCAGAATTGTCCTATGAACATCTGGCACCCCCTAAGCATTAAAAGGGCTATTCCCAGAGTCAGCCTAAAGGGTGCCATGCAGTGCTTCAGCTGGTGTGCTTAGGGGACAGGAACCACACCGCAGAGATTCTTGCAGCTCTGCAGGGACAGGCCCAGAGGTGGTTCACACCATGCCAGCTGGAGCCAGGAATGGTGGTGTGCAATAATGGCTCAAACCTCCTGTCCGCCCTTGACACATGTGCTATGCCTGGCACATGTCCTCAATTTGGTGGTGCAGCGTTTCCTAAATACGTACCCAGGGTTGCAAGATGTGCTAAAGCTGGCCAGGTGGTCATACACACCCAGTGCTGGGTTGGTTGAAATTCAGCGGGAAATCCACCTGCCCATAAACGGCCTGATTTGTGACATGTCCACCAGGTGAAACTCAACTTTGTCAATGCTGCAGCGGCTATACATGCAGCAGAGGGCCGTCAACGAGTACCTGTGCGAATACGGCACAACGACAGGCTCAGGCTGCCTTGAATTTTTTTAAGAATTCATTAAGAATGCATGCACTGTATTGTCACCACTATGCATTTTCCGTGTTAGGATATTACAAGGACATTACATATTTTTTTCATATGACCTGTTCTTTCCAGTTGGCTGCAGTGCAACGTTTCAAAAAATAAAGTCCTGCTGCATTTTAAGTAGTTTGCCTTTTAAGTCAATTGAATGGGGATCTACGCAGCAAATCTGAAAATGTTTAACACATTGACCAACATGTTCAAATGTGTTTGCAAGCATGTGGTAAGAACACACCATAAGCTGACAAACCACAACATGGAAGAACACACTTACTGTAGATTCTGGCAGCTCATGCGCAGTAGTTTCTGTTCTAGAAATTATTATTATAATAGTAAGTATCAGATAGTGATGTGTTTACATGGAGAGCGTCTGCGTTCAGACTGAGTTTGAATACAAATTCCTTAAAGAAAGGTAATGAAAGGCAGACAAGGGCATCTGTCAGTGCTTCTCTCCTGCACATCAGATGGCTAGTACTGAGCTTGCTGCTTCTCTAATGAGATATTGTGTAAATGACAGACAGGTGAGGGGACAGGCAGCCTCGTGGCCCTCAGAGCTGAGGTGAGCTTCATTTGTAGTTAGCATGAATAAGTCCATCACTGATCAGAATAAATAGACTGTAAGAAGCAGACCAGGAGAGCGAAACATCAGCTTCATAGAAGAAATACATAAAAGAAGAAGTGTCCATTTTTTTGGAAGGGGGGCAGTGAGCAGGATCTAAAAATGTTTAATTTTATTTGTTTTTTGATTGAATGTGGCAGTATTTTTGTTTTATCAAAATTACTTTAACCACTTGACCTCCGGAAGGTTTACCCCCATTCATGACCAGGCCATTTTTTGCGAAACGGCATTGCGTTATTTTAACCGACAATTGCACAATCATGTGACACTGTACCCAAATAAAAATGTTGTCTTTTTTTTCCCACAAATAGAGCTTTCTTTTGGCAGTATTTGATGACCTCTACATTTTTTAATTTTGGCGCTATAAACAAAAAAAGACGGAGAATTTTGAAATATTTTTACTAACTTTTAAAAAAGGAAGGGGTTAACATCGGAGGGGGGGGGGGGGGTTAACTGTGTGCCTAGGTTGTGCTTACTCACTGTAGGGGAGGTGCTTTGACTAGAGGAAAGCAAAGATCCATGTTCCTGCTTTGCAGAAACACAGGATCAATGCCTTCCACAGAATGACAATCTGCCTTGTTTACATAGGCTGATTGTCATTCTGCCTGTGTCCTGTGTAATCAGTGGGTGCCAGCGGACATCGAGTCTGCGGCACCCACCGCTGGGCTCCCGCTGTGTCAGTGGGAGCAGGTCGCCGGCAGCGTACGCACGCGTCAGACCCGGAAGTGTCAGATCACATACTAGGTGTCAGGGCAGAGCTGAGGAATGGGGGAGAGGTGGTGCCAGGTCAGTGGTTTTCAGTCCTGCACAGTGCAGGAGATGGTTGGGTGCTGTGGAGAATGGAAAAGCTCCCATCCTAATTGCTCTTCCTGCAACACAGCATCAAAGATGATTTATTTTTTTCCTCTGCCTTGGGTCCCCATAAGGTAGTCACCAAATCTCACTCCAGATCCATTGAGACTAGGAACTGAAGGCAGCAGTGCCCTAGGTCTCACACTGAAGATATACAGATAGGATGCCCACATACCAGAAGGTTATTTAGCAGACAAACTGTACATTTTTCAAAATACGGATTAATTAATATTTCTAAATGTTCCCTATAACACAGCAGACCTTCACTTTTGAGTTCAGGACCCCCTTAAAGTCCTATGTGCAAACCCTTAAAGGTGCTTGTATGTGTCAATAACTGGAATTGCCTGCGTCTGTTATTTTTCCCTTCATTTTAAGTGGTTCATCTGTGATACAATCCCTAGCAACTTAAAATGTTCTATTTTGCTTGTGACATACAAGAACAAATGTTCTTGGCAGCATGTTGAGAATGTAAAAAGTGATTCTTAATCAAACGAGTATTTTTCCTAGAATATGGAACCTACCCAATGCCAAATTCTACACTCATTTGCATGAATCTGCAGTACCCACATTGTAAATCATAAGTTTTGCTCATTATCAGATGATAATAGAGATGCACATCTGTTAAACGAATAAGGAGCATCTTTTTCCCTCACAATGTAATTATTTAGTGTAGAGCTAGTCGTTCTTTTAAGTGACAAACAAAATAATAATAAGAAAAAAAACAATTGCATGAAGATGGAATTCTCATACAAATATTAGCTCTTTGGGATCACGAAAAAAACAAAAAAAACTCCATTATGGAAAGCTGTGATTTGTAGACTATCCAACAGCTGAGGGAACAAAAATGCAGAGATTAAACCATGCATTTGTATTTAAAAAGAATGATCAAAAGTATGTTTGTGAACTGTTCCTTTAAAAGCTTTCTCTGATATTTCAGTTGTGTGTGCTTACTGGTGTGGTGAAGTGTGTGCTTGTGTATTGTATCTCTCCAGTGATTAAATATCTATTCCAAAATTATGGCATCACCCTTTCCCAGTGTGAGCTCCAAAATTAAGAATAAACAAAAAATTGGAGAGTTCAATTGCATGAATAATTTATTACAGACTTTATGGAGGGGTGGAAACACAAAGAGAGAGAAAGAGAGAATGCAAGAGCAAATATTCAGTTTACTAGTTCTTAAAGTAAAACTTTTACAACTAAAAACAACTAACGATCATGAAGTTCCCCTAAATGTTACTTGTGACTGGAGTCACTTTTGGGGCGGGGGCCTATGGAACCCAGAATCCCTTGGGGAGGTTGGGATTAGACATGAGCACATATTTTGTATCGGAATTTAGTTTTCGTCTGAAAAATTCATTTATTTAGTTACTCCTGAAATTCGGTTTTATTTATTTAGTTTCGTTAAAAAAATGCATTCGTACGAAAATTCTAAATAATTAAGGTCAAAAATGTCATTGAAGGCTTATGGTGTCTGTCGAATGTTCTAAGAAGATTCGACGGAGCAGCTAAACTGTATGACGCCGCATTAGTACTTTTCCGGTCGAATGTTCCGCTTACAAGCTATAGCAGAATTCTAATGTTGTATGACACAAGAAATAATTATATTTATTAAATATTATTACTAGTCAACCAACATTAGAATTCTTCTATAGCCTAAAAACGATATGCAATATCGTTATATATATATATATATATATATATATATATATATATATATATATTGTAATAGTGAGAGTCCCTGTCTCTGGGAAAATTAGGTTAATAAGGAAACAGAGTTTGCATGTCAGGTGACTGCAAGGCTACAGAGAAATTATTTAGAGAGGAGAAATCTGCTCTGGCAGCTTTCTCCGGAATTTACTATCTTCAGATGGGGCTCTGTAGTTTGGAGATTTCTCAGAGTCTTGGGTGGGACGGAATCCCCAACCCTGTGTCCAGGTCTTATGGATAGCCAGCAGGTTGTGTGCCCAAGTGCACACAGCCCATATAACGAGGGGCTGGTGAGAGCAGAGAGTGGAGGAAGGTGGAGTGTGTGCAGCTTGTTACTGCTGCTGCTGTATCAAGACAGACCTGTGTCTGAAAATCTGTCCGCCCTGTGTGAGACTACATCCCTGGTTTGTGTCTGAAAGACTGGGATGGCTACAAGGGCCTGTGAGACCAGAGAAGGGAGGCTGGGAGAGTTGATGTGACTAGCAAGTCCAAGGGGGACTGAAGGAAGTCTTGAAGTCTGGGGGACAGTAAGCAAACCCAGGGGTCTGGAGAATCCTGTTGAGGCCAGGAGTAGGCCGGTTCAGCAGGGAACTGCAAGGAAAAGTAAGCCTAATGCCGCGTACACACGAACGGACTATCCCCCCGTGTGTGGGCGCCGGCGGACTTTTTGGCGCCAAAAGTCCAGCGGACTAGGTTTTAAGTTTTGTTTTAAAATTATCCGCTGGACTTGGCAGTCCGGCGGACAATCCCGCCGTTAGTATGCTAGTCCGCCGGACTTTTGGAAATGAACGGACTTGCCGATTATCGGAAAGTTCGTTCATTTAGCACGTGACTTCAGGTAGACGGAGCTAGCGAAGGCAGTCATGCTAGCCCGTCACCTTGCATGGATTTAAAGGGAATCCCCACGCCGAAAAAACGGCGTGGGGGTCCCCCCAAATCCATCTCAGACCCTTATCCGAGCACGCAGCCCGGCAGGCCAGGAAAGGGGTGGGGACGAGCGAGCGCCCCCCTCCTGAGCCGTACCAGGCCGCGTGCCTCAACATGGGGGGTGCCCTGGGGAAAGGGGGGCCGTGCGCCCCCCCCACCCCAAAGCTTGAGCACCCCACCCCATGTTGATGAGGATAAGGGCCTCTTCCCGACAACCCTGGCCACTGGTTATATATATATATATATATATATATATATATATATATATATATATATTGCATATTGTCTCATTTTGTTGTGTACTCTTTGCTGGGGTGTGGCTGTATTCCATTGTTCTATTGTGTCTGTCTGCCTTTATGGATATTATGGGATTTGTAAGTGTGTTTGCTGTGAGGAGGGATTCCTCCAACAGCTCTCCCTGCTGATTGGACAGTCTACCCCGCCCGGATGCAAAGGGGGGGGCTGTCCCGAGTATTACCTGTGTACCTGTGTTTCAATAAACAGTTCATGTTGAGCAACCAAACAAGTACTGCCTAGTTTATGGTTTTCAGCAGTTGGAATATCTGATATCTATATTCAGACTGGGAGGAAGCCGTATATGATGAAAGCACTCAAGCAGAGTGTGGGACGTTTCATTACATTACTAAAATGGTAAGTATCCTTAAAGTAGTATTAAAGCGGTAGTAAAGTCTGCTCTGTGATTTTTACCAACAAGTAAGCCTGTAAAAAGGCATACCTGTAGGTACTGTACATTGAATATCTCCTAAACGTGCACAGTTAGGAGATATTCACACTGGATGCAGCTGGTGACATCACCGGCACATGCACTCTGAAGGTCCGACATATCGTGCTGGACCTTCAGAGCTCCATGCTGGAGCCGAGGGTTCCCGCACGCATGCACGTGAGTGACAACATCATGGGTCAGCCAGAGCCTGCAAACCCATAAGGGAGGCCAGGAAGATGCCAGGAAGATGGAAGCCATGTCAGCGGACGTTATAAGGTATCTCATAATCTGCTAGTATTCGATGCACACTAGCACATTATGCAATCTTTATATATGCAACGACAATACCCATTATAGGGTGGCTATGGATTTCTGGGTTTACCGATTACCTCCTCCTTGTTCTTTGTCTCCGTGTTCCCAGCGTAATTGCTGAGACTGACACTCAAAGTCCCTTTGAGGATTTTTATTTGCAAAAAAAAACGTTTAAACATAACACAGTCTCTCAGTTGGGAATAGAGGGCATGGGTGATAAAGCTCAGGCACTTCAGAACTGCTGACATCAAATGAATGTCTCTTTAGATGATCCAGAGAGTAGCCACTTGCAACTGGACTCTTCACTGTTGGATAAACCCTTGTCTGTAGATCTAGCATCCAACAAGTGATTTGGAATTGACAAAGTCTCTGCCACAGACTAGGTTGTGAAACTTCAAATGAACAATGTAACAAATGTTGTAACCGAAGCATGAGTTAGAAACTTTTCCTATGGTACCTGTATCTTTCAGCCGTTTCAGTGATACCGTAGGAAATGTGAATTCAAACTAGTGTCCATACATCTCAGCTCCCAGGCTCTTACCGAGCAGCCAGCTTCATGGCCCTCCTCTGAAGAGTCCTCCCCTGGTCGCTTGTACGAGTTGCCGTGCCTCTCCGACCCTGAATCAGAATCCTCCTTCACTGCACCTCGAACTAGCCAGTTCCAAGGCTCGGAAATGGATGGATCCCCACTCCAGACTATGGAGGTACAGGAAGGGCAACAGGCTAAGGTGTATTTAGTGTCCTTCTTTCCCCAGAAATAGCCCAGTGGGAGTGGTTCACTGCTGTGCATTCTGGGAAAGGATATTTAAGGGGCAGACGCCATTTTTTTTTGCTCTCTCACCTCATGGCCCACCTGGCCTAAGGTATGTGATAACTCATCTTCTGCCTTAGGGCCTCTGGTTGAGAGGTGGTCCTGCGCTGTCTGTCCTGCGGGAAGAAGCTGAACCATTGAAAGATCCAGGGGAGGACTCATCTTGGAGGGGGCCTCTAACACATAGATCAGAGGGATCGTTCAGAATGTGCAGCATACCCAGTTTAACATAGATATGCCTTATATAAATGATTCCCAGAAAACATCAAACGTTGTTTCCTTTGAAACATTTTGGTGATGACTTACTTAAAGGGTAGCAAATATTCAATCTGGAAAGTGAATGTTTACTTAGTTCAGTGTATAAGGCGCAGCCTCATTTAATCATCCAACCATGTGCAAGAGAAAAATTACTGGATATCAATACAAAGCTTACCCTTTTTTAATAAACTAAGTGGAAATTCTTTATTTCTTTAATAATGCAACCAAAAAGTCTCTTGCTGAATGCTTGTATGGAAGGAGGAGTAGAGAGGGGGAAGAGTTGCTACTTTGGCACACCATTTGTGATGGGAGTCGCTGGACAATGAAACTGCTTTGTTTCATATGGTGTTAGTTCAGACCACTGCATTGCAGGCTGCGGCTAAAATTGCTGCATCTCAACACTTCTATGTGAATAGAGCTTAACTCCCCTGGCGGTAATCCCGAGTCTGGCTCGGGGTGGGAACTTCAGTACCAAAAGCGGTAACCCCGAGCCAGATTGCAGGGGTTGCATTGCAGGATACAGGGGTAAGTTACTTACCTTGTCCCCTGGATCCTGCGATGTCTCCCCTCTGTGTGTGCGAGCCGTCTGCTCGCTCGAGTCACACAGTGCCCGAGTGCCGCTGATCTCCGTTCCCTGCGACGTTACGACGCACGGGAGCGGAGATCGGCGCCAAATTCAAAAAAGTAAAAAAACACAATACACATACAGTACTGTAATCTTACAGATGACAGTACTGTATAAAAAATAAATAAACATCCCCTTTGTCCCTAGTGGTCTGCCCAGTGCCCTGCATGTCATTTTATATAATAAATAGATTTTTTTGTGCCTGGAAACTGGAGATTGTTCATAGCAACCAAAAAGTGTCCCTTTATGTCAAAAGTGGTTTTAGACCAGCTAGAAAACAGTGATAATAAATTAGAATCACAATTCATCATCAAACACTAAATTTAATGACAGCGACTATTCTGCAACTGAGCAAATTTTAGTGTTTTTGATTTGATTACATTATTGAATAATTTTTATATATTTTTTTATTTTATTATAATTTATGATTTTGTGTTTCAAACTTTATCATATCCGGGATGTCTACTAGACTCGCATGCCTACAATATAAAAACGCCAAATTTCCATGCAAAATAATTGTACCACTTTCAGCACAAAATTCCAGACATAATCATACTGCCAGGGAGGTTAAATTGGTTGTAAACCTTAGACATGGAATATGAACAAAGCATACCCCCCTATAGTGTGTATGTGACGAAACGTCCCTACACTCCTCTTGAGTGCGTTCGTCATATAACACTTCCTCTCAGTCTGGATATAGGTATAAGATATTCCAACCGCTCCCAAGCACCAAACGAGACAACACTTGCTTGGTGCCAACATGGACTGTGCTTTATTACAAAGCCAAGCTCACATTTATACAGAGTAGAAGAGGAGGTCCCCCCTCCCACTCATATTACTCTAACAATACACCTGTAACAACTTAACATAAACTAATTAGCTAATTCCTTTAAGCAGCCGATGTGACTCAGGATTTCACTACAGGCCAGACTTCTTGTCACCGAGATAAACACAGTTGATTATAAATTATCATAATTACAACCACACAACATTTCATCACAATAGCAGGAGACCACCAGTAACAGATGGAGCATCTCCTGCATTGTGCAGAGGAAAATGGGATCAGCTAACTCAATTAACATCTTGAGTTCATGACACTAGCATCTGAGAGTGTATGTCCCAACAGTCATTCAGTCTCTTGTTAATATGCCAAATACATATACAGAGTGTGTCTTGGGGGGCCAGCATGGACCTGAATCCAAGTAAAACCAGCTCAGCGGTCCCCAGGCATGCAGCTCACAAAGAGCACCGTTCCCCCAAATGCCAGGGCCCGTAATCACAAGGCAATAGGCTTGCATTCAGTCCCCTCCAACAGCCTCTGTCCCGGCTAGGTCTGTCACATTTCTCCCCTTTCAGCAGGAGACTAACACAGGAGGAGACCCCAGACGGGTTGACTTCGAAGTTAGTCCAGTCCTCTAATGCCTGTACCCACACAGTACCCCAAACAAATTGTTTCAAACAGAGCACTACTCACCCAGCCAACCTCTGCCTCTCTCAGAGAACATATCCGCCGCTGGGGAGAGGCCTGGACTGGTCCTCCTCCCTGGAGACTTTTCAGCCGCTGGAGAGAAGACAGGGTGACTGGGCTCACTCTATCATGCTGTTGGGGATCTGGGCCGACCGCCCAGCATCCCTGGGGTATACAAATGTGGACTGAAGTCCCATCCCCCGATATCAGCTCAAGCTGCAGTTGTGAAGTGCAGATTGCATTCTCTCCTTGGGTCCTGAGCTGCTGCTCGGGAGTGACCACCACCTCCTCACCCTGGGCCTCCAGAACTGCCACAAGTGTGGGGAAGAGGTCTTGGACCCTCTGTCCGGTGACCAGAGCTTCAGCTGGGGAAGTTCCTTGTAACTCCATGGATACTGCCATTAGTGCTGGCCAGAGCACAGTGAAGTTTGGCCCTAATACCAGCTCTTCTGCTGGAGGCTCATCAGGTTGTTTTTCCTCAGCAGAAAAGTCTATCAAATCCCCAGTCTCTGCAACTGGTGTCTGGGGATATAGGTTCACCATCTCCTGTCCATGGAACCCAGAAGATGCTATCAGTGCTGAGCAGAGGTTGGCAGAGCTCTGGCCGGTTGTCAGCACTTCAGCTTTGGGGATGACAATTTCCAGATTTTCGACTGCCGATTCTCTGGCATGCTGCTGGACAGGCACATTCCTCCATCCAAGATCATCCCATGCAGAAACAGGATCATCAAGGTCAGTCAGCACTTGCTGCATCCGCCATAAGACCTCCGCATCCATAGCTGCAGGGGCAGGTTGGCAAAGCACACTGTTACTCTGCCACATTGCTGACTCTTCAGCCAGAATTTCCGAGTTGTCCATTGGCATTTCCTTATAGTCCCAGGCAAAGGGAGCCCAGCCCTGGCACTGAGCAGAGTCTAGCAGCCGTCTGTAGGCAATCTCCAGCTCCCATTCCTGATCGGCAAGAAACTCCAAATCTTCCAGTGCCCAGTGCACTTCTGAGACGTTCAGTAGCCCTTTTCTGAAATCCATGATTTCATCCAACCGCCACTCCAAATCACTCCCAAAGTTAGAGTCTCCTGTCAGCTTCACATACAACAGTCCCAGGCCGCCGTAGCTTAAGCCTTCCGTTGGGCTGTCATCTGCTATCCAAGGGCATGCTTGGGATACATGCCACCGGAGGGCTCTGTAACTCTCATCCAGCTTCATCTCTGCCCAGATCAGCCTGCTTAATTCAGCTGTCTGCTCCTTGTGCGGTTTCTCTCCCAAAAACAGCACCCGCAATCCATACTGCGACCAGTACCTTTCCTGGTTGGAGGGGAGAACTTTTCCCTGCTGACGCCGCTCACGGGCTAGCGCTTCCTTCCAGAGTTCGCAGCGAATAGAATCAAACCATCCCAGCAGGACCTGCTCTGATACTGGTCCTCTGTGCTGTAGCTGCGTCTCTCGCAACCTCCTCCTGAATTCCTCTTCCATGGCGGCTGGTATCTGTACCTCTCCTCTTCTCCTGCTATCCGGACCTTGGATCCAGGTGGAGGTTTGGATGTCCCAGACTGCAGGAAGTATGATCCCACTGCTTGCCAACAATGTGACGAAGCGTCCCTACACTCCTCTTGAGTGCGTTCGTCATATAACACTTCCTCTCAGTCTGGATATAGGTATAAGATATTCCAACCGCTCCCAAGCACCAAACGAGACAACACTTGCTTGGTGCCAACATGGACTGTGCTTTATTACAAAGCCAAGCTCACATTTATACAGAGTAGAAGAGGAGGTCCCCCCTCCCACTCATATTACTCTAACAATACACCTGTAACAACTTAACATAAACTAATTAGCTAATTCCTTTAAGCAGCCGATGTGACTCAGGATTTCACTACAGGCCAGACTTCTTGTCACCGAGATAAACACAGTTGATTATAAATTATCATAATTACAACCACACAACATTTCATCCCAATAGCAGGAGACCACCAGTAACAGATGGAGCGTCTCCTGCATTGTGCAGAGGACAATGGGATCAGCTAACTCAATTAACATCTTGAGTTCATGACACTAGCATCTGAGAGTGTATGTCCCAACAGTCATTCAGTCTCTTGCTAATATGCCAAATACATATACAGAGTGTGTCTTGGGGGGCCAGCATGGACCTGAATCCAAGTAAAACCAGCTCAGCGGTCCCCAGGTATGCAGCTCACAAAGAGCACCGTTCCCCCAAATGTCAGGGCCCGTAATCACAAGGCAATAGGCTTGCATTCAGTCCCCTCCAACAGCCTCTGTCCCGGCTAGGTCTGTCACAGTGTACTTGTCTCAATTAAGAGCACTAAGCGTCATTTCTGTCTGCTGCTTCATTCCTTTTCTATCAGTATGAATCACTTCTGACAAGTTTTCCTGGCACCAAGAGAAAAATGGAGACAGGGAAGGGACCCACAGCAGATTGACAGCCTCAGCTTTGTTCCTGTGTGAAGAGGGCGTGTCCCGTCCCTTCCCTCCAATCAGCTGTTAGAGCTCTCCTCGCCGAGCTCTGCAGAGTGTGACTTCAGCTCTCTGCGCCCTTTTTTCTGAACTTTCAGACAAGCTTTGTAAATTCTGGATTTGAAAGGAGGTAGAGAAGAGGATACTACAGATAAACAAGTACAACTTATGTAGGAGGATTCATTTCATCCCTGTGTATCACCTGAGGCCAATCACTTCACTGGGTATATATAAGGGCTTAAAATCACTTTAATAACATTTCAATAAAGTTGTAACTTAAAAAAAAGTGCTATGCACCACGATCCGTGCTTCAGTACAATGTCCTTCCAGTGCACACTGCCAGCTGTTCATTCAGCACAGCTGGTGATGTGAATCAGCACTTATACTGTATGTTTTCATTTCAGCTTGAGCTTTTGCGTTCTGTATACAGGCTTTTTACAAGTGGTGCCTGGAAAACATCTGAAAAGGAGCCAAGAGCTCCACCTTTTGACTGCATATGAGAATTCAACATATTTTTGTCCTGAACACATGCAATTAAGAAGTAATTTACATTTTAAAAATGACACGTTGTCTTTAAAGAAAAAAACATCACAGAAGCTTTATATCCCATTTTTATTTCTGGTCTTGTCCATCTAATTCACAGCATGCATAGGAAGAGGAAGCACAGAAACAAAGCAATAGATGAAACAAAAAGTACTTTCAAGAGAATTATCCATGAATCTATCTGCGTAATGAAATGCTTTTTGCTTTTATGTAAATTGTTTTGAAGTCACACTTTAATTGCCTTGTACAATCACTATACTTTTGTGACAAAACTGTTTAATTGGATTGACATGCACTGAACCAACTGACAGAATAAGAACTTTGTAAACAAAAGTGATATTGCCTTTGTCAAAATAGCAAGATTTGCTGCATATTCTGCAACCTTTCAGATGGCAAAGGAGCAACAGCTGACATGGAACCCTGTCACTTGTAGTTCCTTGACAGATGGAGAACTTCTCAAAACTTCAACATTTTTTACAAAACCTTAGCATGAACCCTTTTTCTGCATGAAAAATTTAGCAAAGAGGTTTGAAAACTTTTCATTGTTTTCAAAAAGGGTCTTTTCTTTAGAACATTACATGCCAGATACTAGGTGACTAGAAACACACTCTTTGAATTAAAGAAAAAAGGGAAGCGTGTGGCACTGTTAGAAAGTATTCCAAATGTGCGCAAACATTCTTATTAGATCTAAAGGAAATCTGCCAAAAAAAATTGGAATAGCATAAATGTTTTTATGCACAGTGCAGTACAGTGTATACCCCGGGCAGCATTAAAGAGGCACTGTCACTGTGCCCCCTTTTCTTTTTTTGAACACACCCTCTCAGCGGGATGGCAGGAACAGGGAAAGCTGGCTATACATCATTAGAATTTTGTTTGATATTTTTCACTTTAAGAACATACGTTTGATTTTCTAATTGTTAGTGGTGTCAATTTGATGTTCATTTTTGACCACAGTGATGAGAAAATTCAAAGGAACAGGATGGAAATTTTCTTTTAAACAAACAAATTCCTAATAGTGAATGTGGTGTGCGCTCAGGAAGTTACATTAATTACAAAATCGAATGTAGAACGTAAAATTTAATTTTGAACTACATTCAAAGAACATTTGTCTAGTCACAAAGGGGTTGATTTACTAAATCTGGAGAGTGCATAATCTGGTGCACATGAACATAGTAACCAATCAGCTTCCAGGTTTTATTGTCAAAGATTAAGGCTCCGTTCACATCTCGGTGTTTTTGGGCATTTTTCTGCTCTAAGCCTCAGCTCTTAAAATGCCCAACAATACAAATCTTATTATTTCAATGGCCCCTGTTCACATCTGAGCGTTTCTATCTCCTGAAGCAAAATGCCCTTTGCTCAAAAAAGTACATGAGCTTCTTTTTTTGGCAGATTACAGGCGTTTTCATTCTTTTACATTGGTGACCTTTTGAATTTCAAAACGCCTGTACAAAAACATTGCAAAAACGC
Organism: Lithobates sylvaticus; assembly: GCA_028564925.1. NCBI lineage: Eukaryota > Metazoa > Chordata > Amphibia > Anura > Ranidae > Lithobates > Lithobates sylvaticus. Next base: position 462,565,398 of record CM053030.1, on the reverse strand, counting down.
CTGAAATACGCCTGTAAAATAGCAATGCCTAGATGTGAATGGAGCCTAATTGAGCAAGCTGAAGTTAGAAGCTGATTGGCTACCATTCACACCTGTACCAGATTTTGCACTCTCCAGTTTTAGACAAATCAATCAAAAAAATAATTTTGATACAATTGTTTGCATGGATATTCATACAAAAGTTCTAGTTCATACATAAAAAACTACTAGTGTGTGGCCAGCTTAAAAGTGATTGTAAAGTCTTGTCTCTATTCACACACAGAGCACAGTTCCGCCCTGCCCCCTCTCACTCCTGATTGGCTCACTGACTTTTATTGATAGCCACGGGAGCCAATGGTGCTGCTGCTGTGTCTCAGCCAATCAGGAGGGCCGAGAGACTTGTGGACATCGCTGGACAGAGATGGGGCTCAGGTAAGTATTAGGGGGTGCTGGGGAGGCTGCTACACAATGAAGGCTTCTTATCTTAATGCATAGAATGCATTAAGATAAAAAACCTTCTGCCTTTATAACTCCTTTTAGGTGTTACTAAACCCAGAACCCTGCATTCACTATATCTGGTCTCCCACAGTACACAGAACATGAAAATGCAATAGTTTTAATAAATATAAACTCATCTCATCAGCAACATACAGCAGTCTTGAGACTTTTATCAGTGTCTGGCTGAGTACTGGTTAAAGCTTGCAGGAGGAGTTTTTATTCTCCTCTGACTGTCCTATGCGGCCGCATGACTCCTGACTTTCTGTCTGCACAGTGCTGACTGGCCCTGTTCTGATCACATGCACCCTCCCAAAAAAATATATGTATACATTTCTAGTAATACACACCAAACTGAGTATGTGCAGAGTGCCCCTAAATCTCTGTTCTGTCAGCAGATGGATTGGGGACTGTGGAGGAAGGGATCAAACAACCTTCACACCCAATAGGATTAACCCCTTAGGTTCCACAGAGAGTTTAATAAGCATGCTTTACTGCATATACAGACTGATTTTACTGTTGTGGGTTTAGTAACACTTTAAGACTCTACAGTGAAGTTTGCTAAACTTTTTGTAATGTATTTATCTTACTTACGTTTCATCAGGTGAAAAAAGTTATGTGATGCATGATATAACATGTAGGGCGGAGTCTGTAGGAGCGAGAAGTGATGTCATACCAGCAAGAACAGTATCCCTGATATGCCTCTGTAATTTTTTATTGCTGTAAGCTGCATTTTAAGCATGACTAAAGTGATTTTTTTTTAGCATAATACACTATTGGGCTATCCTCTCTGTCCCCACATGGTATATGAGTGCACCCCAATGTACAGACCACACGTTCTTAAAGTGACCACAACCCCATTACTGAGGAGCAAGATCTAGGTGATTAAGAGTACCCTGGTGAGTGGGAGACCTTACTGCAGAGTACTCTGGGATTCTGGAATACCAATTCGACCAGTGAGCTGGATATTACTGTACATCCGTGTATACTACATTATTGAGGTCAGGGCACTGAGAGCACTGAGGTGATTGGGGAAGAGGCTTGAAGATCTTTGTAAAGAAGTCATGTTCATTTCACGTTCTATGAACTGCAATAACATTGTTTCCATTTTTGGATTATTATTATTTACTATTTATTGTATGATACACTGTTTAATTTGATGTAATTATCTTCATGTAATCACTTTAAGAGGTAGCACAGCATCCTTATCTTATTTTTTTATTACCTAGGTTCATACCTTCCAGGGAAGCAAAGTCCATTCGGCAAGAGTCCAATAATGATAAGTTCCTAGTCCAGGAGGAATCCTAGCAGGGTAATCCAGAAGGGGATCCACGTGCTCCAGCAAGCCTACATGTTGCAGTAGTTCTTCCTCTGCAAATCCCATGTGGAAGGAAGAGAGCTCTGAGCCCTACCCTGGTATTTATGAGGCTTGCAGCAGAGAGTAGGACTCAGAAAGCCTGAGAATGAGTGTAGATACTGGGCAGCCAGAACTAACTACATAACTACACAGTGCAATGAGTACAACAGCAGAAATACATTCAATGACATCCCACAAGCACCTGTCTACACACCTTTAATTATTCAATCTTCTACTCCTCCAGCAGATGGTGCTCCCCACGATCCAGTGGTTGACTGTCCTTTGGCGTCCTCACATCCATGGCAGTGCTGTGGACCCTCCACTGGTATTGATGTTGTCAGGACCTTAAACCGGTGGCACATAGGGGAGAGGACACTGCAGGCACCAGTCTAACAGCAGGAAGGAGCAGAGGATAGGGTAAGTAAATCTGCTTTTCTGTGTCCCCTAGACCTAAACAAGTGCTCCCATGCTGCAAGGGATAATTTTATAATTTTACCATGAACCTAAATGTAAATTCCAGATAAGCTAAAATTAATAAAAACCCAGCTGCATTGAGATATTGTTATAGTTAAAAAAAATACATACATCTAGGCAGTGATGAAAAGCATGAAAACAGATTAAATATACAAGACTTATGCCCCGCACACACGGTCGGAAATTCCGATGGAAAAAGTCTGATCGGATTATGTTGTCGGAAAATCCGATCGTGTGTGGGCTCTAGCGGACTTTTTGAAAATTTGAGAGCAGGATCCAAAATTTTCCAACAACAAAATCTGATCTGACTTTTTCCGATCGTGTATAGAGAATTCCGACGCATAAGGTGCCACGCATTCTCAGAAGAAATTTGGAAACGAAAGCTATTGGCTACTGGCTTCTACGTAGTCCCGTTGTATGTTTTGTACGTCACCTCGTTCTGAAGGATCGGATTTTCCCACAACTTTGTTCGACTGTGTGTATGCAACACAAGTTTTGGACAAAATCCGTCGGAAAAAAATCTGACGGATTTTGCGGTAGGAATGTCCGACCGCGTGTACAAGGCATAACATTTTGATATTTTTCAATTTTTCCTCCCAGATCAGGCTAAAATAGTTTTACCCGTGTATATATATATATATATATATATATATATATATATATATATATATATATATATATATACATACATACATACACACATATAGGCTGTTTCAGAGTTTTTTTTGGCACGAAAGTCAGTGCTCGGACAGTGTGGAGTGAGAGAGAGTGTGTGAGCAGCGAGCAGAGCACCGGACTGGACGCCCCTCACCCCCGAGAGCGACAGTGCGGCAGACGGACCCCCCCGACCAGATCAGACCCCCCACGACCAAACTGGACCCCCTCACGATCAAGAGCGGCAGCGGGTGACCCTGGGATCTACAGCGGCAGCAGAGCAGGACATTCTGGTGCGGGAGCGGGTGTACTGAGGATAGAACACGAAAGAGAGTGAAAAGAAAAAAAATCTCAAGAAATTCTTTAAGTATATAAACAGTAAATGTGGGAGAACAGACCTTCTCGCAATAAATAAGCAATAAATAAATAATGACCGAGGGTCTAATAATATTTAAAGTGCCAAGTGTGTAGATGACAAACCGTGTTTATATGATAAATAATAAAATTCATATAAAACACATGTGATACATCCGTGAATGTGTGAGTCAATATATAATTGATATCCAGTGAAAAATAAAAGTGTATATGGATGAAGACACGTGACCTGTCGTAACACGTAGGGAGTGGCCGTAGGCAAACTAACACCAGGAAGGAGACGTTAGGAGGCGCTAAGAACGCCTTTACACACCATTTTTTTTAACCCTATTTTGCTTGTCAGATTTTATGCTAATGTAAGAGTCCACCTTTTTACCTTTTAATAAACCATTCCTTTATGTTTTAAAATACTACACTAGTGGAGGCTTCCCTTCTTCCTTTCCCTGGCATGGTGTCATTTGCACACTGAGCATTACAGGTTTTAGGTAAAAAGCCTTAAAGGAGAAGGATTTTGCTGGTATTTTAAAAACTCTTAAAGGAGAAGGATTTTGCTGGTATTTTAAAAGCCCTTAAAGGAGAAGGATTTTGCTGGCACTCGTGCAAGGCTTTGCTGACCCCTGTCATCCAAAACCATTGGGGCTATAGGACACCCCTGAAAGGCGATATTTTTCTGTCCCTAAGGTGAGAGTCCTGTGAGACCAGAAATTGGATGAAAAATAGATGAAAAACCAGGGTCAACATTTAAGCCATCAGAACCATCTATAATATACTGAACAGCAATTGGATGAATTTTTCAACATTATTTTGGAGAATTTATGTCTGTAGGATCCTATAGAGATCATTGATTCACCCCCATATTAATTCACTGCTTATATTAGGTGTATAAACTCGGACTACTTTTTCATTTATTTATCCATTCTGGGACTACCTAATTTTCATATTCCACATTTATATATATATATATATATATATATATATATATATATATATATATATATATATATATATATATCTTTTCACTGTGTATTTATATATATCCATATACACTTTTATTTTTCACTGGATATCAATTATATATTGACTCACACATTCACGGATGTATCACATGTGTTTTATATGAATTTTATTATTTATCATATACACACAGTTTATTGTCGTCTACACACTTGGCACTTGGCTCTAAATACTATTAGACCCTTGGTCATTATTTATTTATTGCTAGTCATTTTTATTGTGTACTATATACATAGATTTTTATATATTATTTCCCAATTTTCAGTACCAGCACCACTTGCTGGCCACTTTCAGTATTGCTATTTATTATTTATTTATTCTTTGCGCAAAATGTATCTTAGGGCAAGAATACATCCCTGGGAATTACAGACCAGTTAAAAATAGCAACACAGAAACAGCGCTCAATGGGTTCATGAATAAAGTTTATTTCTAAAACTGCTCCAGTGTAAAAACAGAACAGATCACAGTTCAATATAGCATGTTGTTAGGATCTTTGAAAAAATGGGGTGTTGAAACTGTCATTTGAATATAAAAGAAAACAGTACAGCATCATACCGCCTCAGGTCCTGATGACTGGAGATGTGTTGAGATGTTACTATATCTAACCTTTGTCACGGTATGTAAAAACCAACTCACCACTCCATGTGCCCAAGGGGGAATGGTATCGTGGAGGGGCAAGGCGCAGGAACACTCTCCTAGGTGGTTATAGGGCTCTGCCGCTGGATGCAAAAGATTGGATGAAGGGGACAACAATGGGTTGTTCCATGCACTCTAAAGCGCCGGCGTCCGGACAAAGTCCTTTGACAAAGCGCATGCGCGCGAAATTAGTAAGTCACGGTCGCCTTGGATACCCCCAACAGTACGCGTCTAGCCGTCACGTGCTCCCGATCGGCGATGTGTTTTCCTCTTCCGGATGCCAGATCGAGGTTTCCCTTCCTCCTCACAGCGAGACGCTGAACACTCCGGACGCCGGCGCTTTAGAGTGCATGGAACAACCCATTGTTGTCCCCTTCATCCAATCTTTTGCATCCAGCGGCAGAGCCCTATAACCACCTAGGAGAGTGTTCCTGCGCCTTGCCCCTCCACGATACCATTCCCCCTTGGGCACATGGAGTGGTGAGTTGGTTTTTACATACCGTGACAAAGGTTAGATATAGTAACATCTCAACACATCTCCAGTCATCAGGACCTGAGGCGGTATGATGCTGTACTGTTTTCTTTTATATTCAAATGACAGTTTCAACACCCCATTTTTTCAAAGATCCTAACAACATGCTATATTGAACTGTGATCTGTTCTGTTTTTACACTGGAGCAGTTTTAGAAATAAACTTTATTCATGAACCCATTGAGCGCTGTTTCTGTGTTGCTATTTTTGTCTGAACTTTGTCTCTGAAAGTTTAAACAGCTGCCTGGGTTCTGATTACACCCCATCTCTGAAATTTCCCTGACACTTGGTGATATAAGACTGTTCTCTGGAGCGCATTGAAACTTTTTGCTGGTATTTTACAGACCAGTTAGCCTAACATCAATAATATGCAAGCTCTTGGAGGGGATGATAAGAGACTATATACAAGATTTTAGTAATGAAAACTGTATCATTAGCAGTAATCAGCATGGATTCAAGAAGAATCCTTCTTGCCAAACAAATCTACTAACCTTCTATGAGGAGGTGAGCTGCCATCTAGATAAGGGATGGCCTGTAGACGTGGTTTATCTGGATTTTGCAAAAGCATTTGGCACAGTTCCCCATAAACGTTTACTGTAGAAAGTAAGGTCCATTGGCATGGACCATAGGGTGAGTACATGGATTGAAAACTGGCTACAAGGGCGAGTTCAGAGGGTGGTGATAAATGGGGAGTACTCGGAATGGTCAGGGGTGGGTAGTAGGGTCCCCCAGGGTTCTGTGCTGGGACCAATCCTATTTAATTTGTTTATAAACGACCTGGAGGATGGGGTAAACAGTTCAATCTCTGTATTTGCAGACAATACTAAGCTAAGCAGGGCAATAACTTCGCAGGAGGTGGAAACCTTGGAAGAAGATCTGAAAAAATTATTGGGGTGGGCAACTACATGGCAAATTAGGTTTAATGTGGAAAAATGTAAATAATGCATTTGGGTGGCAAAAATATGCATGCGATCTACTCACTGGGGGGAGAACCTCTGGGGGAATCAAGGATGGAAAAGGACCTGGGGGTCCTAGTAGATAGGCTCAGCAATGGCATACATTGCCAAGCAGCTGCTAACAGAGCAAACAGAATATTGGCATGCTTTAAAACGGGGATTAACTCACGAGATAAATCGATAATTCTCCCGCTCTACAAGACTCTGGTCTGGCCTCACCTAGAGTATGCTGTCCAGTTCTGGGCACCAGTCCTCAGGAAGGATGTACTGGAAATAGAGCGAGTATAGAGAAGGGAAACAAAGCTAATAAAGTGACAGGAGGATATTAGTTATGAAGAAAGGTTACAAGCACTGAATTTATTCTCTCTGGAGAAGAGACGCTTAAGAGGGAATATGATTTAAATTTACAAATGCCATACTGGTGACCCCACAATATGGATAAAACTTTTCAACAGAAGGGATTTTAATAAGACACGTTGCCGCTCATTAAAATTACAAGAAAAGAGGTTTAACCTAAAACTACGTAGAGGGTTCTTTACTGTAAGAGCGGCAAGGATGTGGAATTCCCTTTCACAGGCGGTGGTTTCAGCGGGGAGCATTGAAAGGTTTCAAAAAACTATTAGATAAGCACCAGAACGACCACAACAAACAGGGATATACAATGTAATACTGACATATAATCACACACGTAGGTTGGACTTGATGGACTTTTTTCAACCTCACCTACTAGGTATCTATGTAACTATGTACAAGCACATAGGATGCACGTTCAATGTTTACACAGTAAATTTATAGCTGGCACAGTGATTACACTGAAGAAAGAAGCATATTTAGGACAGGCTGGAGAAGAAAAGCAAAAGAATGAAAGCATAAAGATGAATTGTGCTCATAAGTGAATTATAAAATTCCCAAGAACAATAGTAATTTCTAACTCTATAAAAGTGAAATAATTCTTAGAACACATCTGACAAACAGCTTTAAACCTGTATACCATGAACTTCATACTCAATATTTCACCCTCTTTTTTTTTTTTTTTATAAAGGATGTATCTAAGAATGAAATTAGATCACAGTGTGAAGCCCCAACAGAGATGGATAATCAATAGACGGCCTTCTCAAATTTTTCTTCTGACAGAGGCAACCTGCTGTTTTATGAAACCTTACAAAAAATCATTGGCCCATTAGATAATCTAGCAGCATTTCCAATTAAATCACCATGCCAGCAAACTGCTGATGTAATCGTGTATGACAAGTTGTCAATATAGCTGAAACCTGTCATGGTTAGCTATAAAATATATTGCATACTGAGATATTTATATACTTAATAGATAATAAAACAAGTGTGTATCAGACACATCCACTTTAATGTCCAGATTTGCTATAGCAAATTCTGAGAAATTAATAAAGTTCAGATTTTCATTCAATTTATTATGTGTTGTAAGAAGTTGCTACATATACTCTTGTGCCACTTGGATTACCTTTATTACGCTAATCATGTAGTAGGAGACTTTACACTTCATTGCAATATAGTGGATGACTTTGTATACCAACACTGGGAGGGCTTTTTACCTTACAATATCATTATGCCACCAGGCTCCACACAAGATGATAGTGGACAGTCAGGGGATTGTGCCCATTGGACCTGCAGGGCATAAATAGATAAAGATAAGGGTGTGTGTGGGAGAAGGTAGAAGGTATATGTTTTTATTTTTTTGCAGAACCCCTAGAGAATCAAATGGCGGTCGTTGCAATTTTTTATGTCACACAGTTTTTGCGCAGCAGTTTTTCAAACACAATGGGGGTTATTTCCGAAAGGCAAATCCACTTTGCACTGCAAGTGCACTTTCAAGTGCAGTCGCTCTAAATCTAAGGGGTAGATCTGAAATGAGGGGAGGCTCTGCTGATTTTATCATCCAATCATGTGCAAGCTAAAATGCTGTTTTTTATTTTCCTTGCATGTCCCCTTCGGATCTACAGCGACTGCACTTCCAAGTGCACTTTCAGTGCAAAGTGGATTTGCCTTTAGTAAATAACCCCCAAAGTTTTTAGAAGAAATTATTATTATTATTATTTAAGGTACTTATATAGCGCCGTCAATTTATGCAGCGCTTTACATATAGAAGAAATGCACTTTAACGAATTAAAAAACAAAACAAAACACAATATATACCACAATATTTTTGTAACATATGACAAATAATGTTACGCCCAGTAAATGGATACCTAACATGTCATGCTTTAAAATTGTGTTAGTGGAATGGCGCCAAACTACGATATTTAAAAAATCTCCATAGGCGATGCTTTAAAAATGTTTACAGGTTACCAGTTTAGAGTAACAGAAGAGTCTAGTACTAGAATTATTTCTCTCTCGCTCTAATGTTCGCAGTGATACCTCACATGTGTGGTGCGAACACACTGTTTACATATGTTGGCGGGACCTACGTATGCGTTCACCACTGCACGCGAGCATGGGGGGATGGGGGTACTTTTTTTATACTGTCTCTTTAAAAAAAATAACTTTTATTATTATTGCAAGAATTGTAAACATCCTTTGCGATAATAATACAGCATGGCAGGTCCTCTTTATATAGATCCCAAATTCCGCCTTTAACTTTAAAAGCAAAAGATCAATGACATTTTTTTTGATCTTCTGCTTTAAAAAATAAATGGCCTTGTTGGGCCAGAACTGAAAGTTCGGTTCCTGGAGCTACCGATTGTCCAGGTTGCCATTTTTTAACAAAAACATGTAGCAGAATACATTTTGGCCTAAATTTATGGAGAAATAAAATTTTTTACATTTTTTTATTGGATGTGTTTTATAGTAGAAAGTAAAAATAATTAAGTTTTTTTTTTTCAAAATTTCCGTCTTTTTTCATTTATAACGTAAAAAAATTTAAAAAGCCAGTGGTGATCAAATTCAACCAAAAGAAAGCTCTATTTGTGTAAAAGAAAATTATCTAAATTTTGTTTAGGTACAGCATTGCGTGACCGCACAATTGCCTGTTAACCACTTCAATACTGGGCACTTTCACCCCCTTCCTGCCCAGGCCATTTTTTAGCTTTCCGTGCTGTTTCACTTTGAACAACAATTGTGTGGTCATACAACACTGACACATACTGGGATTTTTTTTTTTTTTTTTTACTAAGAAAAAGAAGAAAAAGACTGGAATTTTCTTTTTTTTTTTATTCTTATTTTCTGTCAGTAAATTTTGGGCACTGATTGGTGGCACTGCTGGGGCTTTCCTGATTACCTGCCAAGGTCTTCTCTACGAGGAGATGCCGATGATCGGCACTCCTCGCCACACACTCTGTCAGTGTGAGGCGAGGCTAGCCGATTTACAGCACTACCGTATTTACATGTGACCAGCTGTGATTGGACACAAGCGATCACATGGTTAAAGAGCCATGGCAGCGGTTCTTTACAGAGATTGGGGTCCCGCCATGTCCTAGCAGCACGGCGCGGACACGATTGCCACGCTGTGCACCTTTGCGGGCATGCAATAGCAGCCGTTTATATGACATATTCCCAGAACGAGAGCTGCACCATCCCTCCATCATTTGACGGTGGGCGGGCGTCAAGCAGTTAAAGTAGCGCAGTGCTGAATAACAAAATATGGCCTGGTGATGAAGGGGGGAAAATCTTCTGGAGCTCAAGGGATTACACTAAGTTAGTGTTGTAAGGCTTCATGTACACTACAGCTCCTAAACTTGAGTTTAGGAGCTTTTGGCTTGTGTCCATGTACTATAGGCTTTTACAAGAGTTTAGGAGCTCCTGTGGTTAGGGGAATTTCAGCCTCCCTCAACCTCCCTCTCCTAAACGCGGATGAATGCGGATAGGAACGCTTTGACCGCCAGCCACTCGAAAAAACAAACTGTGACAAAAACGCAGCAAAATCTGCTGGATTTTGCAACTTCCCAGGGCCAGTGGGTAAATTAGGCTATGTGTACACGGAATTGAAGAAAAAGAAGATTGGTCGCACACCATGGAAGGAAGAACTTCTGTAGAATAGCTACTTAATTGTCAAGGTGCCAATATCACCTTGACAATAAATTATATCTGTTTGTATCTGTATCTGGAGTGTATGTTTGCAATTTATTGTTTATTTGTGTATGTTAAAAAAATAATAAAAAAAGTTATTGAATTTAAAAAAAAGGTGCCAAAGACGTAGACAGGACGTTACAGGAACATTAGTAGACCGGTTTCACACGAATAACTTGTGCTTGTTCACAACATGTGTACATGGAGCCTTAAGCTGGCTATACCTGGATCAAAATTTGTCTGGTTCAGCAGGGACCGACCAAATTTTGATCCATGTGCAGTCCTCTCTGTTCAGTAGAAGCCGGTCTTTAGACTGGCTTATGTGAAATCGTCATGCTAAAATATTAGCATTTGATCAGTGTATGAATCCAGTCAGCTGAAGCATTGATCAGTGTTATCTGCCAGTGGAGGAGTCTTGCTGCAGAATATAGACACAGTGGGGAGGTTTCCCCATTCACCTAGATTGTATGGATGGATGGAGAAATCGGCTCAGATGTTTCTGTTCAGCCACCTGGCTGAACGAAAAAAGCTTTGGCCAGCTTTACACAGGAAGTCAGATCTCCAGGTTTGAATGAAAAAATCTGACTCAATTCCCCCATCCACACACTCGATATGGATGGGGGAATCCTCCCCACTGCGCTATTGTGCTGCTAGCCACAGCCAGCGGTGCTGATTAAGAGGAACTTTTCAACAGGGCAGTTGTACAGAAGTTGATCAGTAGATCAACTTCTGTACAACCACCATACCCATACATGGATCGAAATTCAAAATGGATCGAAATTCGTCTGGTCCCTGCTGAACCGATTTGAATCCATGTTTGACCGGCTTAAGAAAGCCACTATAACTGGAAAGCTGCAATGTATTACATTTTTGTTCTTGGGATCAAATATATGACTTTATAGGTTGTTTCTGATATTGCTTTTTTTTTTTTCATATTGGATACATGTGTTGGTACTTTTCATGGCATTTTCATTAAAAGCAACCTTTAAGCAGTAGCAATGATTTTTCCTGTTGTACACCAGGTTATCTGATGACACAAAGCAGCCCTGAAGAGATGGAGCCAACCTGTAAATATTCTTAGACACAACATCCTCAGGCATAACAAAGAAAGGCTGGATTGTAAATTTTGGCTGTCTCTAAATTTATTGGAAAGGGAAAGGAAATTTTATGGAACAACCATATAGAAAGTAATTTTATACTAAAATATATGCTGGTAAATATATATATGAAACGTGAGATATTTCTCCCATTAACCATCTTCAGCTTATTTAAATATAAAGGTTACAATTCAAGCAAGGCTTTGGTTTTTAATGGGTTTTATTTTCACCCTAATTGAGGTTACTCTTGCCTGTGCTTCTTGAGTATGCATATTGATCTCATATTATGGATTTTTCTTTTCTATTATTTCTTTATTAATTTCCAATGCATTAAAATATAGGAATGAGCCAAACACCCCCTCCCCCCCCTCCCCCCGGTTCGGTTTGCACCAGAACTTGCGAACAGACCAAAAATTTGTGCGAACACTGTTAAAGTCTATGGGACACGAACGTGAAAAATCAAAAGTGCTCATTTTAAAGTGTTATATGCAAGTTATTGCCAAAGTGTTTGGTGACCGGAGTACTGCCCCAGGGGACATGTATCAATGCAAATTTTTTTTTTTAAACTGAAGTTTTTTCAGGAGCAGTGATTTTAAGAATGCTTAAAGTGAAACAATAAAAATTAAATATTTCTTTAACCGCTTCAGCACCGGGCTTTTTACCCTTCCTTACCAGAGCACTTTTTGCGATTCGGCACTGCGTTGCTTTAACTAACAATTGCGCGGTCGTGCGACATTACACCCAAACAAAATTGACGTCCTTTTTTCCCACAAATAGAGCTTTCTTTTGGTGGTATTTGATCACCTCTGCGGTTTTTATTTTTTGCGCTATAAACAAAAGAAGAGCGACAATTTTGAAAAAAACACAATATTTTTTACTTTTTGCTATAATAAATATCCCATTTTTCCTCAGTTTAGGCCGATACGTATTCTTCTACATATTTTTGGTTAAAAAAATCGCAATAAGCGTATATTGATCGGTTTGCGCAAAAGTTATAGCGTCTACAAAATAGGGGATAGATTTATTGAATTTTTTTTTTACTAGTAATGGCGGCGATCTGCGATTTTTTTTTCGTGACTGCGACATTGCGGCGGACACTGCGGACACTTTTGACACATTTTTGGAACCATTCACATTTACACAGCGAACGTTGCTATTAAATTGCATTGATTACTGTGTAAATGTGACTGGCAGGGAAGGGGTTAACACTAGGGGGCGCTGTAGGGGTTAATGTGTTCCCTATAAAAGTGATTCTAACTGTGGGGGGAGGGGACTCAAGGGGAGAAGACCGATCATGTGTTCCTCCGTACTGGGATCACATGATCGGTCTCCTCTCCGCTGACAGGACGTGGAGCTGTGTGTTTACACACACAGCTCCACGGTCCCGCACGGTCCCGTTGTTTTAACGGGCAATCGCGGGTGCCCGGCGGACATTGCGGCCACTGGGCACTCGCACCGTGTCCCCAGGCGGCCGGGAATGCGAGGACGTCATATGACGCCCACCCAGGATGGGAGATCCACCTTGTGGGCGTCATATGACAATGGCCGGTATTTAAGTGGTTAAATATCATGCCTGGGGGGGTCCCCTTAGTCTGCCTGTAAAGTAGCGCATTTTCCCATGTTTAGAAAAGTACTGTACCAAAATGTAATTTCTAAAGGAAAAAATTTAATTTAAAATTGCTCATGGCTGTAATGTATTGCCAGATCCTGGCAATATACATCAAAAAATAATTTAAAAAAACAGCGTGGGTTCCCCACCCCCCAGTCCATACCAGGCCCTTTGGGTCTGGTATGGCTATTAAGGTGAACTCCACACCAAAATGAAAAAAAAAAAATGGCGTGGGGGTCCCATGCCATTTTTTTTTTAATTGTTTCATAGGGCTCCCCTTAACCACTTCAATACACTATATTATACCCTGCACTATATTATATATACTACACTGAATGCACTATATACTCTGAACTGCAGTATATATATACTATACGGACTGCACTATATACTCTGAACTGCAGTATATATACTATACGCAGAGGCGTAGCTTGAAGCTTGTGGGCCCTGATGCAAAATTTGACCTGGGCCCCTCACTAATTCCAACGTGCATGCAGATACATCCACCGCACGCCAAGATACTCAAAGTGGCTTAAGAGTTTAGAGTTCCATCTATTTAGAGTACATCAGAGGACAGGGATTACTGCTGGAGAATCAGAGGACAGGTCACTTGACAGAGCTCCTTTCCCAACCCAGCACTGTATACAACTCCCCACACTACACAGGGCTGAAATCACATTCCTTTACACACAATCTGTCAGTCTTCACAAGGTGTATCTGGCTTTTATGTTGCCCTCCTGACCTGTGAGATTCTCTGATCGGAATGGCAGTATAGTTGCAGTAGGCAGATACACTGTGCAAATCATGGCTAACTGGCTGTGTTGTAAAGGAATGTGATTTCAGCCCTGCGGATGAGGAACATTATAGAGTGCTGTAATGGGAAAGGAGCTCAGCAGCCGGGCATAGCATGCAGGGTGGAGGGGGTGGTCAGGGGGCTTTGGGGGCAACTTAGATCTGGGAGGGCAAAGCCATGTGACACAAAATCTGGAGCCTGCAGCCCTTCAGGGGCCCGCCGGGGAGGTGTTAAGGGATTTGTTTTAGTAATTTATGAATTTATGAATTTATGTTTTAGTAATTTATGATGCTGCTATGCAGGAATTCAGCATCACTGCATGTTATCGCAGCATGGGAACAGAGGGGTGTGGACTGTGGAAGGCAAAGCTCTATCCATTCGCTTTCTTTATAGTCACTACACACTTATGTGTTTATGAACTAGAATGCGATTTTGAACTCTTAACCTATTATGGAATTTCTGCGATTTTGGAATTCTATGCGACTTTAGAACTTCTATGCGATTTTATATATTTATCTGTTTTAAATAATTTTTCTCTGCACTTTGAATGAATATAGATACTTTTTATCTCGTTTTTTCACTTAAACACTTTTCAGTGGGTATGCGATTTCTTAGCAACCGTGCATTATCCATTGCGATTTCATAGCACACTTTTGCACGTTTTATCACATTTCACAGTATTTCAACCCATTTTACCTGTTTTTAGCAATTTTTATGCACATCAGTCACATTTGTTCTCACTGTCTATTTATTTTATATAATTTTAGATGTGTATTTATTTATCTGGGTAGAATTGTCACCAATTTATACTGTCTATCATTGCCATTTTTAGCTTAATTTTTCAATACACCAATCTGGGAGCGCAACACCACACATTGATTTTTTCCCATCTATTTTTCGGGTATTGTTTGACCCTTTGGTGTTGCTGCATACCTTCCCCTACCTCTCACCTAGTCACCATATACATATTGGCGCGGAAATACCAATATCTGTACTGTTTTGGGACCATTGTCATTTATACAGCGATCAGTGTTATAAAAATGCACTGATTACTGTGTAAATGACACTGGCAGGGAAGGGGTTAAACACCATAGTTGCCAACAATCCTGATTTCCCCAGGTCAATCCCGATTTTGGGACCCTCGTCCTGATTGGAGGCCGTCCAGATTCTGGATTTTGCCTTTTGTCCATGGAAAAACGGGAATGTTTGGCTCTGCAGCAGTTCTGGCTCCTGGCTCCAACAAAATGGCGCCCTGTTTGGTATTTGTGCGCTTAATCTGGTGGTATATACCACCTTGACAGGCATTTATAGTTAATTCCATGGTATTACTGTCTACTGCAGAGCTATGTACAATTTTCTGAATTTTTCCTAATTGTTTTTCATTCACACGTGCTCCTAGTTCTATTTCCCATTTTTCCATGTATGGGCCCTTATTGGTTGTGGTTATTTTGTAACAAAGTGCTTCAACTGGGGTACTGCCATTCATTTATCAACAACATTTCTTTCTTGTGCCCTAATTCCTGTAGTGTACAAATCTTCCCTTTTTCCATTATATCCTTTAATTGTGCGTTCTCATCTTTTATCCACTCGCCAAATAACATTCCTTTTACTGGTGGAAAATAGTTTCTGCTCTCAATTC
Source organism: Lithobates sylvaticus (assembly GCA_028564925.1). Lineage (NCBI taxonomy): Eukaryota > Metazoa > Chordata > Amphibia > Anura > Ranidae > Lithobates > Lithobates sylvaticus. Next base: position 462,549,751 of record CM053030.1, on the reverse strand, counting down.
TAAATCAGGGCAAAATGTGCCACAAGCGTTTGGGTGCTATTATTTCTAATGGCACCACAAATGTGCTGCGATTTTGCTGCAATTGTTGCACAAAAGAAACTTACATCAATTGCAGTAATATGCACAATTAAAAATCCTGCGAAACTCATCGCCCAAAAGGGTGCATGAGCTTTTTTGTGCTACAAACGCGTATAGAGCAGCCCAATCAAGTGAATGTGCTGCTCGATATGTTGTGCGTGAAAATTACGCACACAAAATCATGAGCAGGGACGTTTTGTTCCAATATGCAATATGTGAATTGGGCCTAATGCTGTCACAATGGGAAGGTGACTTGGGTTAAATCTGGCCAGTGCACCTAGGGTTTGTCCCAACACACATATTGTAATGTTCTTATTTAAGAATTTTCATTTTTTAAAGCCTATTTTTCTTTTCCAAGAGGCAGAGGAGAACACACAGCGCATGATAACCTCATTTCTGTGTAACCATTTGCATATGGTATAATATTTGAGAAATAGAAAGCCTACATCACAATTCATCATAGATTCAATTAATCCAACTTTTTCAGGGTCCAGGAGTTCAAAGATTCAGACAGCGTTCCCTTGCTTATCACAAGATTAAATGTACATCTTTTCATTGTGTGATAAAGCTCCCCATTTTAATTAAGGATGTCACCTTGGTGTCAGCATAGTATTGTTCATCAAAACAATATCCTGGCTTTTGGAATGGAAGGTTAAACTTAGTAAATTAAGATTTGATGATTTTACCAAATTCATTGCTACTAAAGAGTACATTGTACAGCCCAAGGAAATCAGACTTTGCTGAAAGAATACTAATTTTCAGAAATGTTGCACTGACTGTTTCAGTCAGTGTAGTCCTCTGATATTCTGCTTCGCTGCTACTATGAACTACTGACCTGTAGCCAGTGATGGTCCCAGGGTTACCTGTGCTTCACTTGTACTACGCCCTTAGATCATCAGGAGCCTCTCCAGACATAACTGGAATAGCAAATGTATCCCCCAAACCACTGCTATACATATGATATTACCTCTGTGAATCTCCCATGCTATACCCTGACAGCTGCACGCTAATGCCCCTGAAAAGTGAGACTGTCTGAGCTGTGTAAAAAGATGTGCCTGACGAAGGAGCCCTGCGCGGCTCCGAAACGTTGCACTATTCCCATATTGTGATCATGCACCACTCCTTTTGGACGCTATTTGTGTCGCTCCATGGTGTGCTGGCAAACATCTTTTTACTGTGATTTGAACCAGTATCCAGCTGGTTGTTGCTACAGCACCCAAAACTGTGAGCATTTCCAGGAACGTGTGCGATTGGAAAATGAAGTACTACTGTCTGAGCTGTGTGCCCTTCAGAGTAAAGAGTTAGGTCATACAGTGCCACCCAATTGCATCATAACTAATACATACAGATCAAAATGAGTGAGATTTGTTCTTGATGCCACTGCTCTTCATTGTCTCATTGGTGCCCTAATTCCTAAGTTGGCATGACATTTAACAGATAGTCACACCTGTCAGTCACATTATTATGTGGCCTTATTATGTTGCTAAGACAGCGCAGGGGGAAAACCAGTGAGCACTAGACATGTGCAATTAGTTTAGTTACGATTAGTTTTCCGTTCAAATTCGTTATATTCGTTCATTCGTTATCGTACAAATGATTTAGTAAAAATTTTAACGAATAACGAATTATCGAATCGCGCGAATATGAAAAACAACGAAAATACTAAATAATTTAATTAGAAACAACGAAACTACGAAAGAATGAAAATCCGAAAAACGAAAATAGAAACAACGAAAATCAAAATGAACGAAAAAATTCGTACATTCGTAACTTTTTTTTTGTTTGTTGATTCGTAATTTTCCGTGTCTCTTACAATGGCGCTGCTTAACGTGCTTCGAATGGATTGAACGAAAAAATTCGTACATTCGTAACTTTTTTTTTTGTTTGTTGATTCGTAATTTTCCGTGTCTCTTACAATGGCGCTGCTTAACGTGCTTCGAATGGATTGAACGAAAAAATTCGTACATTCGTAACTTTTTTATTTTTTGTTGATTTGTAATTTTCCGTGTCTCTTACAATGTAATAATAGCATACACATTACATAAAATTATGAATTATGCTCCGATTACGAATCTACGAAAACAATGTTACGAAAGTACGAATAAATCAATCTTAGGAAAGTACGAATGTAACTAAATCTACGAAAATACGAATGCGTCCGAATACAAAATACAACGAAAATACGAATTTTGAATAAACGAAAATTAGACGGAAAAACTAATCAACGAAAAAATAACTCTACGAAAATACGAACGAGTCCGAATACGAACACCGACGACTTACGAAAATACGAACGAGTCCGAATACGAACACCGACGACTTACGAATTTACGAATCGTTACGAATCAACAGAAAAGAACCGAAACAAAACAAAACGAAACAAATTTTTATATTGTGCACATGTCTAGTGAGCACTAGCAGATGGAACAAAGGCCTAAATAAGGGTGGAGAAAGCATGTAACACCCCCAGTGGCATTTGATAAGCTAGATAATGCACTAGGGGCCTACATGAATACTTTCCAGCAAGGGTATTGGAAACCTTCCCTGAGCTCTGGCTCTCACTACACAACTACTATCTAACAGAGTTGTCTTGGGTCACAATATAGTGGTTTCAGGACAGGCTCATTCAGGCTGACTTTAAACCTGGTCCAAATACAATAGGGTCAGAGGCTTTCCCAACATGCAGTACAGACAGGTGAGCCATCACTGCCATTGGACAAGCCAACCCTCCTTCTCACGACCACCATCAGTCCCCTGCCTGAGCCAGTGTCAACACTTACTATTTATTTCTGAGGTATAGGCCACTGGATTGACGAGGCTTGCCCCTGTTCTAAGGCTTGCTCTTGTTATTTTTCTTTATTTGTAAAACAGGCATCCAAGTCCATAAATTCATAATGTTCCATTCAAAATGGTTGGTTCATTACAGTGCTATGCAGGGTTCTCTCTTTTAAAGAGGGCTCCAGCTTCCAGACATACCCCACTAAGGGGTAACATCCACAATGTTACCCTTTTGAAGATGTAGGCCCTAGAACTCTTACAGACACTCAGATATTATCCACTGCTCCTGTACTAAGTTCACTCCACTGAACTGCACCCCCGGACTTTACTTCTCCCTACTTTTATATATACAAGGAATTAGATGGAGACCCCGAGAGGGGAAAAACTGAATGGTACCCCAAACCCAACATGGACACCAAAAGGGCCCTACAAGCATGTGTGAGTCAGAGAGGCACTGGGGATTTTGAAGCAACATGGAAAGCAGATCATATACTGTACGAGTATCTTTGTGCTGCCACAGATTATAGTGCAAAATAGACAATTCAATCTTATATGAACATTAGCCTCCTCTATAAACATATTAAGTTGTTGACTGCAAAATAAAATAAATCAGTTTAGTATATTTATTATATACATTTATATTTTGTGTTTTAGAAGCTGGAATCCAGGTACACCATAAGCTCTTTAAGTGGATTTTTCACCTCTACCAAAAAACTGCCTATGCAGATAAGGGGATTCTGTAGATAAAAACAAACTGTGCTGCTCTGACTAAAGTTGAATAATGCCCTTTCTATAGGTGTAGGCCATTTACATAATTTATGAAGCCTGACTGGATTACTCCCAGGACGTTTCTAAGTGATGCTTAGTTGTCACTGCTCAACTCCACTATCATAGAAGTGAGCTCTTAAATGCTGAGCTCAGAGCTACTGCATCTAGGGTTGCCACCAGTGATGTAAGTAACTGAGTTAAAATAAACTGAGTTACGTAACTCAGTTACTTTAGAGGGTAACTAGTAATCTAACTGATTACTTTTCCCCTCATGGTAACTCAGTTCCCATTACTTTGGCTTAGTTACTCCAATTACATCTACCGCCACTAGATGGCAGTAGTGTAATTCCGGTGTCCTGCCAAAAAAGTTCCCCCGCCGGATAAGGAGACCCCCTGTACTGCGCAGGCGCAGCGCTTGCGCAGTACGAAGGACTACGGAGCTTCCGAAAATTGCCGAACCTAAACAGCTCTGAGTGAACTCTACACAGCGCAGGCGCAGTTAACATGTAATTGTACGAGGCGATGGGGTGTCTATCGTGTAAGTAAGGGGCGAGTCTAGTATTACTGTAACCAAGGGGCGCATTTATTATTATTGTTATATATCGAGCTCTGCCCATTAATTTAACATTCGCCCTCTTCTGTAGCCATCCGCCCCTTACACAATATAATAATAATAGACCCGCCCCTTACACCATATAATAATAATAGACCCGCCACTTGCTTACACGCTATAACAGATATGCCCCTTGGTTAGAGTAATAATAGGGCAGCTCCTTGGTTACACGATATATAACAATAATAAATGCGCCCCTTGGTTACAGTTATACTAGACCCGCCCCTTAGTTACACGTATAGAATATTTAAAAAAAAAAGTCAGTTACTTTGCTGAGTAACTAATTACTTTTCCAATGTAGTAACTGAGTTACTAACGCAATTACTTTTTGGGAGAAGTAATTTGTAACTTAACTAAATTACTTTTTTAAAGTAAGATGACCAACACTGGTTGCCACATCATCCCTTTAATCAAGGACACACATTAATTACACAGGTTCTGTGGCTGATTAAGGTGGTAATTAAACTCACTTGGTGCCTTATCTGCATGAAATCAGCCCAGGAACCTGTGTAATTAATATGTATCCTGGATTAAAGGGATGATGTGGCAACCCTAACTGCATCAGGAGAGAGAAAGAGTATGTGATGGGGTTTTAATCAGAGAAAGAGCTCACTCCTGTGATGGTGGAGGTGAGCAGTGATGACTAGGCCTCACTTAGCAACGTCCTGAGAGTACTTAGCAACATTCCAGTCAGGCTTCATAAGGTATGTAAATGCCCTACACCTATAACAAGGGTATTATTCAACTTTAGTCAGAGCTGCACAATTTGTTTTAATCTACAAACATCCCCTTCCTGCATTGGCAGGTTTTTGTAAAGGTGAACTACCCTTTCAAGTCTGTTCTAAAGCCAGCCTAATACTGCCCAGCAGCAAATTATCTGATTGATTATGTGATCTTTCAAGTTTTTCAAACCTGTCTGACTGTTGTTACTGAGATTGGTCAAACAACAAACACGTGCTACCTCACATAGTAACATAGTAGGTGAGGTTGAAAAAAGATACAAGTCCGTCAAGTCCAACCTATGTGTCCGATTATATGTCAGTATTACATTGTATATCCCTGTATGTTGCGGTCATTCAGGTGCTTATCTAATAGTTTTTTGAAACTATCAATGCTCCCTACTGAGACCATTGCCTGTGGAAAGGAATTCCACATCTTTGCTGCTCTTACAGTAAAGAAGCCTCTACGTAGTTTAAGGTTAAACCTCTTTTCTTCTAATTTCAATGAGTGGCCACGTGTCTTGTTAAACTCCCTTCTGCAAAAAAGTTTTAGCCCTATTGTGGGGTTACCAGAACGGTATTTATAAATTGAAATCATATGCCCTCTCAGGCGTCTCTTCTCCAGAGAGAATAAGTTCAGTGCCCATAACTAATATCCTCCAGACCATTTATTAGCTTAGTTGCCCTTCTTTGCACTCGCTCCATTTCCATTACATCCTTCCTGAGGACTGGTGCCAAGAACTGGACAGCATACTCTAGGTGCAGCCGGACCAGAGTCTTGTAGAGCAGGAGAATTATTGTTTTATCTCTGGAGTTGTATATATTATATATAATATATATAATATCATTGCCTGATCCAGTAAAAAATAAATAAAAAATCAGTTGATCAGGTAACATAGCTAAAAACATTGCCAGTATTTTCATATTCCCTACAAAATAGGTTTTGAGTAATGGTGTACCTCATTCTCTGCTGGATTTTCCAACGGAACAAATGGAGAATCTGTCAAAAGAATAAATTTTCCTTTCCCCAGCCAGGAACATTGCTGGGATGGCCATGAGATTTAAGAGGTGATATCAGTATTCATCCAAACTGCCATTTAATACACACCTAGAAAATCTTAAAACACATTCAATAGCTTATGACATCTCTAATTACCTGTTAAAAGAGGATATCAGCGTTTGTAGTTGTCTCATATAAACAGTAGAAAATGCATGTATAAAGCATTTCCTGTCCAACAAATTATCCTAGACTTTACAAAGACTTTGGTAATTGGCTTTCATAGATCTTCATTATGTGCTTCTCTATTGTTCCTCACTCTTCTTCCCATATAGGCTTATTTAAATAACACTTGAAACACTGATCTGGAAGACTGTGAGTCATAACTAAATCCCAATATGAATGTAGCTAGCATGTAAATGAAAAGGGAGCTTAGGGGAGTCTTTGTTTTGGTCCACATCATTATTGCTAGTAGATCTCTATATCAAATCACAAAGCATGCTCAATGCAAGAACAGCAACTAGCAGAGAAGCCTACCTTGCACCGAAATATTGGCAAAATACTTGCAATATATGAAGGCTAAACTGGTTGTATGAAACCCTAAATCAGTTTTTAAGTATGTTTGCCATCCTATGGCACTCCCTACCCAAATCTGTCCGACTATCTCTTACTTTGTTTGCTTTTAGACGATACCTGAAAATCCTTCTCTTCAGAAATGCCTGTTCTGGCCCCACCTAACAACTGTACTTTTATTTTCTCCATCAGCTCATCCCCTACAGCTATTACCTTTTGTAACACTTGACCCTCCCTCTTAGATTGTAAGCTCTAAGAGAGATTCTCTTGCCAGGTTTTTATTGCTGCCTGTGCCCCCATTTGGGAGACTCGCTCTCACTATTTGCCCTGTTTACCATTATCATAGAAAGTGAAAGTAAAAAGAAATTCCCAAATTTTGGGTTGACACCAGAACATAAATAGAGGGGGAAATCTTCCAATCGGGACACTAGTTCTGGTGACACCCTGGGATTCCCTCACATTGGAGGGAATTCCTTTAACTTCCTGTTTTGTCTATGGGAAAGAAAGTGAACGGAGAACTCCCTAACGGGACACAGATAGCCAGAAAAAAATAATTCACAGGGATTATAACTCTCCCTTACTCTATCCAAAAAAAAAAAGTTTTGCCATTAGTTCTACTATAAGTAAGCCACAAAAAAAGTATGTGCTTCAGAAATCTGAATACGAGTCATGGTGCCCAGCATGCTGAAAAATACATCTGGAGTTTACTAGTAAAAAAAAGATATCAATAGTAGACAGAGAAAAGGCTTCCAATGTAAATATTAATATATAAGTGGGGCAGAGATTTTGGTGCTGCCGTCGCACACTTCCTGGTCAGCAGTGGCTTTAGGATGTATGTTTATTGATTCACTGTCCTTTACTTGTTACATGTTCCTTTTAACATTGAATACTACACTTTTGGAATCGTTCTCTGGCTCTTGGTGAGCTTTGTTCATTCATATTTATGCCGCGTACACACGGTCGGAATTCTCATCGGAAAAGGCTCTGATGGTCCGACGGAATTTCGCTCAAACTGTCTTGCCTACACACGGTCACACCAAATCCCAACGATCAATAACACAGCGACATACAACACATTCAACGGCACTATAAAAGGGAAGTTTAATGCTTCCGAGCATGCGTCAAATTGTTTCCAAGCATGCGTTGGAATTTTGCGTGTCAGAATTGCATACACACGCCCAAAAAATCGGATAGAAAGGTTTTCCGTTGGAAAATTAAGAACAGGTTCTCAATCCAAAGTCCGTCGGAAATGCCGACAGAAAAAGACCGATGGGCATACACACGGTCGGAAAATCTGATGAAAAGTTCCCATCTGACTGTTTCCATCGGAAATTCCGACCGTGTGTATGCGGCATTAGAGGCTTTCTGAAGGAGAAGTCTTTGGAGTCCCTATGCTGCAGTGTTTCCTGTCTGAACATCATGCTTTTTTAGCCATTTATGCTGCTGTGATGGCAGCTACTCCCTTTGGTGAGTTTGAAATTCACTTGTTGGTGGTGGGAGGTCACTGAAGCTAAGAAGAATTGCCTTATCAGTACTGGTGCTGTTGTTTTTAAATTGTCATAATATTGGAAACTACATTAGGATTTCAGTTTTGTACTTTAATTTTGATTTTTTTTTCTTTAAATGTTTTATATTTTATTTCTGAGGCGCTGCACTATTATTTAGCAAATATTAATATGCAATGTTTTTAAATTGTCTGCCTTCATCTGTGTGTGATGTACTGTATGTAGAGGAAGAGGAGGGGATGGGATCTGTGCCATGTTTACTGAAAGCAAAGAATGGTCAGAACTTTCCAAATGAAAGACCCCTATCAGTGCCTAGATTTTATATTAGGAGAATCCCCTCATAAGGCTTCTGTAAAATCAAGTACTTAAAATACTGAAATTACATTATCTGCCATAATCTTGAACAGCAGAAAATTCTGATACTAATTTTTTACTGTGTTAAATGTAAAGTAATGAAAATTTGAAGGATGAATGGTTTTTGGATAGATTTTTGAATGAAATGCCACTTGTCTCTTTTTACGTTAAATGAACGCACTCTTTTGGCAGCTCACCACATGTCCTTCTTCAATTTGTGAAGAAATACGGAGAAGTCTATTTTAATGAAGTGCAGGTGAGGTGGGTTAAAGACTGCCTTTAATGTGTCAAATAGCATTAAGTAACTGACTCTTTAAGCAAAGGAAGAATGAATGGTGTAATGGCATTTTCAATAATAATAATGAAGTTTATTGTCTCAAGACATCTTATTGATTCTCTATGATACTCTAAATCTATATTGAAAACACAAAATGAGCAAAGCACTTTTCAATCATCTTTTTCTAACAAATGAATTTACATATTGCAACGATATTTTAACATGTCTACCTTCAAAAGACTTTGATTCATCAAACTTTAAGTGTCTTGTTGTATTATCTCAAAAGGTATAACTCCGGGGCATCATCTCACCCCTGTGTATATGTAGGCTGATGGTCACACCATTGTGAATATAACTGGGCACAACTTGGCAATATGGATGTACTAGGGCCCCCAGCCGTACTTATGTTATAGATATTTACCTAGTATTGAGCAGTGCATTGTAACATCAAGAAATGTGTCTCTACAAATTTCTGGGTTTTGGATGTTGTTTTCTTGTTGAATAAAAGATCGGTGGGTCAACCCAGGTGTTAACATGTTTTTATCTGTTGACATTGTTTCATGTGCTGATATTTCTTATGCATATGCGATAGGCGTGGATCCTGGGGAAGCGATCAGCAAAGCGCATCGATCTTTGATGCCATGTTGGAGATAACAGTATAAATGTAACGTTTGTCCTCTGTCTGGATCCACACATGATTTTATGTATTCCTGATTTATTTTTATATTGTTCTATATCATTTCTTTGTGGCACATTTAAAGTTTCAACACCTTGGCCCCTACTGGATGTAGGTGGGAGGTGTTCTATGACTATTTAAAGACACCAGTCCATCCATTTCAATGCATGCGCATGTATTATGTATTTGCTAAGATTTTACATCTGGACTCTGGACGGGAGTTCCACATCCTTACCACTCTAAAGCTGGCCATACACGGGTCGAATTTTGAAAGATCTTTCTTTTGAAAATCAGAAAATTTGTGCATTTTGTGATTCGATGGTGCCACCATTGATTTCGAAATTCACTCTAATGCCCTGTACACACGGTCGGAAATTCAGACGGAAAATGTCCGATCGGACCATGTTGTCGGAAAATCCGACCGTGTGTGGGCTCCATCTGACTTTTTCCGTCGGAATTTGAGATCCTGCTCTCAAATTTTCCGACAACAAAATCCGATCGGACTTTTTCCGATCGTGTGTAGAGAATTCCGACGGACAAAGTGCCACGCATGCTCAGATCAAATTAGGAGACCAAACCTATTGGCTAATAGCTTCTACGTAGTTATGTCGTACGCAACGAACGTCACCACGTTCAGAATGATCGGATTTTCCGACAACTTTGTCCGACCGTGTGTATGCAACACCAGTGTCGGAGCAAAATCCATCGGAAAAAATCCGACGGATTTTGTGGTCGGAATTTCCGACCGTGTGTACGGGGCATTACTGTAAGAACCCCTTACACAGTTCAACTGCTTCTTGTCCAACTTCATTGTGTGATGACACAATGCATGCATGCATGTCTTCTTAAGAGACCTAAGACTGAATCATTTCCTCCCTCTGCTAGGATCACCGTTTTGTCATTTGTATAACTCTCACCCCTTTCACACTGAGGGCATTTTGCAGGCGCTATAGCGTTAAAAATATCGCCTGCAAAATGCCCTAAAACAGCTGCTCCATGCACTCCGGTGTGAAAGCCTGAGGGCTTTCACACTGGAGTGCTGCGCTGGAGTCCTGCCAGCTGCTTCTTTGGAGCGGTGAAGAAGCGGTGAACTCACCGCTCCTCCACCGCTTTTCCACCGCTGCTCCCCATTGAAATCAATGGGGCAGCGATGCGATACCAGCAGCGTTTTGCGGGCGCATCTAACCCCATTTTGGCCGCTAGCTGGCCGAATAGCCCTGCTAAAACAACGGTAAAGGGGCACTAAAAATAGCGCCGCTTTACCACTGACACCATAGGTGGCGCAGTGTGAAAGGGCTCTTAAGCGTCTGTTCTCCAGGGAAAATAAGTTTAATGTTTGTAGTCATTCCTCATAACCGTCCTCCAGCCCCCATATTAGCTTTGTTCCCCTTCTCTGAACTCTCCCCTGTTCCAGCACATCCTTCCTGAGTACTGGTGACCGGAAATGAATGGCATACTCAAGATGTGACTGAAAGTGGTAGAATTATAGTTTTATATCTGAGTAATACCCTTTTTAATGCATACAAATAGTCTGCTAGCCTAGCTTGCTGCAACTTGGCATTGCATGCTATTGCTGAGCCTGTGATCTGCTAGGACCCCCAGATCCTTTTCCTAGATTCCCCCAGAGGTTTTCCTCTTAACAAGTACCTTGCATTCATATTTTTATTTCCCAAGTGCATTACTTTACATTTTAAGTAGTAAACCTAATTTGCCATGTAGTTACTTACCTCTTTATTTTTTGCTTGTAAAGTTGATACATTGTGTTATTGCCCTGCTTAGCTTTGTATCATCAGCAAACACTGAGATTAAACTAATTACACCAACTTCAATATCATTTATGAAAAAAGAGAATTGGTCCTGAGACCGAGCCTTGGGGTACCCACTTACAGCTCCAGACGATTAAGAACATAAGATATTTATTACCACTCTCTGGATATGCTCCTGTAACCAGTTTTCTGTCCAGGTACATACACTATTGTCAATGCCAACAGACCTCATTTTGTAAATGAAGGGTTTATGGGTTATTTTATCAAATGTATCAAATTCTTAGGCAAATTACAGATACACCATGCCCTCAGGCCTACCTTTATCCAGATTATAGCTCACCTACTCATAGAATGTCAACAGGTTGGTCTGGCAAGAACAATCTTTCATAAATCAATGCTGGTTATTACTAATGATATTATTTTCATCTGTAAATTCTAGGATATTGTCCCTTATCATTTCTTCCAACAGTTTTTATACTATTGATGTTAGGCTTACTGGTCTGCAGTTTGCAGGTTTATATGTTGGCCCTTTTTGAATAATGGTACCAATCTCTAGTCTAAACAAAACTACACAGGAAGATCTGGAAAATATTTTAAGAAGGTGGCAGATAACTAATCATAATTATATCTTTCCAAATCATGTGTTTTTGATGCATTATTTGTTTTAAGTGGACTTATACATATGATAGCCACTCCTTAATGCACCACAATCAGCCCAGCAAGTGCGGGACCTTTATTTAGGGGGGCCATTGAAATGGCAGCAGACCCTTAAACCATCTTTTTCATTTACAATGAATAAATACAGTTATTTATGTTTGAAATATTGGTCGTTTCGTATTGTTTTGCTTTTAATTTGGCCTGTTTTATATGTTGTCCTAGTGCACATCTTAATTTCCATGTTTTTGTCAAACTGGTAGTACTGATCTAACACTATGTTTTATGCTGAATATGCACACAAATTTAACAGGAAAATGGGTAATGTCAACATGTGCTGATTAGGTACATCAGCATTAGGGGTTGCAAACACAAAATGCGTCCATTGAGATCCCCTGATGGCACATAGCACATGTTGACATACCGTGTGCATATTTAAAATTTGGCCTCTAAAATTAGTTAAACAGCGCTTCAAAAGGGGAATGAAGGACATGATTGATGTTAAGAAATGTAAAAGGGGTCTTTAGATTCTCCCCAAAACATCAATCATGTCCTTCATTCCCTGCTGCATGGTGGCCATCTCCTTCTGCATGTTTTCCAGCTGCAGATTCCAGGCCATGATCTGGCCAATAAGCCTGTGGGCACTGTCAGTGGTAAATGGCTCCGCAGCTTGTCGTTTCACAAACAGATCAGCATCACCTAAAAGTTGGGTAGATAAAACACAAGAAAAAAAGTGTAAAAAACATGCAGACCTTAATTTATTAGCTCAATCTGTGTTCTGAGACACTCACTTGGTGGGGTGCAGATTTGATCGACTTCAACGACCTGTTCCGCCACATCCACGCGTGGGCTTGGGCTAACTGCCCAATTAGTCTGGTGATGCCGGGAGGTCCTCGTAGGTTCGGACTGACGTCTGAGTCTTTTGCCCCCTATGGTAATGGAACACAAAAAGGTACACTTTTGAATCACACTGATATTTGAGTGCCAAAATAGGATTAGTAAACATTGTTTAAAAGTCTTGCCAATTATTAGCAGTTTGTTAGAAGATCCTACTTGAAGACAGAATTGAAATGTCTATCTAATGAAACTCCAATACTTAAAGCGCCCTTCAACCCTAAATTTGAACTTCCGCTCATTGGTGGCCTTATATCTGCTGCTGGATGCAGATGTGTTGGCTTCTTGGCTTTCCTCCGCGCTACTGGCTGAGAATGTGTCCGCCATATTCATCAATTAATTCACCAACAATGCAACGAGGGGAAGCGGGGCGGGGAATACTCGTCATGAGGAACGTCATGGGCGGGCGACGCGGAGGACGCAGGCGGACTTCGACGCGTGCGCAGTGTATATAAGGCTGTTTGAGGGGCCCACGTGTTCCCGAACGGAAGTAGCGAGCGCTCTGTACGAAGGTAAGTGTTTTCTAGGATGCATTACTGTGTTTTTTTTTTTGGGTTTTGGGCCAGCATTTTTTAAGGATATGTGTGTGTTGCTGCCTGTGTGTAGGGGTTGCTGCCTGTGTGTAGGGCTTGCTGCCTGTGTGTAGGGGTTGCTGCCTGTGTGTAGGGCTTGCTGCCTGTGTGTAGGGGTTGCTGCCTGTGTGTAGGGGTTGCTGCCTGTGTGTAGGGGTTGCTGCCTGTGTGGATGTGTTGCTGCCTGTGTGTAGGGGTTGCTGCCTGTGTGTAGGGGTTGCTGCCTGTGTGTAGGGCTTGCTGCCTGTGTGTAGGGGTTGCTGCCTGTGTGTAGGGCTTGCTGCCTGTGTGTAGGGGTTGCTGCCTGTGTGTAGGGGTTGCTGCCTGTGTGTAGGGGTTGCTGCCTGTGTGGATGTGTTGCTGCCTGTGTGTAGGGGTTGCTGCCTGTGTGTAGGGGTTGCTGCCTGTGTGGATGTGTTGCTGCCTGTGTGTAGGGGTTGCTGCCTGTGTGTAGGGGTTGCTGCCTGTGTGGATGTGTTGCTGCCTGTGTGTGGGTGTGTTGTGTAATGTTTGTTAAGAAAAACTGGTTGTGCCTTTTAAGTAACATTTGTGTTTTTGGTCTTTTGTATTGCCATTACTAACAAAACAGAAACAAACATGGCTGCACCCCAGTTGAATCCATTCAAGGACCAGGAGTTCATGTCCGAATTCATTGCCCTGTACAGAAAAAATACCAACCTGTGGCAGCTCAAGAACCCTTTGTATGGCAATAGGGATGTCCGGAAGGCAACACTGGGGCCACTTGTGGCTTTTGTGAAGACTAAAGTCCCCAACGCAAACACCAAGTTTGTGGAAGCCAGAATTGCAAGTTTAAGGCACATGTACAAGCGGGAGCGCAAGAAGATTGAGGAATCAGTCAGATCAGGAGCAGCAGCAGAGAATGTTTATGTACCCAAGCTGTGGTACTACAACCAACTGACTTTTATAGGTGACCAGATGGAACCCAGGGAATCACTGTCGACTCTTCCCTCCACCCTTCCCTCCACTCTTCCCTCCACTCTTCCTCCACCCCAGCTGAGGCTTCCACGGAAGGAGAAGACCCCTCCACCTTGGAGCAGGCTGATGCGCCCAGCTGGAGCCAGGTATATATTTAGTAGCCTAAATTGTGATTGTGTGAATATTAATGCTGTCAACGTTAAAATGTGAAACAATTAACACCCTGAACTCAGAATTGTGAAAACAACTGACAAAAATTATGCACACTTCTAAAAAGTGTTGGTGCAACATATCGATACATATATAGTGTATACATACATCCAGTAGTGGCAAAAAAAGCGTTAGACAACATTGGTGATCTGCTTGGAAAATGCAGGGGTCCAAATGATAGCCTTTTGGATCTTTTGGAAAATTTAGATGCTCGTTCCTAAGTTTACAATTGGATGATTGAGTAGGCCAGAAACCACAAAACAGGTGTTTGATTTTTGTTTTATTTGCACACAGGATGAGCTGACCCAGGATGATGCCGGGACAAGTGGTATGGAGGAGGAGGAGGACATGCCCAGCGAGAGCCAGGAGGTGGCTGGGCCCAGCACGAGCCAGAAATGCCAGCTCCCTGTCCAGCAGGTTGCTGGAAATGGAGAGGGGCCAACGGCACCTGTGTGAGGGCCTAATTTCTGAGGCAATTAGGGGGGGTTTGAGGGGTGAATTACGAGAATCCACCCGCCTGACCCATGAAGGCCCGACACCAACTTCTCCTCCTCCTCCTCCTCGTCTTCCTTCTCCTCCTCCTCCTCCTCCTCCTCCTACTCCTCCTCCTACCACAAGTCAGCCTCCAAGGAAGCGTGCAGGGAAGACTGCAGGGAAGAGTGCAGGGAAGCGTGGTGCGAAGAGTCGGAAGTGATTGCCTGGCTTCAATCTGGTCTCCCATAAGACACAGGCTGTTGTAGTGCCACAGCTTGGGGACATAGATGTCATCTGCTGCTGTTCCTGGTCTGTCTGATTCCTGGTCAATCTTCTTGTGCTCCCTATATTGTATGAAATGTGCCCAAGCTTCATTTTTGGCTTCACAAACTTGGTGTCTGCCGTTGGGGCAAAAAGTCTTCACAAAATCTACAAGTGGCTCCAGTGTTGCCTTCCTATTTTGTTTTGCCTTGTTTGTTTTAACCAGAATAAATGGTCATTTTATTTTCATCAAATAATGATATACGTGCTTGATATTCAAAAACATAGTTTCTTTAGGAGTAGGCAGGTACATGTCTAAACATTCATTTGACAATACAAGTGTAAAGTGCAACTTCAAGGGAACTGCAAGTGCTGTCGCTGGAAAGGTGAGGTTTAAGATCTGAATTAAGGGCAAGCTCTGCTGACTCCACAATTGTATCATGTGTAATAACTAATCCTTTTGATAACCAACAAATCCTAAAAAATATCTATATAGAGATATATGTACATATATAATAGATATATATATATATATATATATATATATATATATATTTTTTTATTTTTAGACACGTATAGATCTATATATCTATATATATTTATCTATATATATATCTATGTAGATATCGATA
The DNA here is from genome assembly GCA_028564925.1 of Lithobates sylvaticus. Taxonomy (NCBI): domain Eukaryota; kingdom Metazoa; phylum Chordata; class Amphibia; order Anura; family Ranidae; genus Lithobates; species Lithobates sylvaticus. The sequence continues at coordinate 462,534,014 of CM053030.1, read as the reverse complement.
TATATTTTTTTGGCCTTATTGAGAAATATAGATATATTTTTCATTTGGTGATTTGGATATCTATATCTATCTATATCTATATATATATATATATATATATATATATATATATATATATATATATATATATATATATATATATATATATATATATATATTATATATATATATATATATATATATATAGACAAATATATAACTTCACTAAAGAATGCTGAAGAAAAAACGTTCGGGAGTACTCTGCGTGAATATACAAGCAGCAAGGCAAAATCATTCTTCAAGTACGATAACATACAAATCCCGCTGTCAGAAACAAAAAAAAAAAAAAAAAAACAACAGCGTGACGATTGTGCGAGCTTCAAAACGAAGGCTAGTTTTACCAGACCGAGCGAGTCCGTGACATAATAGCTACTGAGCATGCGTCCTTTTTGGTACGCCGGACCATACTACACACGACCGGATTATCCGCTGGACTGCCAAGTCCAGCGGATAATTTGAGAACAAAACCTGAAACTTTAGTCCGCCGTACTTTGGCCAAAAAAAGTACGCCGGCGCCCACACACGAGGGGATTATCCGCTGACTTCGGTCCAGCGGATAATCCCGCGGGATAGTCCCTTCGTGTGTACGCGGCATTAGAAATAGTTCACTGCAGTGTTGTTTGGCAGACAGACAAAACCATTGCAGGTGCAACTTACTTCCCAATAGAGATAACTGCATGATTCTTGAACATGTTGCCAAGGAAGACATAAAAACCTACATTTACCAGACACTGCCAAGTCTTACTGCTGGTTATATTTTTCTCGACTGAATGATCCCACAATCTGCAATGGCTTAGCACCAGTGTTTCCAAACCCAGTACATTGGCAAAATTCAGAGAAGGAAGTCTTTAGAATTCAATGGAAATGTACAAATCAACAGGGAATATTTAACCGCAAATCAGCAAAATTGCAGAGTCTATGCTTCTAAGCAAGGGCTGGATGACAGATTCCCTTAAAATGCACCATAAATGTTCCAATTAAAATATATATTTTTTTTAAACAGGCAACTTGGGACAGAGATCAGGAACAAGCATACTCTTAATCACATTCAGGTGCTTGTGCACACATTCATCTTGCCTGTACAGTGCCCCAATAGCTTGCAATTATGGCAGGCTCTATAAGTAGAACAAGAGGTTGAGCTTCCCCATATAGCTCACATCTCCCTACACCTATTCCAGCAATGTGATGGGTGGCAACATGAAGCCATAGGGGTCAGGAAGGGTCCGAGCTACAGAGAAACCATAACAGCCCTTGTTGCAATTTCCATTATAAAGAACCCTGGAATTTTATGCTATTGTGATGCTTTGCACCTAAAGATGCCTGCTATTCAAAAGTGGGAGCAGCTTACCATAATCTCTAAACCATTATTAAGGCTTCTTGCAGACTGAGGCGCTGGGCGCGCTGGCGGTAAAGCGGCGCTATATTTAGCGCAGATTTACCGTCATTTTAGTGGCGCTTTTCGGCCGCTGCAGCGGCGCTTTGCGGGCGGGTTTGGAGCGCTGCCCCATTGTTTTCAATGGGAGGGGGCGCTTTAGGAACGGTAAATACACCGCTCCTACAGCGCTCCAAAGATGCGGCTTGCAGGACATTTTTCAGCGTCCTGCAAGCGCACCGCTCCAGTGTGAAAGCCCTCTGGCTTTCACACTGGAGACACAGCAGCGGCTGTTTAAAGGCGCTTTGCAGGCGCTATTTTTAGAACTTTAGCACCTGCAAAGCGCCTCAGTGTGAAAGGGGCCATAGGGTTGCCTTAATGGCTGTGGCATTGGATTGGGTCTACTGATGCTGATAATGTAACAGAAATGAATGCACCTGGTGCTTGTGTATCATTCTAATGGTACATGTATGCAGGCATTTACAGTATGCCTGAACTCCACCAAAACTCTTTCTGTAGTTAGTCATCTTCAGGCTCCAATTAAACATAGCAGGACAAAGCTGCGTGCAGCAACCTAAGGAGTTTATTGATTTATTGAAACCAATGGGACAGCACAGTTGTCATGCATGGGCTGTTCTAATCCAGGTCCTCAGAAATACCTTTGTTGACAGAATTCAGTGTACCATTAAGGTTGCATAAGCATGCTCCATTCACTTTAAACTGAGACTGAAGTAGGCAAATCCTAAGCAAGATATGGTGGGCCATAACCACCCAGCTACATAAGCCAAGACAAGGTATAGAAGGTTTGCTTGCAGGCATAATATGCAAAAGGTGACGGAGACTCTGGCAAGCGCTAATTGGCACTGGACTAGCACCTCTATAGAGCAGAAATCATGAGAACCAATGCGGAGCAAACTTTTGTTTTTCGTAAGAGTTGGTTAAAATGTAATTCAACTCAACTTCAACTCAAGTTTTTATGACAGCCTGTGTCCCTATTGGGAAAACCCACATTTTTTAAGTGGTCCACAAAACTAAACGTTAGGGGAAATCTTCCAACTGGGACACCTGTTCCAAGGACAAGCCCAAAGGAAGGAAATTTCCCACACGTTGCAAGATTTTTCTAACGTCCTGTTGCAAATTTCACAAATTTCACTCAGTACTCAAGATTGTCTGTACTGATCTGCTTTCATTTATCCTGTAAATACTACAGTGTTCAATAGTGATTATTAAACGTGTGTAGTGAAATCTTATATAATAATAAAATTATATATCACTAAAGGAGAATAACTGAAAATAAAATTATACTCTGTATAGGACGTCAAATAAGTTAGGGTAGTGAAACCAACTGATTACAAGCAAATGTGACTGAAATTAAACTATCACCAAATAATACTGTGTTTCATATTTTAGAAACGATGACTATTATGAGAAAAATAAATAAACATTAAAAGTCAATTAGTAATACACCATAGTGACTTGAGTGATTAAAATATATCATAAAGTGACTTGTGCGGCTTGTCTGATGTACTCCGTCACCGGTTGAGGGAAGGCTTACCAACTATCGTGGACTCAGGTAGGCTTACGCCATATGAGTCAAAATTGCTGTGTGGTATTTGCAATACACCGATGTGGGCAGTTATTCCAATGTCTGGTGACCAATGACAAGACCATACGTGGAATGGTTGATGGAAGCTCAGAATAAGATGGTAGGCAGGTATAGCATGTGGTTCATCCCCAATGGTATTACCGGCAAAGAGAAATGAGACCATATAGCGTAATACCGTCAAGTAAACAAAAATTTAATAAATATAAAATGAGTACTCACATGTACAAAGGCTTAAATAGGCATGTATAAAATAAATTGGCAGCAGTGGCAGCATTGGCAGCAGTGCCACTGCTGCCTAGGGAGACTATCGTGCTGATGCCACTGCTGCCAATTTCTTTTATACATGCCTATTTAAGCCTTTGTACATGTGAGTACTCATTTTATATTTATTAAATTTTTGTTTACTTGACGGTATTACGCTATATGGTCTCATTTCTCTTTGCCGGTAATACCATTGGGGATGAACCACATGCTATACCTGCCTACCATCTTATTCTGAGCTTCCATCAACCATTCCACGTATGGTCTTGTCGTTGGTCACCAGACATTGGAATAACTGCCCACATCGGTGTATTGCAAATACCACACAGCAATTTTGACTCATATGGCGTAAGCCTACCTGAGTCCACGATAGTTGGTAAGCCTTCCCTCAACCGGTGACGGAGTACATCAGACAAGCCGCACAAGTCACTTTATGATATATTTTAATCACTCAAGTCACTATGGTGTATTACTAATTGACTTTTAATGTTTATTTATTTTTCTCATAATAGTCATCGTTTCTAAAATATGAAACACAGTATTATTTGGTGATAGTTTAATTTCAGTCACATTTGCTTGTAATCAGTTGGTTTCACTACCCTAACTTATTTGACGTCCTATACAGAGTATAATTTTATTTTCAGTTATTCTCCTTAGTGATATATAATTTTATTATTATATAAGATTTCACTACACACGTTTAATAATCACTATTGAACACTGTAAGCGCCGCACTATTTATTTATTCACGTTTTCTATTTTTACATACTATTGTTGTGCAGGCTGCTGGATCCATTTACGTGTAGATAGCGTGTTTTTTCCCCTCCCCTTTCCATTGTTAATCCTGTAAATACTAGTTTGTCTGCAGTGACCATTATGAGATCTTCAGGGAAGGAACGTGTGTGTGTGTGTGTGTGTGTGTATATATATACACATTATATTACCAAAAGTATTGGGACACCTGCCTTTACACGTACATGAACTTTAATGTCATCCCCGTCTTAGTCCGTAGGGTTCAATATTGAGTTGGCCCACCCTTTGCAGCTGTATCAGCTTCAACTTTTCTGGGAAGGCTGTAAACAAGGTTTAGGTGTGTCTATGAGAATGTTTGACCATTCTTCCAGAAGCGCATTTGTGAGGTCAGGAACTGATGTTGGATGAGAAGGCCTGGCTGACAGTCTCTGCTCTAATTCATCCCAAAGGGGTTCTATCTGGTTGAGGTCAGGACTCTGTCAATTTCCTCCACCCCAAACTCAGTCATCCATGTCTTTATGGACCTTGCTTTGTGCACTGGTGCGCAGTCATGTTGGAACAGGAAGGGGCCGTCCCCAAACTGTTTCCACAAAGTTGGGAACATGCAATTGTCCAAAATGTCTTAGTATGCTGGAGCTTAAGAGTTCCCTTCACTGGAACTAAGGGGACAAGCCCAACTCCTAAAATACAATCTTGCATCATACTCCCCCTTCACCAAATGACTTGGACCAGTGCACAAAGAAAGGTCCATAAAAATATGGATGAGCGAGATAGGGGTAGAGGAAGAATGGTCAAACATTCCCAAAGACACTCCTAAACCTTGTGGACAGCCTTCCCAGAAGAGTTGAAGCTGTTATAGCTGCAAAAGGTGGGCCAACTCAATATTGAACCCTACAGATTAAGACTGGGATGCCATTAAAGTTCATGTGCGTGTAAAGCAGGTGTCCCAATACTTTTGATAATATAGTGTGTGTGTGTATATATATATATATATATATATATATATATATATATATATATACACACACGTTCCTTCCCTGAAGATCACCATATGGTGTTGACAGAAAGACATTCCTCATAATGGTCACTGCAGACAAACTAGTATTTACAGGATAAATGAAAGCAGATCAGTACAGACAACCTTGAGTACTGAGTGAAATTTGTGATTTGAAATCAGAGGAGGAGGACTGTGCTCATTCCTTTAATGTGACCCAGATGTTGTTGATTAGTCTTTAATCAACAACTCACTTGAGGTATGTTGGAAAAAAGTGATATGGAAAGAAGCAGAAGTTTGTATACTCGTCCACCTTCTCCAGATTACTAAAATAAGTGCTTCTGATTTGTCTGGAGCTTGGAACAAAATGTTGTAAAATCAATATTAATCAAAAGTGTAAAAAATATATAGATGTTTCCAAAGCTTGTGCAACAGGGAGGAGACAAGCACTTGCATCATGTGCAATGCCCTGTGCAAAATGTTGTATTGTAATCAGAGTAAGCTAAACAAAAGAGAGATGGTTGCCGCATTCCCTGTTCACATCTTGAAAAGTGAAAAAAAATATGAAGAGTATGATTATTCTAACCTATTTTAGGCAGAAATAGCACTTCCTTACATTAGGGTCCCTAGAGAGCCCCCCCTTACATCAGGGTCACCAGAGAGCCCCCCTCCTTACATCAGGGTCCCCATAGAGCCTCTCCTTACATCAGGGTCCCCAGAGAGCCCCCCCTTACATCAGGGTCCCCAGAGAGCCCCCCCTTACATCAGGGTCCCCATAGAGCCTCTCCTTACATCAGGGTCCCCAGAGAGCCCCCCCCTTACATCAGGGTCCCCAGAGAGCCCCCCTTACATCAGGGTCCCCAGAAAGCCTCTCCTTACATCAGGGTCCCCAGAGAGCCTTTCCTTACATCAGGGTCCCCAGAGAGCCTCCCTACTTACAACAGGGTCCCCAGAAAGCCTCCCTTTACATCAGGGTCCCCAGAGAGCCTTCCCATACATCAGGTTCCCCAGAGAGCCTTCCCATACATCAGGTTCCCCAGAGAGCCTTCCCATACATCAGGTTCCCCAGAGAGCCTCCCTACTTACATTAGGGACCCCAGAGACCCCCTCCTTACATCAGGGTCCCCAGAGTGCCCCTCCTTACATCCGGGTCCCCAGAGAGCCCCTCCTTACATCAGGGTTCCCAGAGAGCCTCCATAATTACATTAGGGTTTCCCTAGAATCCCCCTCATTACATCAGGGTCCACCAGACAGCCCACCCTTACATCAGTGTCCCCAGAGGGCCCCCTTCCTTACATCAGTGTCCCCAGAAACCCCCCACTTACATCAGAGTCCCCAGAGAATCCCCCCACCCTTACATCAGGGTCCCCAGAGAGCCTCCCCTTACATCAGGGTCCCCAGAGAGCCTCTCCCTACATCAGGGTCCCCAGAGAGCCTCCCCCTTACATCAGGGTCCCCAGAAAGCCTCCCTTTACATCAGGGTGCCCAGAGAGCCTTCCTATACATCAGGTTCCCCAGAGAACCCCCCTTATATCAGGGTCCCCAGAGAGCCTACCTACTTACATTAGGGACCCCAGAGACCCCCTCATTACATCAGGGTCCCCAGAGAGCCCCTTCCTTACATCAGGGTCCCCAGAGTGCCCCTCCTTACATTCGGGTCCCCAGAGAGCCCCTCCTTACATCAGGGTTCCCAGAGATCCTCCATAATCACATTAGGGTCCCCAGAGTCCCCCTCATTACATCAGGGTCCACAGAGAGCCCCCCCTTACATCAGTGTCCCCAGAGAGCCTCCCCCTTACATCAGTGTCCCCAGAGAGCCCCCCTTACATCAGTGTCCCCAGAGAGCCCCCCTTACATCAGTGTCCCCAGAGGGCCCCTTCCTTACATCCGTGTCCCCAGAAAGCCCCCCTTACATCAGGGTCCCCAGACAGCCCCCCCTTCCAAAGTTTCCCCTGTACCTGACTGGTCTCCACTGTCTGTGCACCTCCAACCCCCAGCACATCTCTGTACACCACCAGCCACTGTGCCATCAAACGCAGCCACTGTACCCATAAATTGCTGCCACTGTGCCGTCAAACGCAGCTACTGTACCCATCAATTGCTGCCGGTGAGCCCATCAATTGCCACTACTGTGCCCCATCAATTGCTGCCAGTGTGCCCATCAGTTGCCGCTACTGTGCCCAATCAATTGCTGCTACTGTGCCCCATCAATTGCTGCCAGTGTGCCCATCAATTGCCGCTACTGTGCCCCATCAATTGCTGCCAGTGTGCCCATCAATTGCTGCAACTGTGCCCCATCAAATGCTGCCAATGTGCATCGCCCAGGAGTCGGGACGTACCTGTCTCACAGAGGGTCACTGAGGTATCCTCCATGTCCATGCTCCTCGATGTCTCCGGTACTCTCTATCAGGCATCCAATCACAGAGCCTGTTGTTCCAGCCAATCAGGTAACAGGTAACCAGACCCAAGCACCTGATTGGCTTAGAGGTGGGTCAGTGTTAGGAAAATGATTTATTCGCTTTCCTAACACAACACTGAGTAAACAGCAAATGCACAGCATTGTGCCCGCTGTTTACCATTTTTGAAGCCTATTAGAGCCTACGGCTCTAATCAGGACGCTTATTAGAGCCCACGGCTCTAATCAGGCACTTCCAAAAAAAAACAGCCACTGTAATTCAGGTGCCCGGCCCCCCGACACGGGCCGGACACCTGATTAGAGGTCAATGCAATGCATGAATCTATCTATGATGAGAGAGAGGTGACAGGAGAGAGGGGGCGGTGCTCCTGCATTCTTTATGGACGCACCACCACTGATTGTCAGTGTAAATCCCATTTACTTTGGTGGTCATTGTAAATCTTCTCATTAAATTGGAGCTTGGTGTACAATCCCTTTATTCACACTAGTGGCCAGTGTGAAGGTCCCCCTCTTTACATTGGTGGTTACTGTGAATGCTTCTATTACATTAGTGGTCAGTGTAATCCCCTAGTACATTGGTGGCCAGTGTTGAAACTCCTCTTTATATTGGTAGTCGGTAAAAAAAATCAGCATTGCCATTGAACACACCCTCCCCTTTCCACGGCACTGCCACTGATCCCAGGAGTTTTAGGACCCCTTGGAGTTTTCTGTCTATTGATGGGCCCCCCCCCCCCCCAGTCCATGGTGTGCAGGCAGGTGGAGAGAAAAATTGCATGGGGGGGGGGGGGCCAAGAAAATGTTTGCCCAGGGTCCGATCAATATTAAAAACGGCCCTGAACCCCCTCCTAAAGAGGGCTACATACTGTATATGTAAAGAATCAATGAAGACATTACTAGATTGGTATGTGTTTGTTTTTTCAGGGCCTTCTATTTAGTGTTCTTGATCCCTGGGACCAGTCCCTGTGACTAGTAACTGAAATGATGGGGGGACATAATTGTGCTAAGACATGTGTGCCCTTCACTTCTGATAATATCCCAAACACTGCCCAAATCACTACCCAGCACTACTAATGAAGAGGGGTTGTGTATTTTTTCTGAATCATTTAGCTGTGTGTGTGACATTTCATGTTATTAAAGTCTGTTCACAGCACAGTCTATTTAAGCTAATCATAGTATTATAATAATAAGCTACTAAATAGCCATAGCAGCGCTAATATAGTTTCATATTGTAAAAAAACAATCATTTAACACCACATAACAAGCAATTTTGCACCCCAGATAAACCCTGAATCTTATCCACAGGCCATTTAGCATCTTCTGGCACAATGGAGTCATTTTCATCACTAAACAAACATAAAACAAATCAAATGCATCTACTGGCGCACTTAAAGAATGATAAACTTTAAAAAATATATATTTCTAAATACAAATGTATGGTGGAAGATACACAAATATAAAAAAATAAAAGAAAAAACAATAGGAAAAAAATGATATATATCAACAAGATTATTATGTTAATCCCCTGTATATTTGTAGGACCACCAGGATTAATACCACACTTCCATCATTCCTTTGTATAGACCTTTCTTATCTTATTCCACACAACCTTCCAACTAGCAGATCTTTCCACCCCACACCTATAACTACCACCCTAATCCCAAAATTGGTTTATAATTGACTGGCTAATTTATCAAACCTTACTGGGAGACAAATAACTCCTAATATCCATCCCTTACCTAATCCACATGATCATTTTTATAGCCCCTTGTCTAAAAATGTAGTTTTTGATATAACAATCTGTTTCTAATAATCCTCCAGTCTGCATGTTCCTTTTAATCGACAACATTGTATATCACTATCCATTTGGAATGATGACTGTTTCTTTCACACAGTCTGAATTTTTATGCAAAGAGCAAGTATGTCCAAGTTATAACGTTCCATTGTTTGTCTAATGTTAGTTGCAAGCCTAAAATTACCTGACTCGTCTCACTCACTACTAGAGCACACTGAAAATAAATAAAAAATAAAAATTAAGAAAAAAAAAAAAAGAAGTAAAATCCTGTAATACAACTTAAGTCCCAGCCCAAATAAAGATAGTATCATACCTACCCCTCCTATAAAAGAGCAAGTGTTCCCTAGTAGGGATGGGCCGGTGTTCGATTCGAACCCATGTTCGAATCGAACATCGGGCATTCGCCCGTTCGGCGAGCCCAGAACTATTTGGGCCGCTCGCATCACATTCGTGTGATGCGAGCGGCCCGCAATTCATTGCGCCAGTCGCAGTGCAATTCTTGGTGATGATTGGCCAAGCATGCACTGTGACCCCACATGCTTGGCCAATCACAGCGCCGGCAGCGAGGAGAGCCACAATTGGCTACAGGCAGGATGCCTGTAGCCAATTATAGCTCAGGGGCTTTAGTACACGCCCCACGGTATAAGAGGCCGCCGTGGCGGCGGCCTTGCATATTGTGTTTCAGTGTCAGCGTGTCAGTGTGCTGCTGACTGCTGAGAATATGTGCAGTATTTCTGGGGATTTGTGTGTGCGTGCTGTTAGTACAGCATTGCAGTATCACATCTGGGGGGTGTCTATAGGTTGCCTGTGAAGGGGGGCAGGTTTCCTGTGCTTAGAACTGTCCCTGCAAAAAGTGTAATTTTTGCAGGAAAAAAGCTATTTAAAAGCACTCGCGGCTAATGAATTGATGGCTCCCGTAACACAGAGAACTGTCATTCATTGATAAAAAACACAAAAAAAGCGTGGGGGTCCCCCCAAATTCAATAACCAGGCCCTTCAGGTCTGGTATGGATATTAAGGGGGACCCCAGCCAAAAAAAAATAAAAAATGGCGTAGGGTCCCCCTCAAAATCCATACCAGACCCTTGAGGTCTGGGATGGATTTTAAGGGGAACCCCAGCCAAAAAAAAAAATGGCGTGGGGTCCCCCTCAAAATCCATACCAGATCCTTATCCGAGCACGCAACCTGGCAGGCCGCAGGAAAAGAGGGGGGATGAGAGCGCCCCCCTCCCTCCTGAACCGTACCAGGCCACATGCCCTCAACATTGAGAGGATGCTTTTGGGGTCTGAGACCCCCAAAGCACCTTGTCCCCATGTTGATGAGGACAAGGGCCTCTTCCCCACAACCCTGGCCGGTGGTTGTGGGGGTCTGCGGGCGGGGGGCTTATCAGAATCTGGAAGCCCCCTTTAACAAGGGGACCCCCAGATCCCGCCCCCCCCGTGTGAAATGGTAAGGGGGTACAAAAGTACCCCTACCATTTCACCAAAAAAGTGTCAAAAATGTTAAAAATTACAGGAGACGGTCTTTGACAATTCCTTTATTAAAATCTTCTTTCTTCTTTCTTCATCCTTCGGTTTCTTCATCTTCTCCTTCCGTCATCTTTTTCCATCTTCTTCCATCTTCTTCTTCCTCCGATCCGCTTCTTCTTGCGCTGGTCTTCTCGTCCTTCTCGTCCGGCATCTTCTTCCATGGCATCGGCGTCTGTGTCGGTGTCTCTTCTTGGGCCACTCCTTGCAATGGGAGGCTCCCGCTGTGTGAGGCTTCGCTGCATCTGACAGGTCTTTTATAACGGAGGGCACCTGGTGACCCCGCCCCCTCTGACGCACGGGGACGTCATGGGGAATTCCCTATGGCTTTCCCCATGACGTCAGAGGGGGGCAGGGTCACCAGGTGCCCTCCGTTATAAAAGACCTGTCAAACGGAACGAAGCCTCACACAGCGGGAGTCTCCCATTGCGAGGAGCAGCCCGACAGAAGAACAGACGCCGACGCCATGGAAGAAGATGCCGGATGAGAAGGACGAGAAGACCAGCGCAAGAAGAAGCGGATCGGAGGAAGAAGAAGATGGAAGAAGATGGAAGAAGATGACGGAAGGAGAAGATGAAGAAACCGAAGGATGAAGAAAGAAGAAAGAAGATTTTAATAAAGGAATTGTCAAAGACCGTCTCCTGTCATTTTTACAATTTTTGACACTTTTTTGGTGAAATGGTAGGGGTACTTTTGTACCCCCTTACCATTTCACACGGGGGGGCGGGATCTGGGGGTGCCCTTGTTAAAGGGGGCTTCCAGATTCCGATAAGCCCCCCGCCCGCAGACCCCCACAACCACCGGCCAGGGTTGTGGGGAAGAGGCCATTATCCTCATCAACATGGGGACAAGGTGCTTTGGGGGTCTCAGACCCCCAAAGCATCCTCCCAATGTTGAGGGCATGTGGCCTGGTACAGTTCAGGCGGGAGGGGGGGCGCTCTCGTCTCTCCCTCTTTTCCTGCGGCCTGCCAGGTTGCGTGCTCGGATAAGGGTCTGGTATGGATTTTGAGGGGGACCCCACGCCATTTTTTTTGGCTGGGGTTCCCCTTAAAATCCATCCCAGACCTCAAGGGTCTGGTATGGATTTTGAGGGGGACCCTACGCCATTTTTTTTTTGGCTGGGGTCCCCCTTAATAACCATCCCAGACCTGAAGGGCCTGGTTATTGAATTTGGGGGGACCCCCACGCTTTTTTTTTTTATCAATGACTTTTTTTTTTATGAATGGCTTTCAATGAATGACTGTTCTCTGTGTTACGGGAGCCGTCAATTCACATTAGCCGCGAGTGATTTTAAATAGCTTTTTTCCTGCAAAAATGACACTTTTTGCAGGGACAGTTCTAAGCACAGGAAACATGCGCCCCTTCACAGGCATACTATAGACACCCCCAGGTACGAAATTTAAAGGAATATTACACTTTTATTGTTTCAATTTAAGCATTATTAAAATCACTGTTCCTGAAAAAACGGCCATTTAAAAAAAAAAAATTTGCATTGATACATGTCCCCTGGGGCAGGACCCAGGTCCCCAAACACTTTTTATGACAATAACATGCATATCAGCCTTTAAAATTAGCACTTTTGATTTTGAACGTTCGCATCCATTATAACTAATAGGGTTCTAAAGCTCGCACGGACTTTAGGTCCGTTCGCGGGTTCTGGTGCGAGCCGAACGGGGGGGGGTGTTCGGCTCATCCCTATTCCCTAGAAGTGTTTTAGACTGTAAAGCATGCTAGTCCTAATAATCTATAACTTATGGGGGGGGGGGGCCTTCCCTGACTGTTTCTATTTCTGTAAATATAGCCACCCAACCAAAAAAAAAAAAACCTACTGATTATAGCGGTTGTATACCTGCAGAAAAAGATATTTTAAAAAAACCCTGTGAGGCAAAGGCATAATGAGCTCATTATGAAATACTTACCTTAGAACGAGGTCCCCGTATCGCAGGCCGGTCCACGCCGAGGGAGCTCTCGGCGTGTCTCTTCAGGGTTCGCGGCTCCGACGCTGTGAGTGACCGGAGCTATGATAACGTCATTCCTGCGCATGCGTGCGGGAGACTTCTTCCCGACAAGGTCCGGCAGCGTATTCCAGACCTTCAGCCAGGCATTCACACCGCATGCGCCACTGACGTCAGCGGCTGCATGCGAAGTGAATATCTCCTAAACTGTACAGGTTTAGGAGATATTCATTTTACCTACAGGTAAGCCTTATTATAGGCTCACCTGTAGGTAAAAATAAAAAAAAATGGTTATACAACCACTTTAACTAAAAAATTATTCTACTGACTAAAAATCCTTAGTGGAACCTAGAGAAGACTGTTGGATTGTGCTAGACAGCTTGTCTTCTAAACACTACCCATGTGATGAGGATTTATAGGTGCTTTTACTTCTATGATTTTGAGTGCTTTACTCTATTAAATAAATCACTATTTGCTGGATTTACTGCACTGTGCTTGGTTTGTTTTATGTTGATTCACAGAACAGCAGTATGTCAGCTTGGAAAACTTTAGAGTAACAGATATCCTGAAAAGTAAAGTCCATATTAAAGCGGAGGTTCACACAAAAATTGAACCTCCGCTTTTCAGAACCCTCCCCCCCTCCGGTGTCACATTTGGCACCTTTCAGGGGGGGGGGGGTGCAGATACCTGTCTAAGACAGGTATTTGCACCCACGTTCGGGCATAGACTCCCACGGGAGTTTATGCCTCTTCCCTTCCCGCTGCGCTGTCTGCTGGGACACACACGGGTGCCAGAGACAGCAGGGACATTTCTGATTACTGCAAGGCTTCATTTCCTGATTCCCATACCGAAGAAGGCGGCGGCAGCATCCGAGGACTGAGGGACAGTTCAGCCTCAGGTGCCGACATCGCTGGACCCTGGGACAGGTGAGTGTCCTTATTTTAAAAGTCAGCAGCTGCAGTATTTGTAGCTGCTGACTTTAAAAAAAAAAATTTTGCGGGACTCCCTCCTTAATAGAGGCATCACAGGGGATATCAAGTTTTTCATTACCCTCTGCAGTATTCCTAACCAGGGGAAAACTGACCATTTGGGCACTCGGGCACTGCAGAGGGCCTAGGGCCACTAGGGGGCCCATCAGGGTTGATCGCTCATTCCGCTCGCTCATCCCCACCCCCTTTCCTGACCGGCCGGGCTGCATGCTCAGATAAGGGTCTGGTATGGACTTTGGGGGGACCCCACACTGTTTTTTCGGCGCAGGGGGGTTACCCTCAAAATCCATACCAGGCGACGGGGCTCGCAAGGTGTCAATCTCGCCCATGAAAGCGGCGAGATCGACTTCCTTCTCTAGTCCCGTCGTACCTCGAGTCACGTTCAAAATGAACGGACTTTACTCCATGTGTGGGCAAGTCCGTTCATTTGGAAAGTCCGTCGGACCTGCGTACAGACGAGTGGACTTCCCGACAGGAACTGGGTTCAGGGTACTTTCGGCGGGAAGACTTAAAACATGTTTTAAATCTAGGTGCGGCGGACTTTTGGGAAGAAAAAGTCCGCTGGAGCCCACACACGATCGGAATGTCTGCCGGACTATGGTCCGCCGGAAAGTCTTAAAGTGTGTACGTGGCATAAGCAGTTTTCCTAATATGTTCTATTATTACTAAACAATGAATGAATGGGAAAAAAAACAGAAGATTAATCACTGATAAGTAGATAGGAGATCATGCCTAATCTTAACTAATGGAAAGCTAATGATTAATGAGAAACTATGAACATGTTATCAGATGGGACAGCTGTTCAGAGATCACTTAACATTTCTGTAATAAGCTTTGTGAGTTACAGATTTGCATTAATGTGAAGTTAACATCGCAGTAACGGGCTCGATTAGCCCCGTGAATACGGTCTACAGTATGAAACATTACATTCCAACAATTGATGATTTGTAAATGGGATCTAGCAGCTGGAACAATTAAAACAGTCTCAACAAACTTGGTTGAAAGTGATAGGCTATATTATAAGCGGACTTTATTCCTGAGGCTTTTAAAAGAAAATTACCATTAGTGTAGGAAATTTTGCAAAACGAATGTGAAGATTATGTGAAGAATCGAGTTGTAAAGTACTGAATGGAGAGTAAAGGTACCCATTTGCAATAACTTCTTATCAGAACAATTGTTTTTCAATCTGACATACCCATCTCCATATAAGACAGGCTCTCCATAGAGGAATTCATGCATGTGGCTTTGGCTTGTATAAGCTTAAGGTGGAACTCTTTGAAAGTATTAGTTTCATCCTGGTAAGCATAGCATTTCTCTGAGCTGAACTTCTGTATATCCTACCTCCCGTATTTCCATATAGTATGTACCAGGAAACCAGTTAAAATATCTGTTATAATATTTTGATTTATTATATATATATATATATATATATATATATATATATATATATATATATATATATATATATATATATATATATATATATATATATATATATATATATACCAAAAATGATGTGCTTGGTCCTTGGGACTTCGAGAATGCTGCATAGGAATATAATCTTCCTTGGATTTCCATCTCCCACTAAAGAGAAGAGAAAGAGAAGAGAAACAGTTAAATGGCATAAAGAAGTCATCATATACAAAGTGCAGTAACCCAGCACAACTAGAAATTACATGTTAACTGACTCCAAGATGCTGATTTTGATTGGCTGTTAAAGATTACCACCACCTGAACATCCTTGCCACTATTTAAACCAAAGATACGTTTAAGGGTAGATTTCGACATGCATCTAAATCTCCTTTTACTCTGAAGCCCGAAATTGCACTTCACAGGTTACTGGCTACAGGCTACTGACAAGCGATGAGGAAGCAATGTGATGGCTCCTGAATGCCGCTTCTTGCCAACAAACATACTGCAACCACGTGCATTGCACACGGTTGCTGGACATTTGCGGCGCTTCCCCATTTGCTAGAGTGTGTAGCATTCAGCTGGCATGCCACCAGCTTATCGCTGCATGTCAGGTAAACTTTGCCGTGGACTGCCTATTGCAATTTAAAAGGGGGCGGCAGGAGGCAAAAACACAACTCACTTGCACATTTTTGCTACCCCCCAACCGCACATCTAAATTAAGCCTTAAAGTGCATGATATTGATGGGTAGGCTCTCTGAGAATAACAAATCCCAGGAAGGAAAGCAGCACGGAAGGAAGGGAGGAAGAAAGGAGGGGGAAGGAAAAGATGGGGGAAGGAAGGGGTGGAGGGAGGAAGGAAGAAAGTGAGGAAGGAGGGGAGGAAAGACATTGAGAGGAAGAAATAGAGGGTGGAGGGAGGGAGGAAGGAATAAGGGGGCTCATATTAGCTATTAAGGAAGAAGAGCAGGGATGGAAGTAGGAAGGTAGGGTGGAAGGTAGAGAAGGATAGAAGGTAGAGAGAGATTTTTACAAATAACTATAAATATATTTACATGCGTTAAAATATGTATTTCTTATATCAACAAAAAAGCAACCCACTTCCTCCCCAGCCCCCTACACTAACACGAGAATTCCCCAAACCAAGTACATATTTACCACTCCAATTAAAACAGCAGCCTCCAGCGGTGTTCGTACCAAGGGTGCAAAAATCTCCTCCATCACTAGTGTAGCATGTAAATATTATATACATATGTATCTATATATATATATATATATACACGCACACACACGCACACAGTACACTTCTCACTTTTGTTAATATTTTATTATATCTTTTCATGTGACAACACTGAAGAAATTACACTTTGCTACAATGCAAAGTAGTAAGTGTACAGCTTGTATAACAGTGTAAATTTGCTGTCTCCTCAAAATAATTCAACACAGCCATTAATGTCTAAACCGCTGGCAACAAAAGTGAGTACACCCCTAAGTGAAAATGTCCAAATTTGACCCAATCAGCCATTTTCCCTCCCCGGTGTCATGTGACTCGTTAGTGTTAGAAGGTCTCAGGTGTGTATGGAGAGCAGGTGTGTTAAATTTGGTGTTATTGCCAAGACCCTGAAACTGAGCTGCAGCACGGTGGCCAAGACCATACAGTAGTTTAACAGGACAGGTTCCACTCAAAACAGGCCTCGCCATGGTCGACCAAAGAGGATGAATGCATGTGCTCAGTGTCATATCCAGAGGTTTTCTTTGGGAAATAGACGTATGAGTGCTGCCAGCATTGCTGCAGAGGTTGAAGGGGTGGGGGGGTCAGCCTGTCAGTGCTCAGACCATATGCCACACACTGCATCAAATTGGTCTGCATGGCTGTCGTCCCAGAAGGAAGCCTCTTCTAAAGATATAATAAAACATTTACAAATATGTGAGGTGTATACTCACTTTTGTGAGATACTGTATATATACACAGTGGTTAGCACTTCAACCTAGCAGCACTAGGGCCATTGGTTCGAATCCCAACCATGACACTACCTACCAAAGACATGCTGGTCAGATTATTGGATCCTGTATAAATTAGCCCTAATATATGTATGAATTTGAGTTAGAGACATTAGATTGTAAGCTCCTTGAGGGCAGGGACTGATTTGAATGTACAATATATATGTAAATATACTTTGTAAATTGTCAGCACTATATAAGTACCTGTAATAATAGTAGTAATATTAGCAAATTTGTTCCTGTTCAACTGGAAGGGGTCTGTAGGAGTGGTTGGACTTGTAAAGCTGACCTTTCTATTCAAATAAAACTCACATTAACATGTATCTTTGCATGTAAGAAAAACAAATTCAGCTGCTCCAGCCCGTAGGATGGGGTGTCACTGCAGCAAGAATGTATAAATGAAAACAAAGGATGGCCGAACTCCCATACACAATGCAAGTACAGTTTATTCTGGGGACAAATAAAAACAACAGCACTCAATGGTGTGCAGGCAAGGGGAAGCAGATGATGCATTTCACGCGACTAGCGTGCTTTGTCAGAACCATACAAACTACAACCACCATACGTATATATATGTTGAACATCACATGTAACTAATTAGGTGATTGGACTTGCAGTTTTCAACCTCTTTCCTTATTCAAAAAGACATACACATAACTCCAAATATTTGCTTTTATTCGTTTTAAAGCAATATACAAATACATATAATATATAATTATTCTTATTACAAAATTGAATATTATATTGCGTCATCACCAAAAGATATCGATATTCAATAATAATATTTATTTTATATTTAATAATTATAATATTTATATTATATTTTAATAATTTCTAATATCCAGTTCTATATTAATCAATTTAACATATAATTCTATACATGGACATCAATAAGAACAACACACAAAAAAAAATATTAAATTAAAGGGGGGGCACCGTCCTGTTCATAGGTATTGTAAAAAAAACTTGCTGAAGTTCTAAACTCTTCCCATTGTTGCCATATTTTTGGCATTTGATTACTTGAATTCTCTTCAAACATATTCATTTCCTCCATGGATTGCATTTCTCTCATCTTGCAGACCCATTAAATTATTGTGGGAGTTTTTGATTTTCGCCAGTTACGGGCTATTATTGTCCTAGCTGCTGTTATCAATTGGTGCGGGATATCTCCCCTGATGAATTTCATTGAGCCTGGCATAATAGATAGTATTGAGATATCAATACTAGATTGAGTATCTGATCCCGATACCATCCGATAGATAGCAAATATTTTAAGCCAGAAATCCTTCACCATTGGACACCTATACCATATGTGCGCCATTGTACCGTTTTCCCTAAAGCATCTCCAACATGTTTCCGAGTTATTTCCATTTATATTATGCAGGTCATTTGGACACGAATACCATCCTATCATGATTTTATAGTTTCTTTCCTGATGTTTAGCCGCAAATGCTATTTTGTGTATCAAATAAAATGCCTTCTCCAATTCTGATAGTGAAATTGTTTTTTCTATTTAATTTTCCCATTTTCTCATAGATGTAATTCCTTAAGGGAACCTGAAGGGAGTAAGAGCGTATATACATTTGATAAATTATGAGTTGGTCTCTGTTCCTGTATTAATAGTTGCTCAAAACTATTTATCGATCTATCAATCAAAAAAGTAGATCTTATATTTGTACTGCATCCATTTATGCTCATGTTCAGGCCCCATGTCATATAGCTGAGGAATCCTACCATCCACTAGGGTCTGAACTATCCTTATATTCTCAATCCTATTCCTTTTAAAAAAAAGTGGTAACCTCAAGTGCTGGTAGAAATTCAGGATTAGAGAACAAAGGAGTCATTGGCCCAATCTGTGTAGAAAGGCATTTTTTTTTTAACATTAAATCCCAAATCTTCAGGGTTGATGACACAAAAAGCGTCAGCTCTTTTTTCCCAGGTCGATATTGGGGTTTAATCCATGGGAGTGATCTAAGTTTCAAAGGGGTGATATCTTCCTCCAAAGTTACCCATTGTTTGTATTTTGCGTTATGAAACCAATCCATAATCCTAATTATCGATGCTGCCTGTAGATAGATTGTAAAATCCGGAAGAGCAAGACCTCCATTTTCTTTTGTCCTAATTAGGGTTTCTCTTCTTATTCATGATGTTTTATGAGCCCATATAAAACTTCCTATAGCTTTACGTAACTGTGCCAGTAAGTTGAAGGGATCAAAGGGATTGCCTGAAATACGTATAGCAGCTTTGGTAGAATATCCATTTTCACTATATTGATCCTTCCCATCCATGAATATACACGCTTCTCATATCTTTGAAGTGTCTTTATAACTTTATGAATTAATGGAGTATAATTTAGCTCCTGTAGTTTGGCCGTATCTCTTGGAATGTATACCCCTAGATATTTAATTGCTATTTATTGCCATTTAAAAGGGAAACATTTTTTTAAGAAGTTCTTGGATTTTATTAGATAATGATTTACTTTAAAGTTGCTTACATCCGCTAACCGTTTAAGTATCTGTATAAGATTTGGTAATGTTATCGGGTTAGTAACATATATTAAAAGGTCGTCCGCATATACTGACATCTTGTACTCCTTTCCTTTAACACAAATCCCCTGAATACCCCTATTATTGCGAATAGCTGTAGTAAGATGTTCCATTATTAACACATATAAGAGGGGGGACAAGGGGCACCCTTGTCGGGTACCATTTGAAATGTTGGTGTCCCTTGTCAATTTTACATTGTATTTTTTTTAAATGTAACTGCCTACTCCCAAACTGTCATTTGAAGTAAAACACATAGCCATTAAAAAAAGAAAACAAATAAAATTAGACATGCTATCTGCCAATATAACTTAACCAAGAAGTGCATTCTATGCATCCAAAAATATAGAAAATATAACAAATTAAATCATTATTATTCAACCAAAAAATAAAATAAAAACCTCATGCATGTGTCCTGCTTCTTAATATAGGGGGTCAACAATGCAAAGAGTTGGTTAAAGTAGAGGTCTGTCATCCGGAGATAATTCTGAAAATCATCTGGATTATCCTCCTGGAGCTCCCGCAGCAAAGGCATATGATATAATTGGTCACGATTAATAAAGCAACCAATTTTTGGTCCAAGAACTCCTCCTCCTCCTGTTCCTGGACTGGACTTAGGTCAAAGCAATAACTCTTAGGCCAATAATAAATAACACGTTATCTCCTCCGATTCCGCAAGATGTCTGGTTGACGAACGGCCGTTCAGAAATGAACTGAAAAGCACGAAATGAAAAGCGCAAATCAACACTCACCAAACTTCTACTAACACAAATTTAGCAGAAGGAGCCCAAAGGGTGGCACTAAAGAGCTGAAAAAACAATTAGTACGTCACTACGTTCGTGTTTGTTGGCCAAACACATTCCTTGCCGTTTGTATGCAAGACAAAATCCAGGCCCACGCCTTCGGACAAAAGTCCAAGGAAAATCCGATCGTATGTACCAGGCTTTACAGGTGTACTCACTTTTGTTGCCAGCGGTTTAGACATTAATGGCTGTGTGTTGACTTATTTTGAGGGGACAGAAAATTGGCACTGTTATACAATCATTGTAGCAAAGTGTAATTTCTTCAGTGTTGTCACATGAAAAGATATAATAAAATATTTACAAAAATGTGAGGGGTGTACTCACTTTTGTGAGATACTGTAAATAGATGTAAATTAAATGCATTGCTTAGATGGGATCTCATGATACAGAGATGATGTTAAACCTAAAGAAGATTGACAAGTAGTCAACAACAGTACTGTGAGTTAATGAGTATTTACCTTTAGTAGGGTTACATGTTATTTATAATAAATCAACAGACTTATTATTTAATAGTCTATCTTTGAAGGATGAGACTTCAAAGGAGAATCCTGCTGATTCCCCCATACAGAGGATGGCCTCCAGTCTGTTATTTCATTCTCAGGATAAATTCATATTATCTGCACATAAATTGGAACAAGGAGTTAGCTATTATTCATTTAGCTTTAAATAAGGCTATACAAATATTCATCACACCTCTTTCAGTTCTCCCTCATTAGGATATATCATTTGTAAATACTACGGAATTATGCATTTCACAGTTCTACAATATTAGATCAGTACCTGCAAATTGTTTATTTATATAATATATATATATATATATATATATATATATATATACACACACTGAGCAAAACTATAAACGCAACACTTTTGTGTTTGCCCCTATATATTATGAGCTGGACTCAAAGAACTACGACTTTTTCTTGTACACAAAAGGCCTATTTCTCTCAAATATTGTTCAAAAATCTGTCAAAATCTAGTTAGCACTTCTCCTTTGCCGAGATAATCCCTCCACCTCACAGGTGTGGCATATCAAGATGCTGATTAGACAGCATGATTTTTGCACAGGTGTGCCTTAGGCTTGCCACAATAAAAGGCCACTCTAAAATGTGCAGATTTACTGTATTGGGGGGGTTGGGGGTGTCTTGTGCATCATCTTTAGAAGGGGCTTCCTTCTGGGAAGACAACCATGCAGACCAATTTAATGCAGCGTGGGGCGTATGGTCTGAGCACTGACAGGCTGATACCCCACCCCTTCAACCTCTGCAGCAATGCTGGCAGCACTCACACGTCTATTTCCCAAATACAACCTCTGGATATGATGCTGAGCACGTGCACTCAACTTCTTCGATCGACCATGGCGAGGCCTGTTCTGAGTGGAACCTGTCCTGTTAAACCGCTCTATGGTCTTGGCCACCGTGCTGCAGCTCAGTTTCTGGGTCTTGGCAATCTTCTTATAGTCTAGGCCATCTTTATGTAGAAAACATTTTTTTTCAGATCCTCAGAGGGTTCTTTGGCACGAGGGACCATATTGAACTTTCAGTGACCAGTATGAGAAAATGAGAGCGATAACACCAAATTTAACACACCTGTTCCCCATTCTCACCTGAGGCCTTGTAACACTAACAAGTCACATGACAACGGGGAGGGAAAATGGCTAATTGGTCCCAATTTGGACATTTTCACTTAGGGGTATACTCACTTTTGTTGCCAGTGGTTTAGACATTAATGGCTGTGTGTTGAATTATTTTGAGGGGACAGCAAATTTACACTGTTATACAAGCTGTACACTCACTACTTTACATTGTAGCAAAGTGTAATTTCCTTAGTGTTGTCATATGAAAAGATATAATAAAATATTTACAAAAATGTGAGGGGTGTACTCACTTTTGTGAGATACTGTATATATATATATATATATATATATATATATATATATATATATATACAGAAGGTGTTTTTTCAACTCACAAGGCATAACTGACCCAAATGTCTCTGTTAATTTGCCTTTCTCTGGTGCCACAGAACAGTGGGTCTTTTTCAGATTTCAGTGGATAATCACAAAGGATGCATTTCACACATGAGATTTATCCCCCGGGAATATGGGAAAGGGGGGCAATTGGGAACCAATATACTATGTTTTTCTGTGCCTGTGACGATCTGC
The DNA here is from genome assembly GCA_028564925.1 of Lithobates sylvaticus. Classification (NCBI taxonomy): domain Eukaryota; kingdom Metazoa; phylum Chordata; class Amphibia; order Anura; family Ranidae; genus Lithobates; species Lithobates sylvaticus. The sequence continues at coordinate 462,511,390 of CM053030.1, read as the reverse complement.
TTTTGTGCACTCTAGACAAGTTTTCCATTCCACACACACATATAAGTCTATGGCAGGGGTCTCCAAACTATGGCCCAGTTGTTCAGGAACTACAATTCCCATAATGACTAGTCATGTCTGTGAATGTAAGAGTTTTAAAATGCCTCATGAGACATGTAGTTCCGCAACAGCTGGAGGGCCGTAGTTTGGAGATTCCTGGTCTATGGGATTGCAAAGCTCACTTGAAGCAGGTCAAATATAGGTCAGAAATAGGCCAAATGCACCAGTCAATGAATTCTGATTGTTCTCAGAAACATCTCAGACTGATGCCATCAACATAATCGAAGAAATAAGCCTGTTGACACACACCGTTAGACCTCTTTCACATGGGGTGATTACATGCGTGCCTCATGCAAAGCAGTTCCATTGTGATAAATAGGGACACAGCAGCTGGACAGACACAGCTGCTTTGTCCCAATATGACATCTGTGTGGGTCCGTTCGGGGCCATGCACGGGACATGCATGTAATCGTCCCATGTGAATGAGGCCTTATAGAGACAATAGGATTTTGGCCCAACATGTGCTTTTCTTTCCTGTGTCTGCTAGAGCAGGGGTTCTCAGCCTCAGGCCTCAAGTACCCCCAACAGGCCATGTTTTGGGGATTCCTCTTTCAGATAAAATAGCTGTCCAAAATACCAAGCCATTGACTCTGATTTAAAGCACCTGTGCAAGATAAAGGAAAACCTGAAAACATGGCCTGTTGGGATACTTGAGGACTGAGGTTGAGAACCACTGTGCTAGAGGGCTGTAATAGGGGTGGAATCTCCATGAACCTATATACAGCAGTCTGGATGAAACATTCAGAATTTCCTTTTTTTGGAAATACCCTTTAACAAGATAATGCAAAAAAACTGATGTAGACGTCATAGCAAATAATCAGCACTGCACAGTATTGAGCATCCTTTTTACCCCAGAGGAATTTTTACCCCAGAGGAACCCTTGAAATAATGTTGGGGTCTCAGGGAACCCCTCATAAGACCTCTTCACTGGTGGTCATTGGGGAAAAATGTCCTTCATATTGGAGGCCAGTGAGGAAAAAGCCTATTTTACAGCTTAAATGATCATTGGTGGCCTGCTGCTAGAATTGTCAAGTATTGTTGGCACAATCAGATGGGAGGTCAATCAGCCACGGCTCAAGGAACCCCTATCAACCTGTGAGGGAACCCTAGGATCCCTGGATGAGAATGGCCTGGATTAGAGTGTACAGATTAATTAAAGTACTAAAGGTAAAACCTTTTTTCATTTTACAGTGGGGATCGAAAGTTTGGGCACCCCAGGTAAAAATGTGTATTAATGTGCATAACGAAGCCAAGGAAAGATGGAAAAATCTCCAAATGGCATCAAATTACAGATTAGACACTCTTATAATATGTCAAAAAAAGTTAGATTTTATTTCCATCATTTACACTTTCAAAATTACAGAAAACAAAAAAATGGCGTCTGCAAAAGTTTGGGCACCCTGCAGAATTTATAGCATTCACTGCCCCCTTTGCAAAGCTGAGACCTGCCAGTGTCATGGATTGTTCCCAATTAAGGATGAGCCCGGTGTTCGATTCGAACCCATGTTCGAATCGAGCACCGGGTGTTCGCTCGCTCGGCGAGCCCAGAACTATTGGGGCCGCTCGCATCAAATTCGTGTGATGCGAGCGGCCCCGCAATGCATTGCGGCCCGCGCAGTGCAATGCTGGCTGATGATTGGCCAAGCATGCACTGTGACCCCGCATGCTTGGCCAATCACAGCGCCGGCAGCGAGGAGAGCCATAATTGGCTACAGGCAGGATGCCTGTAGCCAATTATAGCTCAGGGGCTTTAATACACGCCCCACGGTATAAGAGGCCGCCGCGGCGGCGGCCTCGCATATTATGTTTCACTCACAGTGTCAGCGTGTCAGTGTGCTGCTGACTGCTGACAAAAATATGTGCTTTATTTCTGGGGATATGTGTGTGCATGCTGTTAGAACAGCATTGCAGTATCACATCTGGGGGGTGTCTATAGGTAGCCTGTGAAGGAGGGCAGGTTTCCTGTGCTTAGAACTTTCCCTGCAAAAAAGTGTCATTTTTGCAGGAAGAAAGCTATTTAAATCACTCGCGGCTAATGAATTGATGGCTCCTGTAACACAGAGAGCTGTCATTCATTAATAAAAAACAAAAAAAAAAGCGTAGGGGTCCCCCCAAATTCAATAACCAGGCCCTTCAGGTCTGGGATGGATATTAAGGGGGATCCCAGCCAAAAAAAAAAAAAAAAAAAAATGGCGTAGGGTCCCCCTCAAAATCCATACCAGACCCTTGAGGTCTGGTATGGATTTTAAGGGGAACCCTAGCCAAAAAAAATGGCGTGGGGTCCCCCTCAAAATCCATACCAGACCCTTATCCGAGCACGCAACCTGGCAGGCCGCAGGAAAAGAGGGGGGGACGAGAGCGGCCCCCCCTCTCGCCTGAACCGTACCAGGCCACATGCCCTCAACATTGGGAGGATGCTTTGGGGGTCTAAGACCCCTAAAGCACCTTGTCCCCATGTTGATTAGGACAAGGGCCTCTTCCCCACAACCCTGGCCGGTGGTTGTGGGGGTCTGCGGGCGGGGGGCTTATCGGAATCTGGAAGCCCCCTTTAACAAGGGGACCCCCAGATCCCGCCCCCCCCCTGTGTGAAATGGTAAGGGGGTACAAAAGTACCCCTACCATTTCACCAAAAAAGTGGCAAAAATGGTAAAAATGACAGGAGACAGTCTTTGACAATTCCTTTATTAAAATCTTCTTTCTTCTTTCTTCATCCTTCGGATTCTTCATCTTCTCCTTCCTTCATCTTCTTCCATCTTCTTCTTCCATTTTCTTCTTCCTCCGATCCGCTTCTTCTTGCGCTGGTCTTCTCGTCCTTCTCGTCCGGCATCTTCTTCCGTCGGCGTCGGCGTCGGTGTCTCTGTCTCTTCTTGGGCCGCTCCGCGCAATGGGAGGCTCCCGCTGTGTGAGGCTCCGCTCCGTCTGACAGGTCTTTTATAATGGAGGGCACCTGGTGACCCCGCCCCCTCTGACGCACAGGGACGTCATGGGGAATTCCATGATGGCTTTCCCCATGACGTCAGAGGGGGGCGGGGTCACCAGGTGCCCTCCGTTTTAAAAGACCTGTCAGATGGAGCGGAGCCTCACACAGCGGGAGCCTCCCATTGCGCGGAGCGGCCCAAGAAGACACCGACACCGACGCCGACGGAAGAAGATGCCGGACGAGAAGGACGAGAAGACCAGCGCAAGAAGAAGCGGATCGGAGGAAGAAGAAAATGGAAGAAGAAGATGGAAGAAGATGAAGGAAGGAGAAGATGAAGAATCCGAAGGATGAAGAAAGAAGAAAGAAGATTTTAATAAAGGAATTGTCAAAGACTGTCTCCTGTCATTTTTACAATTTTTGCCACTTTTTTGGTGAAATGGTAGGGGTACTTTTGTACCCCCTTACCATTTCACACAGGGGGGGGGGCCGGGATCTGGGGGTCCCCTTGTTAAAGGGGGCTTCCAGATTCCGATAAGCCCCCCGCCCGCAGACCCCCACAACCACCGGCCAGGGTTGTGGGGAAGAGGCCCTTGTCCTAATCAACATGGGGACAAGGTGCTTTAGGGGTCTTAGACCCCCAAAGCATCCTCCCAATGTTGAGGGCATGTGGCCTGGTACGGTTCAGGCGAGAGGGGGGGCCGCTCTCGTCCCCCCCTCTTTTCCTGCGGCCTGCCAGGTTGCGTGCTCGGATAAGGGTCTGGTATGGATTTTGAGGGGGACCCCACGCCATTTTTTTTGGCTAGGGTTCCCCTTAAAATCCATACCAGACCTCAAGGGTCTGGTATGGATTTTGAGGGGGACCCTACGCCATTTTTTATTTTTTTTTTTTGGCTGGGATCCCCCTTAATATCCATCCCAGACCTGAAGGGCCTGGTTATTGAATTTGGGGGGACCCCTACGCTTTTTTTTTTTTTCATTTTTTTTTTTTTTTTATCAATGACTTTTTTTTATGAATGAGTTTCAATGAATCACTGTTCTCTGTGTTACGGGAGCCGTGAATTAACATTAGCCGCGAGTGATTTTAAATAGCTTTTTTACTTTCAAAAATGACACTTTGCGCAGAGACAGTTCTAAACACGGGAAACATGCGCCCCTTTACAGGCATACTATAGACACCCCCCAGGTACGAAATTTAAAGGAATATTACACTTTTATTGTTTCAATTTAAGCATTATTAAAATCACTGCTCCTGAAAAAACGGCCGTTTTTAAAAAAAAATTTTGCATTGATACATGTCCCCTGGGGCAGGACCCAGGTCCCCAAACACTTTTTATGACATTAACATGCATATTAGCCTTTAAAATGAGCACTTTTAATTTCGAACGTTCGCATCCATTATAACTAATAGGGTTCTAAAGCTCGCACGGACTTTAGGTCCGTTCGCGGGTTCTGGTGCGAGCCGAACGGGGGGGTGTTCGGCTCATCCCTATTCCCAATCATCATCTGGGAAGACCAGGTGATGTCGATCTCAAAGGTTTTATATAGCCAGACTCATCTGACCTTGCCCCAACAACCAGCACCATGGGTTCATCTAAGCAGTTGTCTAGAAAACTGAAACTGAAAATAGTTGACGCTCACAAAGCTGGAGAAGGCTATAAGAAGATAGCAAAGAGTTTTCAAATGTCAATATCCTCTGTTCGGAATGTAATTAAGAAATGGCAGTCATAAGGAACAGTGGAAGTTAAAGCAAGATCTGGAAGACCAAGAAAAATATCAGACAGAACAGCTCGCAGGATTGTGAGAAAAGCAATTCAAAACCCACGTTTGACTGCACGATCCCTCCAGAAAGATCTGGCAGACACTGGAGTTGTGGTACACTATTCCACTATAAAGAAATACTTGTACAAATATGGTCTTCATGGAAGAGTCATCAGAAGAAAACCTCTTCTACGTCCTCACCACAAATCAGCGTTTGAACTTTGCAAATGAACATATAGACAAGCCTGAGGCATTTTGGAAACAAGTTCTGTGGACCGATGAGGTTAAAATAGAACTTTTTGGTCGGAATGAGCAAAGGTACGTTTGGAGAAGAAAGGGTACAGAATTTAATGAAAAGAACCTCTGTCCAACTGTTAAGCATTGGGGTTGTATTGCAGCCAGTGGCACAGGAAACATTTAACGAGTAGAAGGAAAAACGGATTCAATAACATTTCAGCAAATTTTGGGTGGTAACTTGATGCCATCTGTGAAAAAGCTGAAGTTAAAGAGAGGATGGCTTCTTCAAATGAATAATGATCCTAAACACACCTCAAAATCCACGGGGGATTACATCAAGAGTCGTAAACTGAAGGTTTTGCCATGGCTTTCACAATCTCCTGACCTCAACATTATTAAAAATCTATGGCTAGACCTTAAAAGAGCAGTGCGTGACAGACAGCCCAGAAATCTCAAAGAACTGGAAGACTTTTGTAAGGAAGAATGGGCAAAGATACCTCAAACAAGAATTGAAAGACTCTTGGCTGGCTACAAAAAGTGTTTACAAGCTGTGATACTTGCCAAAGGGGGCAGTACAAGATATTAACTCTGCAGGGTGCCCAAACTTTTGCAGACGACATTTTTTTTATTTTCTGTAATTTTGAAAGTGTAAATGATGGAAATAAAATCTAACTTTTTTTGACATATTATAAGAATGTCTAATCTGTAATTTGATGCCATTTGGAGATTTTTCCATCTTTCCTTGGCTTCGTTATGCACATTAATACACATTTTTACCTGGGGTGCCCAAACTTTCGATCCCCACTGTAGATAGAAGAAGAGTTATACCTAAGTTTTTGATATTTTTGTCTCACCAGAGAGATTTCCTTTCATTTCCTATTCCATAAACATAACAGGAAGTGAGAGATAATCCCTCCAAAGTAAGGGAATCCCTGGTTTTCACCAGGATCCTCATTGGAAGATTTTCCCTCTATATCTGTTCTAGTGACAACCCAAAATTTGGGCTTTTCTTTCCCTATACGCTCAAGGTTTATTTTTCCTAGATTGTACCATCAGGTACAGTAATTAATCTGGTGTACTTAAAGTAGGAGTAAACTCCATGGGTTGAATTTTACCTATAGGTAAGCCTATAATAAGGCTTACCTATAGGTACAGTGAATATCTCTTAAACGTGCACGGTTTAGGAGATATTTACTTGCGAAGCTGCCGTTGACGTCACCAGCGCATGCCTTCTGAATGAATGGCATATCCATGCCGTTCCATCAGAGTCCCGTGCCATGAACAGTGGGAGTGATGTCATTATGGCTTGTCCAATCAAAGATCCGGAGCCCGCTATCCCAGAAGGAAGACTGGGTGAAGATGGAAGCCCTGTCAGCAGTGACAGCGTGCTGCTGGATGGCTTCATTTTAAGGTAAGTTTCACATAACGTGCACATTATAACTTTAAAAACATCAGTTTACTACCACTTTAAAAGACAGTAAGCTTTAGAGCAAAATTTGTCACACAATAGAGTTATCACTATACGTTGTAACTGTATTCATTGTATATTTGACAATATTTAAAGAGCATTAAACACATCTAAACAGTAAATCCATTCCAAATCAACCCAGACTGAAATAAAATATTTATCTTTCATTGGGGATGAGACTCGATCAACATTGTTAAGAAAATGAAAATGTATCTAGTACAAACAGTGTAAAACAATTATTTAAACATACTGTTAACTTTGGGATTTATTCCCTGCCATGTTAAATTTATTCAGCATAAATATGAAAATCCTTTTTATTCTGAATAAATGACCCTTGAGTTCTAGCAGTGTGATCCTAAATAAATTAGGCAAACATTAGGATTAGGCTAATTTGTATAGCTATACAGAAACATCAATGAATAAAAAGTCAGATGGAAATACATGTAACAGATTATCCTAAACGCAATGTTTTTTTCATTTGTTTTGTCTGGAGGCTTCTCTTGTAGCTAATCCGTAAGAATGAAAACAGAGCATACAAACGCAGATCTGAACCTGGTAACACTCTGGCTGGTGAAGAACTATAAAAGTGACCTCATGGGTCAGGTTATGTGCCACGCTTAACCACTTCAGCCCTGGAAGGATTTACCCCCTTCCTGACCAGAGCGCTTTTTGCGATTCGGCACTGCGTCGCTTTAACTTACAATTGCGCGATCGTGCGGCGTGGCTCCCAAACAAATCGACGTCCTTTTTTTCCCACAAATAGAGATTTCTTTTGGTGGTATTTGATCACCTCTGCGGTTTTTATTTTTGCACTATAAACAAAAAAATAGCGACAATTTAGAATTTTGCTATAATAAATATCCCCCAAAAATATATTAAAAAAATATATTTTTTCCTCAGTTTAGGCCGATACGTATTCTTCTACATATTTTTGGTTAAAAAAAAATGCAATAAGCGTTTATTGATTGGTTTGCGCAAAAGTTATAGCGTCTACAAAAAAGAGGATAGTTTTATGGCATTTTTATTAATAATTTTTTTTTTACTAGTAATGGCGGCGATCAGCGATTTTTATCGTGACTGCGACATTATGGCGGACACATCGGACAATTTTGACACCATTAGCATTAATACAGCGATCGATGCTATAAAATTGCATTGATTACTGTAAAAATGTCACTCACTTTTGTTGCCAGCGGTTTAGACATTATTGGCTGTGTGTTGAGTTATTTTGAGGGGACAGAAAATGTACACTGTTATACAAGCTGTACACTCACTACTTTACATTGTAGTAAAGTGTAATTTCTTCAGTGTTGTCACATGAAAAGATATAATAAAATATTTAGAAAAATGTGAGGGGTGTATTTACTTTTGTGAGATACTGTATGTGCCATACTTGTGGGATTCCCATGTAAACTAGAAATCACTGTAGTAAGCACCGCTACTACAATGATTGCCAATAGCTTCTGGGTCCCATGCCAAGTGGCTGCCCCGCTGTTTACTGAGCACAGGAGGTCGCTTGCTCAGCACAGGCTCCATTCAGAAAACACTTTGCATTTTCTGAATGAATGCAAAGCATTCTCTGATTGGATGAGGTGGAGATAGTGATGTCATTGCTTTGCCTTGTCATCTTGTCCAACAGTTTGCACTGAGAAAATGCAAAGTGTTCCCCAAAGAGTAATCTTCTGTGTTCCCGATACAGCTAGGCAGCCACCTGGTATCCAAAATGTAGTGGAGATTATTGTAATAGCGGTGACTACTACAGTGATTTCTAGCTTCCACAGGGATCACACAAGTATGGCAAGCTGGACCAATGGAAATTGCCATTCCTGAGCTACAATTTAAGGGTCCATTCACACCAGTTTCTGTGTTTTAATGCAGCGGCTGGTGTACCGTGTGGTCTGGGCGATCAATGCATTGTTCCTTTTTTTGTTAACAAACTTTATTTAAGGATTGTTCAATTAGATTGTTCGATTGGTTGCCTGCAGTGCAAGGAAGTGCCTGGCGCTGTGCTGAAAAAAAATAGTGCAGTGCTTTTTTTCAGCACACCTGGTGTGAATTGGCCCTTTAGCTAGTCATAGACCAGCAGAATTTCATGTAAACATTCATACAGAAATTCTGAAAAATAACTTGTCAGGGCATTTCATCTTGCCACCAACTAATTTTACTAAAAAACCCTTAAAAATGTCATCCAGACCTGCTAACTGAATAGGATCCCAGACATATTAAACAGGTTTTGTACCTAGAATCAGTGACGTCGCTAGGGGGTGGCTAATGGGGCTATAGCCCTGAACCTGGGGCCCATAGTCCCTAGTCTCTTACCAGGTGCAGCGGATGCGCTCTGGAAGTATTTTTTTTACAAGAGCAGCGGCTGGCGCCGCCCACTCCATTAGTACTGGTACATGGCAGAGTGGTATGCTTTGGAGTGCAGCGCCCGCCCTCAGAGGGCGGAGCTATCCAGCACGGGTTAACTGAAGGCTGAAGAAGTGAACTAATTGATCCTTGAAAACTATTTTTTAATGTCTACTGTAGATCAGCTTTACCTCTTGCACACACATTTTCTTGTTTTACCGGTTTATACCCAGTTTAGAATATTGTAAGTGTATGAAAAAGCTCATATAAGACAATATCTACTGATGAAGGATAAAATGTGTGATTATTGATTATGCCAAGTAACATTGTAACACTGTAGAAAGTAACAATGGGTGATGCAACAGAGCGGATTGAGCTAAAACAACAGGTGTATGTACATACAGCCCAGAACATAGAGACTAGTTCACAGGCTCCAAGATTTACATTGTTGCATCTTGTTGCATCCAGCCTCTTGATCATGGAAATAGATTCTGACCAATCTGAAGGGAAAAGGAAATGAAGGCATGGTAAGAGGGAGTATTGTGATCTTTCTGAGAGGTAATAAATACCCCCAGATATTACTCTAAAGCCCCATACACACGCGCGGATTATCCGAGGACCAGGTCCGTCGGATCATGTCTGTCATACTTTGTCCGATGTTGGTTTTGCGTACACACGGTCGGACAAAGTTGTCGGAAAATCCGATCATTCTGAACGTGGTGACGTTTGTTGCCTACGACGGGACTACGTAGAGGCTAGTAGCCAATAGCTTTGGTCTTGTAATGTGATCTGAGCATGCGTAGTACTTTGTCCGTCGGACTACCATACACACTATCGAATTTGGTGTGATCGGACCTTGTTGTCAAAAAATCTATCCAGCAGGAGATAGGACTTTGTCCGTCGGACAATCCGACGTACACTGTCCGATGGTGCATACACACGGTCGGATTTTTCGACAACATTGTCCGATCGGACAGAATCCATGCGAAAATCCGACCGTGTGTATGGGGCTTTATACCGCGTAAACACGAGCAGAATTTCCATCCAAAAAAATCTTGGATGGTTTTTCCGACGGAATTCCGCTCAAGCTTGTCTTGCATAGACACGGTCATACAAAAGTTCTCTGAACTTTCGACCATCAAGAACGCGGTGACGTGTGACGAGCCGAGAAAATGAAGATCAATGCTTCCGAGCATGCGTCAAATTGTTTCCGATTGATTTTTTACGTGTCTGAAATGCGTCCAAATTGCATATAGACAATCACATTTTCGGATAGGAGCTTTTGCCAACCGAAAAATAGAGAACATGCTCTCAATCTTTTGCTGGCTGGAATTCCACCAGCAAAAGACCGATGGAGCATACACATGGTCTCATTTTCCGACAAAAAGCTCTCATCAGAGTTTTGCTGGCGGTATTTCCAATCGTGTGTACACGGCATTACACATTACTTAGCATGCTTAAAGCCTAACTCCCGAAATGAGACAAATCTACCCTTGCAATGGGGCATCCCTGCACTTTATGGGTTAAATGCTTGTTATGTCTAGGGAGTACAGGAACAGGCATTCTTATGTAACCCATCCCCCTGCTCCTGCGCTGCCCCATCCTCAATGACTCTCCAGCCTGTGGGCGGTCCCTCTGTGTTTTCATGTACAATGCAGGGCTATTAACCCTGCATTATGTATGTGGTGGAGGCAATTTATAGAGGGAGCTGCAGGGTACCGATCACACCCAGGGCAGCCATCAGAAATTTTAGGGCCCCTTATAGGGCTTAAGGTCTGGGCCCCCCCCCTCCCCCAGGTCTGACCAACAACATTTTCCGCCCACTGGCCATCCCACCAAACCCTTCCACCTCTCACTGTTGCAGCTGCAGCCGGAATTATACACCCTGTCACACAGGTGTAGCACCTGCCAAGCGTGACCTATTCAGAAAGGGACGCCCTGGGATGAGGATGGAGAGGGATGCTGTGGGATGAGGATATAGAGGAACCCCTAGGAAGAGGACAGAGAGGGACGCCATGGGATAAGAAAGGAGAGGGAAGCCGTGGGATTAGGATGGAGAGGGAGGCCATGGGATGAGGACGGAGAGGGAAGCCGTGGGATGGAGAGGGACACTGTGGGATGAGGATGGAGAGGGTGGCCATGGGATAAGGACGGAGAGGGAGGCCGTGGGATGAGGACGGAGAGGGAGGCCGTGGGATGAGGACGGAGAGGGAAGCCGTGGGATGAGGATGGAGAGGGACGCTGTGGGATGAGGATGGAGAGGGTGGCTGTGGGATGAGGACGGAGAGGGAGGCCGTGGAATGAGAACTGAGAGGGACGCCGTGGGATGAGGGCAGTGAGGGAGGCTGTGGGATGAGGACAGAGAGGGAGGCTGTGGGATGAGGATGGAGAGGGAGGCCGTAGGATGAGGACGGAGAGGGACGTCGTGGGATGAGGATGGAGAGGGACGCCATGAGATGAGGACAAAGAGGGACGCCATGCAATGAGACCAGAGAGGGAGGCCGTGGGATGAGGACAGAGAGGGAGGCCGTGGGATGAGGACAGAGAGGGAGGCCATGGGATGAGGACAGAGAGGGAGGCCCGTGGGATGAGGACGGGAAGGGAGGCCGTGGGATGAGGAAGTCTCATGGAGCCTCCTGCGGCCCTGGTTGGGGCCCAGGCCCCCTACATCTGTACTGGCTGTCCCCCCTGATGGTGGCCCTGATCACACCACTGGAAGAACCTTGCTTTAGCATTAAATATGATAAGTATTTCTCCCTATTCCAGCACCCCTAGGCATTTAACCCTTGCAGTGTGCAGAGCCCAACTGCAAGGATTGATTTTTAATTTCTAATGCCTGGTCTTTAACATTTAAAAGTATTTCTGACTATTGGTCCACTTGAAATGAGATGACAGTGGCAGGCATACACTTGCCAATCAACTGCTCTTGTGGGTACATCAAATAGACAGGTTAGACTATCTTTCCTGATCATTATTATTCTCTGCTGAGATAAGCAGTGCTAACAATGTCTGCCTACCACTCAACTCATTTTCTCCCCCTCCCCTCTCCATTGACATCAACTTTTTTATATTGGAAGGCCTGACCTTGAAAGTTTACAGAGCTTCCTACTGTTCTCAGAAAATGTGTTTCTCTCTGATGTCTCAACATCACATTATACAAACTATCTGTCAGGAAGATTAGGCTGTTTTGGATTTAATCTGTCAATAACTGATGCAATCATAGAGTATTCAGATATGGATTTTTAAGATGGTGGTTGAGATTCCTCCCTACATTACAATGAGCAAGAAGAAACCCTGTCTGGTGTGGTGATATGGTCATATCACAAGTCTGGTAGGGTGTGATGGGCTGCTTAAGCAATGGCCAATGGAAATGTGCACATATCCTGTGCTGGCCAAGGTAGAAGGTTACATGGCTGGGGTAGCAGTGCATGAGACCATGGAGAATTACGTGTATCATGGACTGTATGGCGGACTGTTGATTTTGGATTCTCAAGCTATGGTGTTCTGGCAAGGCCGAGCAGCATTCACCATATGTCTCCCAACATGAAGATCAGTGAACCCGTTACAAATAGGTCACACTGTGCTAAATCAGAGATTGTATCTAACAAATGTGTGTGCCTCTCATAGGACTATAATTAGTATGGGCATTAGAGCTGCAAGCCTGTCAATAAATGAAGTACCCACCAGAAAGCTGTGTACATCAATGACCTGCTTGGAAGCTGCTAATTATTATTCCCATGTCTGGTGGCAGTTATTCTGCAGTAAAGTAATGTCTACTGTCATTCTTTGTCTGTGTAGAAAAGGAAGCACCAACTGTGCCAATTACATTGGTAGGGACAGTGGCTGTCTGAAATAAGTAACTATAAAAAAAGGCTGAGGATGGACATAGTTACACAGTTAGTCTGGTTGAAAAAAGACACAAGTCCATCCAGTTCAACTATTAGAAGGCAAAGAATAGAATTATTTGATTTTAGGGTAAAGCACCATATTATATTGGAGAAAATGACAGTGAAACTAATGCTGTGTACATACGACCAGACTTTTCGACGGACTGAATTCCGTCTGACTTTTCGTCTGACTTTCGACGGACTTTCGACGGACTTCCGTCGAATCGGACTTGTCTACACACAATCACACCAAAGTCCGATGGATTTGACAGTGATGACGTACGACTGGACTAGAATAAGGAAGTTCATAGCCAGTAGCCAATAGCTGCCCTAGCACTGGTTTTCGTCCGTCAGACTAGCTTACAGACGAATGTTTTTTTCGACCGGACTCAAGTCCATCAGAAAGATTTGAAACATGTTCTAAATCTAAAGTCCATCTGATTTTCGACAGAAAGGTCCGATGAAGCCCACACACGGTTGAATTGGCAGACGGATTCGTTCCGTCGGACCAGTTCGGTCAAAAAGTTTGGTCGTGTGTACACGGCATGACAGATTGCAGAGTGAAGGAGAAACTTGCCAGCAGGTAGTTACACCTGCAGTACATCTTGAAAGATGCAATCCCTAATAATTATAGCAATACTATTGTGTATTGTGTACCACTACCTCTAATAATGATGTAAAAAGTAACTATCCCAACAAGGTAATAATGGTGGGGTAGTAATTTTGCTCAAAAGCAAAAGCCACAATTTCTCAGTTCTTTATCTCCTGCAGCCAGAATGCAGACAGCTCATCACCATGTTCACTGGAAGAGTGTTTCCTGAACCATATACAACTTCCTCCCCCATTTGTTCTCTTCTTTTTCTCCCTCTCCCCTTCTCCAATGTGATTCATACTTTTAAGGCAGGTTGGAGTCAACTTGCTTCTGAAAGAAACTTCTTAGCCATATCAGGCTTTCTGTATAGAAAAGACAGCATGAAACTTACAGTGGGGGTTGGGGAATATATCTTCTGCACTCAATGGTGTTCTCAGATCTTCAGAATACAACAGGGGATAGAGTGCTTTAAAGCATTTCAGCTAGGATGGATGAAAAATCAATGCCCTTAGCAGGTAGGCTTTGCTTACTTTATTTACTTCATTGATACTCTCTTTTAAATTGAAACTGATTTGATCTTTTTTTTTTACAAAGTTTGCAAGTATGTTACCTGTTTCATATCCTTTTTTTAACCCCTTGGAGCAAGCGCCTCCTGGTCCTTTAAGGGGTTTAGGATGCCGGGAAAGCAAGGCCGGGTTTATGATCATGTGTCCCCCATGATTGGCTTTCACAGCGGTCGCATGGTCCGAAAAGCTCCTGATCCCAAGTAGCGTTTGGGAGCTTTCCGTTAACAGTCAGTAACTTTTCCGGGAGCGCTCAGGGTGCGCGTTCTTGGCACGGCTGTTTTTGCACTAATGCATGTAAATACGCCGCCACTAGTCACCAAGGCCCACACGCCAAGAGGCCATATATTTGTGTATGGCCGGCGCCAAGGATTTAGTTATGTGTATAGAGTCTATATTTAAAAAATAACCATGTGTTACAGGGTGCCGAAATTGTTGGACTTTCCTCTGCTTTCTTTGTGATTATACGGGGGAGCATTCCTCCTAGCTGTGTGCATGTGTGTAATTTGATCTCCTGTTATTAAAGCCTAAATCTATTTTTTTTTTTTTTTTTGTTTTACACAAAGCAGGGGAGGGTTGAAGCCTCTGTCCATTTTTTAATTGCTTTGTGTGTCCCCACTGCTGTGATTTTATTCATACTTCATCTCAGGGCAAAAAAAATTGAGAAATTGCTCTACTGGGGACACAGCTATAAATGAAATATGTGGATGGGGCCAGGAAGTACCCAAGTTATGGAAACAGCACACAAAGTCCAGAGAAAGTTGAACAGTTATTGTATTTATAAATTGCAGGTAAAAAAAAAAGGATAACAAGGTAGAGGTCAATCTGCAATCACTAGCACTAGTAATATGGATGTAGCAGCTGCGAGAGCACCATCCATCTTTCCCTCAACTCTGACCAGTTTCCCAGTCTTGACTGCTTAAAAACATCCCCACAACATGATGCTGCCACCACCATGTTTCACTGTATGGATGGTGTTTTTTGGGTGACGTGATGTGTTGGGTTTGCGCCAGACATAGCGTTTTCTTTGATGGCCAAAAAGTTCAATTTTAGTCTCATCAGACTAGAGCACCTTCCTCCATACATTTTGTGAGTCTCCCACATGCCTTTTAACAAACTCAAAACGTGATTTATTTTTTTGCTGAAAGTAATGGCTTTCTTCTGGCCACTCTACCATTGGTTAGTGGTGCCTCTTTTTTTTTTATCCAAAGAAAATGTTATTGAAGTAAACATATACATATATACCGAAGCTTCACACAACAGAATTACAGGTTACAGTAAATTTGCTTAATCTGCCATCTGCATATCCCTCAGTATCATGAGCATAGTACAAGTATCGATACATTTCTGACTGTTCGGTCATTACCCCTTCCCCAGTCTGGCTTATGTTGCTTTTACCCGGGGAATCGATCCATTGGTCTGTAAATTAGACTCTTTAGATGCTTATGCCCCGCAATCTACCCATAACCAGATCCACTGGGGCAAGCCCCGGTACATTCAGCCACGGCCTCCAAAGTTTCTCAAACTTCTGGGAGCATCCTCTATGTTAATAAATACGCATCAGGAATAGGGATCTAGTAACTGCCACCCTGGTGCATTCCTCCCATTCCAACTCATCTAGTACATTAACCACTTCCCACCCGGCCAATGTAGATATACGGCCGGGTGGGAGCCGTCTACTTCTGATAGGACGTTCAGGAACGTCCTTCAGAAGTAGAGGGATCGCGCGCGCGCGTGCCCGCGCAGCGGCGCGATCCCGATGCGGCCGTGTCACCCGGACACGGCGCATCTCGAATCGGCAGGAGGGCACGGTGATTGGCCCTCCTGATCACATGACGGCCGTGACGAATCACGGCTGTCATGTGATGTAAACAAACAGCCGGTTGCTAGGCAATCGGCCCTCCTCTCCTCACACGGAAGTCGTCGGTGAGGAGAGGAGAGCGGATCGCTGCAGCCGGCTGGTGATCAGTGAGTATGAGATGTTTTTTTACTCACTGATCACCAGTCTAGGGTCCCCCATAGTAAAACACACGTCCCCACAGTAAAACACACATGTCCCCACAGTAAGACACACATGTCCCCAAAACACACATGTCCCCAAAACACACATGTCCCTAAATAATAAAAACACATGTCCCTCACATATGTCCCACTAAAATCACATGTGCCAATGATTATCTGCACACATATGTCCGTGATCACCTGCACACCCCTTTTACATGATCATTTGCGTACATATGTCCGTGATCACGCGAACCAATTATTATACACTTAACGGAATTTTTTTTACAAAAAACATGTAGCAGAATACATTTTGGCTTAAATTTATGACAAAATTTGATTTTATTGGATTTCTTTTAAAAAAGAAAGGAGAAAATATTGTTTTTTTTCAAAATTTCCGCTATGTTTTCGCTTATATCGCAAAAAATAAAAAACGGAGTCGCGAATAAATACCACCAAACTAAAGCTCTATTTGTGCGAACAAAATGATAAAAAATTCATTTGGTTACAGCATTGCATGACCGCGCAATTGTCACTGAAAGTGCGCGAGCGCTGAAAGCTGAAAATTGGTCTGGGCAGGAAGGGTGTTTAAGTGCACAGTAGGCAAGTGGTTAAGTAAACAGTGTTTTGGATTTGTAGGCATAGAGACCTGAAATACCCTGTTTATGGTATCCACCACCCCTTTCCAGTAGGGGTGGAGTTTCAGGCACCACCACAGTAGGTGGATTAGGTCTCCATGATCTCTTTTGCATCTGGTACATATTGGGGTGGGTCGAAGACCCATAATATACATTCTGTGGGGGGTATAGTATACTCTCAATAGGATATATAGTTGTGTTAATCTTTGCAATACAAAGAGCAGGTAGGTACTGCTTCCAGAACCACCTCCCACTGATCTCCATCCATCGGGCCTACATCTCCCTCCCACTTTGCCAGCATTCGCAGAGGGTGTATACTTAGGAAGTTCTGTAGCAGCATACTGTAGCATTGTGATATAAATCCCTTAGTATTGACAGCTCTCGCAATCAGATTAAACAATGGGGTTGGTGAAGAGGACTACTCCGAGAATCTACTCTGGGCCATTACAGGTATTTAGATTTGTTCCAGATTTTTTGGAAAAGATTGTAGGTCGGGTATAGCTTATTTGGTTGGCCGAAGGCTAACGCCTTTAGGGCCGTTGGTACAGAGTCTTTCTTTACTGTGTGTAGCATCCCAAGCTCTGAAGAGCCACAAGCATTTCCCTCCCTATCTGTACCTGTATTCATGGTACCTATCAATTGCTGCAACTGTGCTGCTATGTAATAAAGCCAGGGATTTGGGAGGGCCAGCCCTCCTTCATCCTTAGGGCGTTGTAGATGCTCAAGCTTAATTTTGGGGGAGCGGTCCTTCCATATGAGCTTTCTAAATAGGGAATTGACTATTCTAAATGTCTTTAGAGTCACTACCATTGGTGCATCGTGTAGCACATACAGTAGCTGAGGCATGAGGATCATTTTAATCAGGTTCACTCCACCTGCCACCGACAAATAGAGTGAGTTCCATGTCTTAATCCGATCCCTGAACTTTTGTAGCAGTGGGGATATATTTAATCTCCCAAAGTCGCGGATCTTAGGGGTCACCTGGATCCCCAAGTATCTGAACGAGGTAGTTAGAGGTACAGTATTAGATTAGTGGTGGGGGGACCCCCCCTTCGGAAATGAACATCAGGGAGGATTTGGTCTAGTTAATTTGAAGCTCAGGGTACCTGCTGAACTCCACTATGGTAGACATGGCTTTTGTAAGGGAGCCATCCACATCTCCAAGTAGGATCATAGTGTCATCTGCGTATAAAATTTTCTCCTGATTGTCCCCATATCTAAAGCCAGTAATGCCCGGGTGGGCTCTTACTTTAGTCGCTAGGGGTTCTATGGCTAATGCAAAGAGCAGGGGTGACAATGGGCACCCCTGTCTCGTGCCCAGAGGCGGCTCTAGGCTTTGTGAGGCCTTAGGCAAAATTTAGACACGAGGCCCCACTCACACCCTTTGCAGGGGTTAAGGAAGAACCCTGAGGCCGAGCATCTTATTACTGCTGCTGCTTGTGTGGGTGGGATGTGTACTGCTCCAATCACATGGGATGAATAGGAGAGGAGGGTCAACAGTACACATCCCACCCAAACAAGCAGCAGCAGCAGTAGTGAGATGCTCTGCCTCAAGGTGAATAGGGGTGGGTGGTATATGCAAGAGGGGGGCATGGGGTAAATAGGGGTGGGTGGTATGTGCAGGAGGGGGCACGGAGTGAATAGGGGTGAGTGGTATGTGCAGGAGGGGGGCACGGAGTGAATAGGGGTGGGTGGTATGTGCAGGAGGGAGGCACGGAGTGAATAGAGGTGGGTGGTATGTGCAGGAGGGGGGCACAGAGTGAATAGGGGTGAGTGGTATGTGCAGGAGGGGGGCACGGAGTGAATAGGGGTGGGTGGTATGTGCAGGAGGGGGGCACGGAGTGAATAGAGGTGGGTGGTATGTGCAGGAGGGGGCACGGAGTGAATAGGGGTGAGTGGTATGTGCAGGAGGGGGGCACGGAGTGAATAGGGGTGAGTGGTATGTGCAGGAGGGGGGCACGGAGTGAATAGGGGTGGGGTGGTATGTGCAGGAGGAGGGCACGGAGTGAATAGAGGTGGGTGGTATGCGCAGGAGGGGGGGCACGGAGTGAATAAGGATGGGTGGTATGTGCAGGAGGGGGGCACGGAGTGAATAGGGGTGAGTGGTATGTGCAGGAGGGGGGCACGGAGTGAATAAGGGTGGGTGGTATGTGCAGGAGAGGGGCACGGAGTGAATAGTGGTGAGTGGTATGTGCAGGAGGGGGGCACGGAGTGAATAGGGGTGGGTGATATGTGCAGGAGGAGGGCACGGGGGGATCTCCGATCTAGGGCAATGAGCACTCAGCATCACTCCATGAGCTTTCACTCCCATCTCAGCACTTATAAGCTGCAGCACCACCTCCTCCCTTGTAAGATTTTTGCTGACAGCATTGGAGCACACTGAGCGGGAGCGCCAGAAAGAGCTGAGAGAGAGGGAGGCTAATCCATGTCCACGTGCGTCCGTGTCTTTACAAATGTGACAGGAGCCAGAGAGTGACAGGAGCGGCTTTCTCTCATCCATGGGTGCCCTGTGGGACAGCCTCAGAGGGGGGGGGGCTCTTAGGCAAATTAGGCAGCTGCGAGGCCCCAGTGAGTGTGAGGCCTTAGGCGACCGCCTAATTTGCCTAATTAGAGAGCCGCCTCTGCTCGTGCCCCTACCTAGTGTAAAGGCGTGTGACATAGCCCAAGACGCCCAAATTGCTGCCTGCGGGTTGTGATATAGCAGACGCACCCATGAAATGTATGCTTCTCCACATCCAAATCTTCTAAGGATCTCCGACAGGTACTCCCACTCTACGCTATCGAAGGCCTTCATAGCGTCCAGTGAGAGCAAGGCCTTCTGTCCCACATTATCCACCGGGGACCGCATATTCAGGTAAAGCCTTCTTAGATTTACTATTGTCAACTTGTTGGGCATGAATCCAGCCTGATCCGGATTTACAATATCCGTAATGGCACCGTTCAACCTAATCGCCAGGATTTTGTCCAAGAGCTTAATATCACTCTGTAGCAGAGATATGGGCCTGTATGAGCCTGGCTCTACAGGGTATTTTCCGGGTTTCAATATGAGGACAATGTTGGCCGTGGACATAGAGGGAGGCAAGGCCCGCTGTTCCCTGGCTGCATTAAACACTGTTAGAAGTTTTGGTAAAAGTATTTCCGCATAATGCTTGTAAACTTCCATGGATAGCCTGTCCGCCCCGGGGGCCTTACAGTTAGGGGACGCCGCCAGCGCCAACTGTAACTCTTCTATAGTGAGTGGAGCGTCTAGGGCCCTCCTTTGGTCATTCGTGAGTCGATGCCTTGTAGGTATTCTGTAAGTTCTTCCGGGGTGTATTGCCCCGTTGGCAGGTACAGGTTCTCATAAAATCTGGCTAACTCCGATAGAATTAGATCAGGAGAGCTCACTATCTTGTGTGTTTTAATAGCTCCAATAGCAGGGGAGCGTTGTTGTGAATTAGCTATCCTAGCCAAAAGGTGCCCTGTGCTTTCTCCTTCTTCAAAGAACGCAAAATTGTTTCTTCTCTGCCGTGGAGGATAGCAGTCACTCATAAGCAGATTGGGTCAACTGCCATGCCTCCCTGGCCGAGTCTGTCTGGGTATGTACATATTTCTCCTCCAGTTCCTGAACTTGCTTTTCAAGTTCCTCTCTGTGTCCAGATGAGTTTTTCTTTAACTTTCCAATTTCTGATATAAGCAGTCCCCTCATAAGCATTAAAGGCATCCCATTGTGTCACTGGGGATTCTGCAAATTCCCAGCCATCCAGAAATTCCCTCATGCTCCGCTCCTTCCCATCATGAGTCAGAAATAATTTCAGCCAAAATGCACTGAATTTCCATGGAGCTCTTGGAAGCTTGGATAGTGGGGATATAATTAGGCTAATCACCAAATGTGAGTGATCCGACACACTGCGGGGCTTATATATCACTTCTGAGATGGATGGGAGCATGGCAAGATTACCTACAGCAAGATCAATTCTGGATAGTGTCCCGTGAGTTTTGGAGAAGCAGGAGAATTGTTTATCTGAAGGATTTTTGTGTCTCCATATATCAACCCACCCCACCTCGTTAAGTAGTCTTAGCAATGGAGAGTCCCTCGATGAGACAGAGACCCCTGAGCTTGGGTGTCTGTCCATGGAGGGACTCAACCAGCAATTAAAATCCCCCACTACCAGCAGCGGCAAATCTGGCCGGCTCTCCAAATAAGCTAGCAATAACCGGAGTACTGCCACAGTAAACTGCGGGGGTAAATATACACAAGCCAGGATACATTGCACCCTCCCAACCTGACAGTGCAAAAAAATAAACCTTCCCTCTGCAACTATACAAACATCAAATTCTTGGAAGTCCACTGATCCATGTATCATTACACTCACCCCTCTGGAGTAGGAGGTGTGAGTGGAATGGTAGGCCTTTCCCCCCAAAGCATATTTAAGGCAACTTTGAGTTTCATTAGTTAAATGTGTTTCCTGCATACATAATATCATACAGTGATACTTTTTCAGACAAGTGGAAATCATCATACGCTTAAGTGGGGAGCCTAGGCCCCTGACATTCCAGGAAATTATTGTTAATTCAGCAATTGGGAACAATTATATATGACCTTAGTGAGGAGCCTGATTCCGGTACATCCCCCAGAAAGTTCTGCTACATATCTGGGCTCATGTGGCTGAGTTGGTTCGGGGGTCCCCCTATCGAGGGGGCTGGGTGGGGCTAGTGCAGGCCAGTAATGTCCCTGGTTAGGGGATTTAATCGTGAGACAGAGGCCCTTCATCTCGGGTATGTCTGTGTTTGCAGAACAGCAGTTCCAGAATCCAGAATCGTGCATATGTAGCTTTCGGTATAAGTAAAGTAAATATGAAAAAACTGAAAAAGGCCGTCAACAGGACAAGCAATTGTAGTTGAACATGAAACAGAAACCAACACAGTGTTCTTGATTTACCTCTTGCATAGAGAGAACACATTTTTTCTTGACAACTTCACAAGATAGCTCACGGTTCACGTGTTAATATTAAGACTCCCAGCAGCATAAGGCGTGGAAATTCCCCATATGTATAAACTTCCTGTCATAGGAATGAGATCCAGGGGAAATAGAAAAAATAAATGGCTATGACAAAGGGGGAAAAAAAACAGATATATGTAGGATCAAGGGGGGGAACAGCAGCTCCTTCAAGGGGGCAATAAGTGAGCTTCAAACTAACTTTCTTTGAGGCACTTGTGTGGGTCTCCGAGGGTCCTCAGTAGCAGGTGCATCAGACCGGTCAATGTCATTCCTCATCTCTTCCACGGTGGCGTAGGGCCTGTTTGTTGTGGTCCAGCCACATGGCCGCATCCTGAGCCGATTCAAAGAAGTGGGCCTGTCTGTTAGCCGTAACTCTTAGCTTGGTGGGGTACAGCATGGCATAGGGTAGCTACAGAGCCCTCAGACACCTCTTCACACCTGAGAATTTGGCCCTGCGTTTCTGTACTTCTGCAGAGAAGTCCAGATAGAAGGACACTCTAACCCCATTTACCTGAACGTTGGCCTTCTCTCGTGCGTGTCTCAGTACCACTTTTCTGTCAGGCCAAAATGGGTCTGGGGGGAGCTCCTGGTTGTGGTGGGCGACCTGGTGTGCGGTGCACCTGTTTAACTGTAAAGAATGGTGAAAAGGCCTCCTCCCAAAAATCTCGGTCAGCCAGGTCTCCACAAAAGTAGTGGTATCTCTGCCCTCTCTTTTCTCCATCAGACCTACTATGCAGATATTGTTGCGTCGGAGGCGATTCTCCATGTCATCGGCTCTATTATTAGTGTCTTTGGCTAGTTGGTAGGCGGCATGGGGCTCCCAAGCAAATGGCGGGAGTTTGTCTTCTATTTTACTCACCCTGCTTTCCACTGCAGTCGTTTGTTCTCTAATCTTTTGTAGGTCCAGCCTCAGCAGGGAAACATCCTCTCTCAGCCCACCAAATTGCTCTTTAAGGGTATTCACAGACAGCCCTAAGTATTTCAGCCAGAGTTGGCTGTTCAGTATCTTCAGTGTCAGTATGGAGGGAGGGGGGCTGCTCTGCTGGGGTTTTCGGAGGTCATATTTTTCTCCTTTTTCTTTGCTTCCCCATGGGTACAGAGGGCCAGTGGGTGGACCGGGAGGGTGAGCGGGGCGGTAGCCAGCTGGAAAGCCGTGTTTCACCGTCGGATCGCTGCTAGAAGAGGATGTGCTTGGCTGTGCTGGAGCGCAGCTGTGAGACACATGTCTTCTCACATGCCGATCCTGGCCACGCCCCGGTTACTGGTGTCTCTTGCTTAGGTGTTGCAGCCTCTGGGGCCTTTCAAAAAGGTGTGTATATGTAATGACAGATCATGTGACACTTACATTTCACACATGTAGACATCATTTCACTAATTATGTGACTTCTGAAGGTAATTGGTTGTACCAGAGCTTTTTATGTGCTTCATAACAAAGGGGGTAAATACATATGCACATGCCAATTATCATTTTTTTATTTCTGAAAAATAGTTTTATGTATATATTTTTCTAATTTTACTTCACCAACTTAGACTATTGTGTTCTGGTCCATCACATATAATTCAGATTAAAAAAACATTGAACGAAAGGCTGTAATGTAAAAAATTGGTAAACAGCCAAGGGGAATGAATACATTTGCAAAGCACTGTACACCCAGTATATACACACTTTCCTCGTCTACCTCCAGCACAGACTTGCTTGCAGAACAAACAACTCCCAGGACCAGCTAGCACAGTTTCAGATTCAGCACAGTCTCAGCTGAATCTGGACGAATGCCCTTTGCCGGCAGGGACGCGGGCCCCTACGGTGTAGCCAAAAAATAGAAGTCTTCAGTGCTAGCTGCCCTATCTGTGGCTACTGCTCCCAGTACCAACCCTTCAGGCACTGCCAGCCCTCCTGGCTGCAGCTACCCCTTTCTCCTGCCCGTGCCACCACAGTCCTCCTGACTGGCTCTACATCCACCCCAGACTGCTCGATCTCAGTCCTCCCAGGCATGATTCCCAGTCCTCCTGACTGTGTGTCACACACCAGCCCTCTTGGCTGTTCCTTTTCCTCCTGGAGACTTGCCTGGCAGTGTTCTCCTGCTGTCTTCTTCTTGCTCCCAGTGCTTCCTGGCCAGGACACCTCTGTGTGTCTTGAAGCGGGTCATGTCCGCATCCAAGCCCAGGCCCAAGGTCACCCCCTGAGACTGGGGAGCATCCTTAAAGGCCACGACAGCCTAACACGCCATCTTCAACTTCCACTGGAACTCTCCACACTCCTGCTGTACTGACCCTGAGTATTTGAGGGGGCCTGCCCCCCTGCCAGCCCTCTGTTGGGAATTGGTCAGCGCCCGCAGAACACTCCAGCCAGCTCCCCCTTACTTCCCCTCTCATTCTTCTAGGAGGTTCAAGTACATTCTAGAAGTGGGGGGGTGGTCTCAGTGATGCTGCCTGTGAGTCATCCAGCTCTCCCTGGATCTCTGCCCAACCCAGGAAAAAAAAAACACACAGGCTTGGCTGCCAGCCAAACCTGAAATTTACCTACACTAACAAACAAAAATCCTAGCACTCTAGCAACACAGGTAAGAGGTGCTGTACAATGTAATAAATCCATGAATAAAATAAGACTTATTTTGCATATCAGGAAAAAAAAAGTTCTAGTTTATTATTAGTTTTTCAGTATTTCATTGCTTTTTTTTGTAACTGTGCTTAAATCTGTGGCTTGTAGAACTATTTCCTGTATTGTATAATGCCTGAGGAACAGACCTAAAGAATATTCCAAAAGTTTGCATCTTAGGTTAGCCAATAAAGGAAATCACTTAAACCTCAAACTTTCTGCAGTCTGTGAAATACCTATTTTATCCAAAAAAACTGCAAATCTGATCAAATCAAGTCAGTACATCTCCTCAGTTTACCTTAAAGGCTAAGTTTATCGTTTACATAAACTAGCCCATGCAGACAAGAAGCCCCAGCAGTTTCAAATTCATGGCGCTGTTTGTAAAATTATTGTTTAATGCAGTTGCCTTATCTTTTTGCCTACTGTCAACTATAAAGTCTGGCTGAAATAATCTCAGTGTTTATATTCCTGCATCCTTGTTTATTTCCAGGACATGGGCTACAACCAGGAGTCTTCTTCTTTGAGGACAACTAAAGTCAAAATCTCTTTCTTTGGGACTTTTTTTTTAACCTCTTACGTTGATGTGGACTATGCTAGCTCTACTCTGAACGTGTACATTATGGTAGTTCACCATATTTGGATATTTTCGGACTGTACTATTGGTCATGTGTTTCGTGGTCTTTTGAATCAGCTAGGAGCACGTTGTATTATTCACAAATGTCAAAATATTTACTTGTTTTGTACATGCATTATAAAAAAAAATGCCAAAAACATATAAATATATAAATAAAAAGTGATAATCCCTTTTGTTGGTTTCGAACAGGGAGGCTTGGTGGCCATTTTGTTGTAGTCAAACGTATGAGATGAAAAGGGGCTACAGCAGTGTGAGAATCCTGGTGGGGATGTGCAACTTGAAAGCCCCTTGCTGTAACAAGGGTGAGACCATTGTGCTCCTGCCATACTATAGGCACATACCCAACGACTACAGTGTCCTGGAAATAAGCCATGATGTATGAATGTAAGCATTGGGAGTATTTTGCATTAAACAATGGGGTTGGTTTACTAAAATAATCTGGTGCAGCTCTGCATAGAAGCCAATCAGCTTCCATTTTTTTTTTGTTCAAAGCTTAATTTAAAAAGCTGAACTCAGAAGCTAATTGGCTACCATGCATAGATGCACCAGATTTTGCACTCTCCAGTTTTAGTAAATCAACCCCAATATTTTTTTTAGAAACTGCACAATGCATTTTAAACTAGTGGGCCCCTTGTCTCCATGGGCCAGTTTATATTAAAGGTGAACGTAGTCTTTATTCTGACTTTTGTATAAGCTGTTGTCACTCCTTTCACATGATTCTGTGCTGTGCAATTCCCACTCACTCTGAGGCATTGCAAAGAGTGGGCACAAAATTAGATTAAAAGCTGAGGGGTGCCTTGGTGTACTGCAGCCATGCCTGGAGGAAATGAAGAAGGATTAGGCAACTAAAATGTGTTCTTTACGAGTATGTATCTTCATTTAGACATAGACTAGAATGCATCTTTAAAGTTCAAAACACATCCCCTTTTTTACCAGTCTTATAAGGAATAAGGGAATTAAAATAGTATCTTCCTTGAAGAGTTCATTCTGATAAAATAAGCAATAATCCAGAATTTAATTGGAATAATACCTTTATTCTCCTAGCCGGGTTGTTGTTTGAGCAGCTCCGTGCAGCCACACACAGCGTAATGAAATGGCAAAGAGCTAAAAGGTAAAAAGAAGCAGCGTGATAACACTTGCCACCACAAATGCTAAAATGACCCTGCTGGGCAATAAAAATAATGTAATTCAAAATGTAACCAGCGGAAAGAAGTGATTAAAAGAAAGCTTTGGGAAAGGCAAAAAAATAAGAAAATGTTTTCATCACGAGGGGGGGAAAGGAAACCGTGCCAGATAATTTAAAGGCTGATTGAATGTGGTTTCCAAAGACAGACATCAGGGAAAAGAAATGGAAAAGAATTGAAGAAAGAAGCCCTGAGTATAAAAGTATGTATAGAAATTCTAATCACTTAAGACTTTTACTCAGCTTTGAGATTCTAGAATTTAAGATCACAATACCTTGTAGAAATAAATCAAAAGGATCTTTTAGTTAGCAGGTTTAAAGCACATGTTTTTCAGTTGAAGAATAGCTTTGGCCTAGAGGACAGTTAAATTTGTCCATGATCTAATTCGACAATTACGCAACACACAGACCATTCACATCTATCCCTTCCCGAAAGGAGCTTACAGTCTAATATCCCTAACACTGGCAGTCAGTGGCACACAGATCTGTGGGCCAATCTGGATGAAGCTCAAAGTAGAACTGCAGTTGTAAATTGACTGTAGGTTTTTGTGGTTGAACCCTGGGCCACAGCACTGC
Organism: Lithobates sylvaticus; assembly: GCA_028564925.1. Classification (NCBI taxonomy): domain Eukaryota; kingdom Metazoa; phylum Chordata; class Amphibia; order Anura; family Ranidae; genus Lithobates; species Lithobates sylvaticus. The sequence goes on along the minus strand of CM053030.1, from coordinate 462,484,908 downwards.
AATGGCCTGCAAAAGGACTGGATTCTTTCCTAGGTGTACATAATATAACTGGGTACTAACATTTTTAGGTAAAGTTGACCCAGGGAATATGCGATTGCCTCTCGAGGGGCAGGAAGGAATCTTTTCCCCTGCTGTAGCAAATTGGGTCCTGCTTTTCTGGGGTTTTTCGCCTTCCTCTGGGTCAACTGTGGGTATAGGATTATGTATATGGGATTGTAGGATTTTTTTTTTCTCTTTTGTTGGTCGAACTGGATGGACTTGCCTCTTTTTTCAAACTATGTTAACTATGTAAACATATAACTATGTAAGCAAATATACAGTTACTTAAGTATACTTATAGGAGATTAGTGGGAAAATTACAAAAGCAGGAGTCATGATGGTTTGGGAAAATTCCAGTCCCCTGTGGAATGGTTGCAGTTAATCTTCCTTTATAACATAATGAGTAAGTTCTTCTTTTACTTTGTCATTTGTTACTGGGAGATTCTGCCTCCAGTCTTGATATTAGCTGAACAGGGCATGCTGTATTAGTAACATCACACCTCCAGCAAACACATTGCACACACACTGCACATACCTCCGTTCACCGTTCCCTACCGGATTCCTCTCCTGCTCATACTGCTCACTGTCATACCCTCCACACTACCCTATTGCACGTACTATCCCCCATCAAATCCTCCACAATCCTCTCCTACACATACTACCCACTGTCATCTCCTCTGTACTTTACTCATGCACATAATGCCCACTATCATACCCTCCACACTACTATCCTGCATACACTGCCCATTGTCATACCCTCCACATTCTTCTCCTGCACCTACTGCCCACCATCTTACCCTTCACATTTCCTCTCCTGTACATTGCCCACTGTGATAATCACTGCACTTCTCTTCTGTCCATACTGCCCACCACCATACCCTTGCAGTCCTCATCTGTACATACTGCCTGTTAAGACAATTCTTTATAATTGCTTGAAATATGCTTGAAATATCGCTAACCTTGCCAATTCTGAAACAGGCAAACATTTACTAGTAGGGAATTAAACTGGACAAACTCTTAAATTAATTAGGCAGGTGTTTAATTTATGATAATTCACTATAAATATGAAAAGATGATCCTACAGTGCTCATCCATATTGGCACTGCACTTGGCTGGTCAAAATTAATAAAAACTCTAATGATTAATAAATCACACTACCTAAATTGTATCGTGTGGCTCGGCATTAGAGTGTGACTTCTGTACCCTTACTCCCTAATACCCGCCTAAGAAATAAAAGCTTATCTAAAGCCAAAACCTGAAGGGCCTATGTTATGCAATGGTGGATATTTGGCCCTTCCTCCCCCTCCCTCTATTTCCCCTTCATCCATCCCCCTACTGTATTCGCCTATCCTCTTATACATTCCTACTTTCTCTTGATGCATCCTGCTCTGTATCCCCCAACTTCAACTACCAACTAACCTTTCTCAAATACCCTTGCAAATGCTACCCCTGACATTCACTGCCATGCTTTATAGTCTGGGGTATCTGTTCCCCACCATTTACACTTCCCCTGCCAGTATGACTATTCCCTAGCATATTGTGAAACACGTTTAAGCCGTTTATTGCGAAGTAGGAAATCTCACAATGCTAGGATTACAGCTTGTGATTCTGAGTCAATCATAGTGTTGTGTTGTAGGCAGATCTTCTGGAATGTATATATAGCATGTTTTACCTGTGTCTACCATTCCTTTGGGACATTGTTTAACCTCTTTTTTAAACGCCTTAATAAAAAATATTTTAACTGTTCAAGCCAAATGTATTTTCATTTTGGATAAGGTGGGGAGAAACTAAAGCCCCTGTCTGTTCTTTTTTTTTTTTATGTTTGCCCTACTCACAAAGTGAACAGAAAACTTTCCAAAAGGAAATGCCCTCTTATGCCCCATACACACGATCGGAAATTCCGACTGCAAAAGTTTGATGAGAGCCTTTGGTCGGAAAATGCGACAGTGTGTATGCTCCATCGGACTTTTGCTGGCGGAATTCCAGCCAGCAAAAGATTGAGAGCAGGTTCTCAATTTTTCGGTCGGAAAAAGTTTCGATCTAAAATTCTGATCGTCTGTACCAATTTCGACACGCAAAATTCCTACGCATGCTCGGAAACAATTCGACGCATGCTCGGAAGCATTGAACTTCATCTTCTCGGCGAGTTGTAGTGTTGTACGTCACTGTGTTCTTGACGGTCGAAAGTTGAGCAAACTTTTGTGTGACCCTGTGTATGCAAGCCAAGCTTGAATGGTATTTTGTCGGAAAAAACATCCAAGATTTTTCCAACTGAAAATCCGCTTGCGTGTACGGGGCATTAGACAGTTGTCACCGGAACAATGATCCTATTGGAAGAGTTCCCTTTTATTCTTTCTACAACAATTCAGAAGGACAAAGAGAGAGGATGAATCTCCCCAGTGGGGACACAGACAACAATAAAAACCTGACAGAGGATTTAATCCATCATAATTCTGTCCTAAACTAAAATAAGAAAATAGTTTAGATTTAAACTGCCCCTAGCTTCAAAGTTTGGGTCTGCTTTCAAAGTGAAATAAGAGAAGGCAGTGTTAATCTTCTAATAAGGAATTTCTACAATTTTTCTTTTTTTTATTCCTGATATACAAGTAGGATTCCTCGAACATTCAGAATAGCTATTCTTTGAAGCAAGACATCACAGTACTTACAATTTGTCCACGACTTTTACATTTTAACCCCAAGCCTTTTTGGATAAATTTACATTTTTATGAGCATTCTCTGCTGAGCGCACTGGCTTCTGTTTCAGCTACTCATTAGTTGTTATTAGCTGTTATTCAAATTTCTGTGATTAGCCCTTTGTGCTGCCGTAAGGGTATGTGGCATATAGCAATTAAAAAGATAAAAATATTGATTCAGGCAAACAGCAAAAAGAATTAAGCATGCTAAACTATCCTGTGCATTTAAAAATTATGATATACTGCTTATATTCCAGTGTAACCCAAAAAAGATTTATATACGTATATATGTTTATTTACCCTTTTATCCTTGATAATTGGATGCTAATGCACAAAAACTGACTGTGGTGTGCTGCGGTGTCATTCATTTTCAAAGGCATCCAATGCACTTTGCCAGTGAAGGAAAAAACCCTGGAATGCACAGATATGAACCTTCTCCGTATTGTGGTCTGTTGTGTTAAAAAAATACTAAAGGTCCATTAAAACCTGAATTGTGGTGCATTGGCAGCCCATACAAATTGGCTGCCTTACTGCAACACAAGTTAACCCATATGTGGTAAAGCATTGTATTTCAGCAGACCAGTGTGAAAAGATACTTTATTCAAGCGCCAAGGGGTCTCAGTTAAAGAGGAACTTCAGCCTTTCCTCTCCCCACTTTTTTTTTCACTGCTTACCTTTTATTGTCTTTTGCACAGTAAGGATACTCACCTAGCCAGTGGGTCTAGCATTGAGCTGCTGCAATCCTCCTCTCTGCAGCTGCTGAACAGGTCCGGCGCCGCCATGTTGCCCATGTCAGCTTCTGGCTCTTCCGGATGCAGGCACTGCTAGGCCTGCCTTCTCCTCCTTACTGAATGGGACTGTACGTCACTCATGCCAGGAGGCACCGGGGGTACCATGTCAGTCGCCTAGGCCAATTCCGGAAGTTGGGGTATGGGACAAAAAAAAAGACTGTATGTAAACAAACAAAAACATATCGGTACTGTGGAGGGGGGCAGGATGGAGAGGAGGAGAGTGCTGTGAGATGGTGAAGTCCACTTTAAGTACAGAAACCTAAAGTGGTGCCAGGGAAGTCCCCCATTCTAACTAGCCAACTGAAATCTGATATCCTGCTTATCCAACCCTGTCTCCTTCTGGAACCTGTCGGGTCTGTGTCCGTGGTTTCTGGGCCTCTACCAATGACATCAGTTTGACAGGCTTCTGCGTTTATTTAGAATTCATTGACAGGTGTATTGGTTCTGAAGTTGACCTCCCACGTATCAGCTTCAGTGGGTTTTGCAGTCTTATAGACTTGTATTGGAATGAGAAACCCATTTTACGCAAAGAAAAGCTCATCAACATGGGCCCTTAGAATGCCATAGTCTCTATAGAATCTATAAGTTATCCATCACTCGCCCTGTTTGTCACCGCCTTAAAATAAATAGTGTTTTAAAAATGAAATCATTGGCACAGTGGAACCAAAAGAAACAAATAAAGTTGTTTGCTTAAAGCATATATAAACCAAAAAAACAAAGTTATTATATATTGCAGCTTACCAATCATGAAATTCTTTTTTTTTTAAGATTTTTGTTTAACTTTTTTTTTTTTTTTTTTCAAAAGATTTTATTGAAAGTTCACAATTGTACAATAAATGCAAAACGTTCAGTACATACAGCACACATTGGGAACAAGAACTTATCTATTAACAGTAATGTATATAGCATACGTCAAGGCAAAAAGAATAGTGCCAACAGAAAAACCAAGAATCAGTGTGTGAGGTAACTTAGACCGAAAGTCTCGAAGATTCCTGCAGGAATTCAGATCAGGATGGGGAGCTTCGTAGCGGGTTACTCAAGGGATGATAATAGGGCTCAAAATCGGGTACTAAAGTGTAGTGGGTTTTATGTGTTTATGTGTGGTGTAAAGCCAAGCCGGTCAGGCATATCTCACCTGCAGCCACCCTCGAGGGGATCTTGCTGTGGATGCAGGCGAGAATATAGTAGCTTTTGAGGAATAGGAAGGAGGCGGCTTTTTAGTCGGTGAAAGTATGTCCAGTGTGTTGTGAACCACACACAAGTCGTAGGTTATTGTGAGTAAAGGCTTAGTAATCTGGTTGGTAGGGGAAGTGTAAGGGTCAGTATAAGGTAAGAGGATAATAATTCGCAGGTATATAGGTGGAAGTGGAATGTGAAACCAGGTAGTGTATCTGGAGACAGTGAGGAGAAGCACTTATCTAGAAAGTATCCGGTTAAAGTAATCAGGGTACTGCCGGAGGGGTGTGTAGTGGGTCGGAAATACTTGGCGTGGTCCTAAAATGCGTCCAGCACGCCCATGTGTTATTGTATTTAGTGGGGTTGTCTGCGGCTTGATGAATGAGGCATTCCATGTTAGCTATGTTATCTACCCTCTTTGTCCATTCAGTTATGGTGGGGGGTGAGGGGGTCCTCCAGTGCACTGGGATACATTGCACAGCTGCATTGATGAGGTGCATGACTAGTGATTTTGAGTAGGAGCGTTGGGGAATGGATGTGTGGTGTAGGAGAAACTGGGCAGGTGTGAAATCCGGGGTGTAGGTCGTGATTTGAGAAATTAGGCGATGGACCTCCGACCAGTAGGTATGGAGGACTGGACATTCCCACCATACATGTAGTAAGGTGCCCAGAGCGGAATTACAGCGCCAGCATGATGAGGGGGTGGTGGGTTGAAATTTGTGCAGTATGTCCGGTGTTCTATACCATCTAGATAGTAGTTTATATCTACTCTCCTGAGTGGAGACATTTACGGATCCTTTGTGTGCATGGTAATAAATACGTTCCCAATCTTCAGTGGAAAGATCTAAAGCAAGATCCGATTCCCATTTCCGGACTCTGTTGTCTGTTTTGATGACATGGGTGTTGAAAAGAAGTGTGTATGTTTTGGAGATCAGGTGCCTTTGCGGTTCAGTCTGAACACATAATGACTCAAAAGGAGAATAGCCCCTGCACCAATGTGTAGGCTGGGCGGAGTTTTGGAAAAAATGTCTGAGTTGAAGATATTTAAAGAAAGGTAAGTGGTAGTTCGGGAGAGCTGTTAACATGGCTTGGTAGGATATGAGTTCCTGGTTTCGAAAAAAGTTGAGGGCCCTAGGACTAGGACTGTGCGTATCTGCTTGAGAAGCCCGTAATGTCAGACTTGGAGGGAATGCAGGGTTACCAACTAGTGGTGTCATTGGGCCATTGGTCGGGTCAAGTTTCATGTATGAGCAGGAAGTGCGGAAACATCGTATAGTGGTGTCTATCAGTGGATGGGAAGATAGGGGTTTAGGGATATGCGTGCGATGTATCCATGAAAGATGTGAAAGGGGGACTTGAGAGAATGCTTGCTCTAACTGAATCCAATCCTTGTGTATTTTATGAGTGTGCCAGTCAATTATTCTTGTCAAGTGACAAGCTAAGTGATATTTTCGAATGTCAGGTAGCCCCAAGCCGCCCAGTAGCTTAGGCAGTGTCATGTGCGACCAACTGAGTCTGGGTGGTTTAGAGGACCAGATGAAAGTTCTACACATTTTATTGTAGGCGGAAAAAAAGGATGGGGGCAGTTTGATGGGTACAGTTTGTAGCAGGTATAAGATCCTAGGTAGGGCGTTCATTTTCAAGATCGCTATTCTCCCAAACCAAGAAAAGGATCCCGCATACCATTTCTGTATATCTCCCTGTATGGCCCGTATTGTAGATTGAAAATTCAAGGTGTACAGATCTGACAACCTAGTGGGCAGTTTGATTCCCAGGTAAGAGATGGCTGTGGGTTCCCATCCAAAAGGAAAATTAAGTTTACACTGTGACACCAGTTTGGCGGGGAGGGAAACGTTTAATGCCTTAGACTTGGAGAAATTAATTTGTAGGTTAGAGAGGGTCTTAAAGAAAGCAAAGTCTTTGAGGAGATTGGGAATGGTGATAATGGGGTCGGACAGGCATAGTAAGATGTCGTCCACATAAGCGGCTATTTTGTATGTCTTGTCACCGATCGAAATGCCTTTGATGTCAGAGTTTTCCCTGAGCTTGTGGAGAAGAGGTTCCATGGTGAGTAAGAAGATACTGGGGGACAAAGGGCACCCTTGGCGTGTGCCGTCGGAGATGGAGAAGGCGCTCGACAGGTGGCCGTTGATCCTAAGCTTAGCTGAGGGGGAAGAGTATAGCATCATGATCATTTGGAGTAGGAGCGGGGGTATGCCCACCGCTCGTAGCACCGCTTCCATATAGTCCAGGGACAAAACCAACTTGGTCTAGTCCAATCAAGTCTGGAAGAAAGGGTAAGATACGGTTGGATAGTACTTTGGCGTACAGCTTTAAATCAACGTTGAGGAGGGAAATGGGGCGATAGTTTGTGACTAATGTGGTGTCCTTGTCCGGTTTTGGAATGAGTGTGATGTGGGCCTCTAAAAGGTCCCTACGGGTCGAGTCGGAAGGAGAGAGGGTATTAAAAGCTTTCACTAGGTGTGGAAGTAGAGTGTCAGGGAAGGATTTATAATAGCTGGCCGTTAGACCGTCTGGGCCTGGACTTTTCCCTGGTTTTAGCTGTTTCAGGGCATGTGTGAATTCATTTAAGTCGAGAGGGGAGTTCAAAGCCATGGAGTCTGTCAATGCGATAGGTGTGGGTGAGTATTTTTGTAGGAAGTCTTGTATGGCGGTAGCACGGTCAGGAAGTGAGCCCGGATCAAGAGGAGTAGGGAGGTTATATATATTAGTGAAGTATTTAAGGAATTGGTCTGTAATGTCCTCTGTCTTAGAGTGGGAACCGCCCTTCGGATCTTTAATCATATGAATAGCCTGGGTCGCTTTTTGTTTTTGAAGAGCTTTGGCCAGCAGTCTGCCAGACTTGTTGCCATGCTCGTAATAAACTTTCTTGGACATGGTGTAGTTTCGTTTCAGTCTAGAATGTAATTCTCCGAGGAGTTCCTCTCTGGATCGTGTTAATTCTGTTAGAACCGCGGTAGTAAGGGAAGCCTTATGTTTTTTTTCAAGATCACGGATCTTGTTAGTCAAGAAATCAATGCGTTCTTTCCGCAGTTTGTTACGCTTAGCAGTTAATGAGATGATGGTTCCCCTAATGACGCATTTATGGGCGGCCCATATCGTTGTTGGGGAAGAGTCATCAGTGATGTTGTCCCTGAAGTAGTGAGAGAGGTGTTCTGATATGAGGCGAGTGTTCTCAGGATCGGTCAGTAGTGAGTTGTCCAACCTCCAAATGGGAGATTTGGGTCGGCCGTTGGGTATGGACAAGGTCAGGGAGATCGGGTTATGATCTGATAGTACCATTGGATCAATCGTAGTCTTAAGCCCCATACACACGGTCGGACTTTTTCATGGATTCTGTCCGATCGGACAAGGTTGTTGAAAAATCAGACCGTGTGTATGCACCATCGGACAGTGTTCGTCGGTTTGACCGACGGACAAAGTCTTATCTCCTGCTGGAAAGATTTGCCGTCAACACGGTCCGATCACACCAAATCCGATCGTGTGTACGGTTGTCCGACCGGACAAAGTGCTACGCATGCTCAGCTCACATTACAAGACCAAAGCTATTGGCTACTAGCCTCTACGTAGTCCCGTCGTAGGCAACAATCGTCACCGCGTTCAGAATGATCGGATTTTCCGACAACTTTGTCCGACCGTGTGTACGCAAAACCAACATCGGACAAAGTATGACGGACATGGTCCGACCGACCTGGTCCGCGGATTGTCCGACCGTGTGTATGGGGCTTTAGAGATAAAGGAGAGGTCGTTCTGCGAAACAAAGAGGTAGTCAAGCCTAGAGTACCTATTGTGGGGTGCGGAAAAAAAAGTGAAATCTTTTTCAGTAGGGTGCATTGTACGCCAAGAATCATGTAACAGTAGGTCGTGGAACTGTGATTTTATCGCTTTCAATGCCTTGTATGGTAAAGTGGAGTGTCCGTTAGATGTGTCTATCAGGGGGTTTAGTGCTACATTAAAGTCACCTCCAACTATAAGGGTGCCGGCGTAAAATGTCGTAAGTTGTTGAAGGGAGGTGCGGAAGAAGGCGACTTGGTGTGTGTTGGGGGGCGTAGATGTTTGCGATGGTTATAGGCCTGTCCTGTAGCGTACCTTTGAGGAAAAGGAACCGTCCACCCTCGTCTTTTTGTATGTCAGTTATGTGAAGTGGGCAGTGTCTGGAGACCAGGATGGAAACGCCTTTGGACTTGGCAGTGCTATTGGGGGCATGGTGGACAGTGGGAAAGTGTTTGTTGTGGAGTTTTGGTATCGTGTCAGTTCTAAAATGGGTTTCTTGAAGTAAGGCTATATGAACGTCGGATTTTCGTAAGGAGGAAAGTAACAGCGAGCGTTTCTCAGGAGTGTTGAGCCCTTGAACATTGAGAGAGCAAATTTTAATGTGGGGGAAAGGGGGAGGTGTGTTTTGTGCTAACAGGGGGTCTGCCATTTGTGTTATATACAGAGGAAGTTCAAGGAAGGAGGAGTCACCAGGGGTAGGGGGGGTCTAGAAAGCGAGGTGATGATATCTATCGAGAGTGTGGGAGGTGACCAGCACCAGTAAACCGAAGAGATGGAGGGAGAGTATCCCTAACCGTCTCAAGAGTGTGGGGTTCGGTATTAGTACAGAGTGGGAGCAAGTCCACACTCCAGGAGGAGGAGTGGCACGTGCGACCACTTCTGTGTGGGGGTTGGGGATAGCTCTGCAACGAAGAAGTGAGAAAGGGTGTGGGACAGTACGATGTCCCGCCACATCACGACTATAACGCAACTTTATACGAAGGAGGTGGTATTTCGTGGGGTCCGGGGGAGTAATGGATGAAGTAGACATCATGACCTGTGAGCCTAGGTGGGTAAAGAGTGGTTGGGATAAATATCTATGTGTGTGTGCAACAGCACAACGTTGGGTGTGCAGGAGATAAGAGTAAAGATAGACCTCAGCGGTATGTTAGGTGGTATTGGGAAGACATGTAATCTATAACGGTGTCACAAGTATGTAGAGCGAACTGAGGCTTGACATGGTTATAGTGGTAAAGAGACATCACATTAAACGGCAAGTACCATTATGCAGTTGCAAAGAATTGTTAGTAAACATTTTAGGTCTATCAGCAAACAGTGCAACGGAACTAGACCTGTAAGAGAACAAGTAAACAAAAACAAATGACAACAAGAGTGGCATCATTGTGCTGCCACCTAAATGTGAACTATGAGCCAGAAAGGGTACCGGGTGGTCTAGAAGTGCGGGAGCATCAACCAGTCAGTGACCGTGGATCTTGGTGGCGCACGTGTCTATGGGGTTCCGTTTCAGCGCCTGGTAGCCAGTCCAATCGTAGAGGTTGGGGGGTCCGAGTCGTTTGTGACGGGCATTTTTCCGGTCGTCATCTGTGAGGAAGATAGAGTATCACTGGAGAGCTGATAGTGATGTCAGCCGTGGTAAGCGAGATGCGGGGACAGAGGTGTTGCAGAAGTTCCGGGGCAATGTAGCGTGTGAGCGTCTTCCTCGGTACAGGTTCCGGGATTGTCACATGCCTGTTTGAGCTTAGAGCTTAGAGCGTCAGAGGGCGGGATGTAGCGAAGAGTACCAATGACCGTTCGTTGCTGAGGCTGTGACGTGTGTTAGTCAGGAGTCGTTGTCGCAAGCAAGGTTAGGCGGGAAAATTGGCGCAATGCAGTATGGGATCTGTAGTTTCATAGCCAGTACAAGTCAGACGTGATGAGGTAAATGAGAACGATAGGGAAAAATAGGAGAAAAATAAATAATAAATATAAAATAAAAACTAGAACAAGAGGTCTGTTTTAAAGCATACCATATTTGCTGCACATCCCTAGGAAAGGCGTAAGTTAACGGTGTTGGAGTTGAGTTGGTTGTAGAAATGGCCATAAAGTTCAGTCGAGCAAAAGAATCATGGATCCTCAAGTAGGGTTCAGTGCAGACGTTGACTGTGACAAGCGGGGGTAATACCGTGCAGTCTCAAGTTAAGGGGTATTGTACTGGTCCTATGAGGAGCTACGAGTCCTATGGTGTGAGTTCACTAGCTAGGAAACCAGTACATGTCATATACAGGTTTTGTAGCAGGTGTAGAGGTCTATATAAGTTAGGCGCCATGTAACATCGCCTAGAACTGGCTAATATCTTGCCTGGAAGAGCGAAAGGGGCCCATGCCCGATGGAAAGGTGTTTGGAGTATCTTCATTCGTGAGCATCGTAAGGTAGGGAGAAGGCTCCGTAGTGTATGTAGGTGGTGGGCTCAGTAATCTCTCCTGGTTCGCCGTTGGGCCGGGGAGCGGTGAGGGCTACGGTGTCGGTAGGGTCCTCTGCGGTAGTTGCGGGCATCTGCAGCGGGAGGAGATTCGTTGCGGAGCGGGATCGAGGATTGGGCATCCTTTTGTTCAGTAAGAGGTGGATCACGGTGTACTGCCGAACGGCGGAATTCAGCAAACCAGTCCGGGACTTCTGTCACAGGGATGTTCAATGTGTGGCAAAAGTGAGGCAAGTCCTCCGGGACCTTCAGAAGTGCCGTGCGCCCTTGATAGGAAGCCGATAAGCAGAAGGGGAATTTCCACTTGTATATTATGCCTTTGGATCTTAGGACATCTAGTAGTGGTCTCAAATTTCTGCGATGCTGGAGGGTTATATTAGATAAGTCCTGATAAATTTGGATCAGGCAGCCATCATACTGTATTTGGATACGGCTCCTGGCTTGCTTGAGTATTTCCTCCTTTAGCTTGAAGTCAGAGAGACAACAAATAACGTCCCGGGGGGGGGTCATTATCTCTGCCTTTGGGCCGCAACGCTCTGTGCATTCTTTCCATCTCAATCGTAGTGGGGGGAGGCCTCTGTAGTAGATCGTTGAATATGCTGGTGATGGCCGGTCTCCGTCGACGGATTCTGGAAGACCCCTGACCCTCAAATTATGGCGCCTCCCTCTGTTGTCGAGGTCTTCCAGATGTCGAGCCATGTCACGTAGTTGAAGGGTGTGGGTATCTACATGGTGAGTGTTTTTTTTTAGTTGGGAGCCCTGTAGATGAACCATATCTTCGACCGCCATTACTCTGTCGTTGACAGCCCTTAGGTCCAGATGTAGCTCTGCAATGGCCACTGAGAGGGTATCTTTGATATCCGTGGCTATGGACCGTAGGTCCTGGATGCTGAGCTGGGGCTGAGATTGCGGTTGTGGATGAACCGTTGTCCCGTCAGGCGGAGAGACGGTTGGTGTGGGGATAAGCGGTATCCCATTCTGGGAAGGGTTTGGCTCCTGAGAGCGCCTGAGGTGGGAGTCCGCCATATTCCTCCTGTCGGCCCCAAACATGTCCGGGATATTACCCTGCCGGGACCCGGAATGTCTCCTCGGGGAGCGGGAACGGGAAGTTGAGGATGTCCGCGAAGCAGTCCCCATGTGTGGGCGGATGGCAGCTGGGTGAAAACCTCCGATAATCAGAAAAGTTGTCGTGAGGTAGCGGGAGCTGAGGGATTAAGCGTCCATCTTCTTGCAGAGCCAGGCCACGCCCCCTGTTTAACTTTATTTTCACTTGAATGAATAAAAGCTGAACATTGTAAACACCCCTGTCTATGATAAATGTTTTTTTTTTTTTTTAATTCAGATTTTATTGTCATTTTTTTTTTATAAACATATACACAAAAAACATGAAGTAACCATGAGTAATCATATCAAGTCAAAAACATCCACAAAATAAAATAAAAAACAAATAAAAAAAATTCCACTATTATATCGGTCAACAATCCTCGCACTATGTAGATGGGGCCTATTTTTATCCATACATATAAACTAAGCAATCCTAAACCCTAACTCGATACGGAACTCATGTGATCTAGCCATGGTGTCCAAATACAGTTGAACCTCTTTGATTCATTTCTTAAAAATAAAATATGTCTCTCATAGGAGATGCATTTATTTAGATTGAATATCCAATCAGATATAGTCAGAGAATGTAGGGAAATTCACTTAAGGGCAATTTGTCTCCGAGCCACAAACATTGCATGTATGACAGTAATTCGTTTTGGTGGCTTGAACACTGAGCAGCCAACTAAGCCCAGTAAATATGTTAAAAGATCCACTGAAAGGTTCAGATCTAATATAACATTAAGTGTACCCAAAACCTCTGCCCAATACCTCTGGATTTTTGGACAATGCCAAAATAGGTGTAAAGGTGACCCCGAATTGCTGCATCTAGAACAAGCCAAGTGGGCTCTTAAACCAATAGTAAACAGAAATTCCAGAATCCTATTCGCCCTATGCAATATAAAGAACTGGAATTCCAGACAGCAAAAGATTGAGAGCAGGTTCTCAATTTTTCGGTCGGAAAAAGTTTTGATCGAAAATTCCGATTGTCTGTACCTATTTGCCCTATGCAATATAAAGAACTGGGTTGGCCTATGTGAAGGTGAATGGGACACAAAGAGGAAAACCTGCAGAATCTTTTCCCAGGCATTATCAGAAATAGGCCCAATATCCCACTCCAGAGGGCAAAAACTAACAGACTTACTGGCTAGATCTACAAACATTTAAATTATATTAAAGGGGGGCGTAGAAAAAAAAAGACTGATGTGTTAATGCCATTGACAAGCCGTATCATATATGCCATTTGTGATTATGCTCATACAGTGAGGGAAAAGGGTATTTGATCCCCTGCCGATTTTGTACATTTGCCCATAGACAAAGAAATGATTAGTCTATAATTTTAATGGTAGGTTTATTTTAACAGTGAGAGACAAAATAACAACAAAAATATCCAGAAAGCCGCATTTCAAAAAAGTTTTAAATTAATTTGCATTTTAATGAGTGAAATAAGTATTGATCCCCTATCAATCAGCAAGATTTCTGGCTCCCAGGTGTCTTCTATAAAGGTAACGAGCTGAGATTAGGAGCACTCTCTTAAAGGGAGTGCTGCACAGGATCACTGGAACCTGATATACTGTACATAGAAATAAACAAAATGTCTTGATATTTCATAATTCATTCTACATAACTATATTAAATGGTTGTTTTTTTTTTTTGTTTTTTTTATATCTGCCTGGAGTTCGTTTTTACATATGAAGATCCTTTTATCAACAACATGGTTGCCACAGTTGTACATTTCTCCAAACCGCAATGATAGAAACCCCTAATGCAATTCGCTCTGTAATGTAACCCGGTTATCTGTCATTTCTGTTTAATTTCTCAACCCGTCTGATGATATTGTGTGTAAAATCCACATATAGACTGCTTTATGCATATAATGACATTTTCATTTAATACCTCAGTACATAATCCAAACAAATGAATTTAAATTGATCTCCTTCCAAAATGAAAGATTAGGTATCAGCAGGTGGCTCTGAGTCAGTATTGATCATTTTGCAAAGCAGTGTTCTTTGATTTTATTTACACATTTTATTACAGATCATCTCAGGAAAACGACTTCTTATGGGTCGTTACAGGTGGCATCTTTGGATATTCTATTAATTGATTGTGTTGCATTAAAAAGGGCAGGTCCTCACTAAATTATGTTATTATGTTACTGCACATGGACAGTTATTTCCGGCCATGAGAAGCATTTATTGCCAGGGCTTAAATTTAGGCTTTGTAGACATTTTGGCCTACTGTAGCTAGTGTATTTTATTGGCCAGGCCAGTAAGTTCATGTACATTATGCAGATGTTGAAAAAAGCTGGCACACTTTACAGTCAGAGAAAAATACTTTTTCAGGCTATCTGTCAAATTATTAGTACTCAAAATCTCACATAAAGACGCTGCAGCACAGTGCAGGATTGTCTTATCAGCAAGATGTGGGCTACTCAATTTTTCCCAGAAGGAAATGCCTAGGTGAGGGTAAAGTCATCCTTCTTTTGGTGAAATTGCGAGTAGCTTTACATTCCCCAGGATCTCCCAGAAGAAGGTGTCAAGTTTTGGGATAGAGTAAAGCCATCCTTCTTCCAGGAAGATTGGGAGTAGCATTACATTGCTTAGATCTTGCCAGGAGGTGCCTAGTTGAAGGAAGTCATCCTCCTTCTGGTGAGATTTAGAGTAGCTTTTTATTCCCAAAGATCCCACAGAAGGAGATGGACAGGCGAGGGTGAGGTCATTCTCCTTCTGGTGAGAATTAGAGTACCTATACATTCCCTATGATCTCTCCAAGATGAGGGTGAGGTAAACCTTGCCTGGGCACCTCCCCTTGGTGAGATCCTGGGGAATGTTGAGTATCCAAATCTCTCTCAGAATATAATTCTGCACTGTTCTGTAATGTCTTTACATGAGTACTCAGTATTTACCAGTAGAAGGATGATGTCCTCTCCTGCACTGCAGAAGCCAGAGAAAGGATAAATATATTGTCTGGGAGAAAGGGGACAATGTTTAAAAGCAGACCTTGCAATTTAGGTGCAAAGCCAAATGCAAGAGCAACTTTTTGGTCATGTTCAAGAATGTCCAAGTCATTAGTCCAGATTTAGGAACCGACATTTGTGCTCAGTTATGGTTTACCTAAAAAAAGAAATCTGTATATTTAAAAAAAAAAATAAAAAAAGATGGAATCCCTTCAGCAAATAAAGAAAATATAATGCATAGACTCCCTTCGGATGTGCCAAGTCTTATTGGTCCGTCATGGTCCCTCTGAGGGATACCGGTTCATGGACTGTGTTTATGAGCTAAAGAGTTTTGAAGGTCAAGCTTGAATTAGAAGCTTTACTTATTGTCTGCGTTCCATGCTATCATCATTACCATTGCATACAGCATTCTGCAGGAGGCATCTCCTGAAGGTAATATTTCCAGAATCCACTTTCATCTCCCCTCCGGTGTGGTATTTATCAGCCCGTGTTTACATCTGCAGGTGCTGATAAGGTGGAAAATGCTACCTGACTTACATTATTAAGCCAGCTTTCTTTCTTAACTGAGCTACTTTCAAATGATTATCGCCTCTGGACATTTAATAGTTATGTGCCACAAGATAGTGTTAATTTTCTCATGCTTCTTCTATCACTTTGAAGCCGTCGAATTGCTCGGTGACTGTATATTCTGTCAACGTGACAAAGAAGTACACATTGCTGCAGTGAAGAAAAGCGTACAGTGCAATTACATCACCAAACAATGCATCTGAGTTATAAATTAAGTCATTATGTTGACGGGATAGGGGAAGGCGCAAAACATGTGTTGTAACAATGGGAGATGTGGAATCTAATATATTATAGCCTGGACGGCTCCATTTTCCTATAATAATGTGTATTTATATGAAGTTTGAGCCCACAATTATAGCACAGCATCTGTCATCTACAGAAAGCCAATGTAACCATGTTGTAATGGTACACAAGCAGGCACTGTATCAGTTGTACAGGAATATAAATGTCATGACAGACAGGGCATCACTCACGTGACTGGGGGGGGGGGGGGGGGGGGTTTCTGTGGGTGCACTGTTTTCCACCCCCCCCCCCAAAAAAAATCTGCTGCCACTGCATCTTATGTGTGCTGGGTGTAATTCTCATGATCTGTTATTATGTTATTATATACAGTGCCTTAAAAAAGTATTCATACTTGAAATTTTCCACATTTTGTCATGTTACAACCGAAAACAACCAAAAACGTAATGATATTTTTGGGGATTTTATGTGATAAACCAACACAAAATGGCACATAATTGTGAAGTGGAAGGAAAATGATAAATGGTTTTCAACATTTTTTTACAAATAAATATATAAAAAGTGTGGTGTGCATTTGTATTCAGCCCCCTTTACTCTGATACCCCTAATTAAAATCTAGTAGAACCAATTGCCCTCAGAAGGCACCTAATTAGTAAATAGAGTCCACATGTGTGTAATTTAATCTCAGTATAAATACAGCTGTTCTGTGAAGCCCTCAGAGGTTTGTTAGAGAACCTTAGTGAACAAATAGCATCATAAAGGCCATGGATCACAGCAGACAGGTCAGGGATAAAGATGTGGAGAATTTTAAAGCAGGATTAAGTTATAAAAAAAATATCCCAAGCATTGAACATCTCACAGAGCATTGTTCAATTTTTCATTTGAAAATGGAAAGAGGCACAACTGCAAACCTACCAAGACATGGCCGTTCACCTTACCTGACAGGTCGGGTAAAGAGAACATTAATCAGAGAATCAGCCAAGAGACCCATGGTAACTCTGTAGGAGCTGCAGAGATCCACAGCTCAGGTGGGAGAATCTGTCCACAGGACAACTATTCGTGCACTCCACAAATCTGGCCTTTATGGAAGAGTGGCAAGAAAAAAAGCCATTTTTGAAAGAAAGCCATAAGAAGTCCCGTTTGCAGTTTGCGAGAAGCCATGTGGGGGACACAGCAAACATGTGGAAGAAGGTGCTCTGGTCAGATGAGACCGAAATTTTACTTTTTGGTCTAAAAGCAAAATGCTATGTGTGGCGGAAAAATATAAGTAATGAATATCCCAAATCAAAGATTCTTTCAATTTCTCTAGCTCAAACACACTTTACAGGTGCAGACCCGTTCTCACAAAAATAATCTTAATAAATCTACAATAATTTCCATGCTGACCAAGAGGGAGGCAAAGAAAGGTCTTATATTACAATTATATGGTGTACTTTATAATAAGCTCCAGGAATCGGTGGATATACCAGCGAGAACTCCATGGGAACAAGATTTGTGGTTGATATCAGATGACCAATGGGAGGCGGCATTGTCTGCAGTGCCCATGGTCTCTTTATCTTCTACACAAAAATTAACCCAACCATTTATCCTGCATAGGATCATACACCAGAGAAGTTATTCAAATGTAAGCGTAGAGATACCCCTTTATTTCCTTGGTGTAATTGGGGTCCAGCCAACTTAATATATATGTTATGGAGATGCCCCAAAACTCCACTGATAATGGCAGGGAGATATGTCTACTATTAACGGTCTCTTTGGGATGGAGCTGCTGCTGGAGCCCGGTATATGTTTTCTGAGTATGATAGACATAACTAGGATCCCCGAAAACACCCTTATACCAATAGTGAGGAGTCTGTTTCAGGCTCAAAAGCTTATAGCACAAAAATGGATGTCATCATATCCACCAACTGTAGTCGAATGGAAAACAGAAATAAAGGAAACTATACTCAAAGAGGAATACATATTTTTACATAGAGGTTGCATAGGGAAAATTGAGAAAGTGTGGAAGAGGTGGTCAGAAATCCTGGACTTAAAGATGGATGGGGAGTAGAGGCTATGAAAATTTCAGAAGCTTCAAGACTCTATACAGAGCCTTCACCACATTACCAGTGGCGATCCAGTACTGGCTTGGTTTATTCCATCCGTGGATTTGCCATCAGGAATTTCCAGTTCCCGTTTCACCAGTGCCGGTCCAAGTTCCATCCAAGTTATCCACGTTCCGACCATCTGCATCAGGTCTGTGAGGTCAAGATTGGTCCCACGGAGTCCATTTGTCTACCTTGGAATGTCGAGTCTGCTGGTCTCTTCGAGCCTTTCCAAGCCTGTTTGACTCCCTGTTGCTGACAGGGAGTCCACCGGTTCCAGTAAGCGTACATCCATTTCCATCTGTCTTTAAAGTGTGCACCAGAGGATTTAATTCAAGATCACTTTGGCTTGACGCCATCTTCGTTCTATCACTTTGGGACATTTCCTTATAGGATTCATTTGCACTTATTATTTATATATTGGACATTTGTGTTTATTTTTTGTTCACTTTAAGGAGTACATTTCATTGTTCTTCTCTTTTGAATATAGATTTTTTGGTTTATGGGTAACACACCTATTCACATATTTTAGCGCTGCACTTTCCTTCACAGAGTAGATAGATAACGATAATAGGAGATTATAGAGGAAGGGGTTTGGGTTTTTGTTTTTTTGTTTTTTGTTGCTTAGTTCGTTTAATATTGAAATATATGATTATTGTGAATACCAATATGTACATGGGATGTATGTGTGTTTTGTATTTTCTGAATATAACATTTATAAAAGAAGATCTTATTTAAAAAGAGTTGATGGGAAGATGGATGGAGCCAAATACAGGGCAATCTTAGAAGAAAACCTGTTATGCCGCGTACACACGATCGGAATTTTGGCCAGCAAAAGACCGATGAGAGCTTTTCATCGGAAAATGCGACCGGGTGTAGGCTCCATCGGAATTTTCGCTGGCCGAATTCCCGCCATTTACAAATTTAAGAGTATGTTCTCAATTTTTCAGACGGAAAAGGTTTCTATCGGAAATTCTGATCGTCTGTAGTAATTCCGATGCGCAAAATTCCTACGCATGCTCGGAGAAAATTTGACGCATGCTCCGAAGCATTGAACTTCCTTTTTTTTCGGCTCGTCTTAGTGTTGTACGTCACCGCGTTCTTGAAGGTCGGAATTTGGTGTGACCGTGTGTAGGCAAGACAGTTTGAGCGGAATTCCGTCGGAATTCCTTCGGGAAAACCATCAGAGCTTTTTCCGTCAAGAATTCTGATCGTGTGTACGCGGCATTAGAGTCTGCAAAAGACTTGAGACTGGGGTGGAGGTTTACCTTCCAGCAGGACAACTACCCTAAACATACACAGAGCTACAATGGAATGGTTTAGATCAAAGCACATCATGTGTTAGAATGGCCCAGTCAATGTCCAGACCTAAATCCAATTGAGAATCTGTGGCAGGATTTGAAAATTGCTGTTCACAGACGCTCTACATCCACTCTGACAGAGCTTGAGCTATTTTGCAAAGAAGAATGGGAAAAAATGTCACACTCTAGATGTGCAAAGCTTGTAGAGACATCCCCAAAAAGACTGGTTCTACAAAGTATTGACTCAGTGGGGCTGAATACAAATGCACGTCACACTTTTCACATATTTATTTGAAAACCATTTATCATTTTCCTTCCACTTTGTGTTGGTCTATCACATAAAATTCCAATAAAATACATTTACACTTTTGGTTGTAACATGACAAAATGTGGAAAATTTCAACGGGTATAAATACTTTTTCAAGGCACTGTATGTATGGACACACAGTGCCACTTCACATTTTCTGTATACTGGGTGTAATTCTCAGGACCTGTTCTTATTATATATGTATGGACACTGCACAGTGCCACTTCACATCTTCTGTATGCTGGGTGTACTTCTCTGGATCTGTTCTTATTATATACACCGATCAGCCATAACATTATAATGATCCACCTAATATTGAGTAGGTCCTCCTTTTGCCACCCAAAGGGCCCTGACCCATTGAGGCATGAACTTCACTAGACCTCTGAAGGTATGCTGTGCTGTCTGGCACCAAGCCATCAGTAGCAGATCCTGTAAGTTGCCAGGTGAGGCCTCCATGGATTAGACTAGATTTTCCAGCACATCCCACAGATGTTCGATTGAACTGAGCTCTGGAGAATTTGCATGCCAAATCAACACCTCAAACTCTTTGTTGTGTTCCCCAAACTATTCTTGAACCATTTTTGCAGTGTGCCAGGGAGAATAATCCTGCTAAAAGAGGCTGCTGCTTCACAGAATACCATTTCCATGAAGGGGTGTACTTGGTCAGCAACACTGTTTAGGTAGCTGGTACATGCCAAAGTAATATCCACATGAATAGCAGGACCCAAGGTTTCCAAGCAGAACATCGTACAAAGCATCAAACTGCCTCTGCTGGGGTTTGCCTTCTTCCCATGCTGCATCCTGGTGCCATCTCTTCCACAGGTAAGTGACTCACATGTACTCGGCTATCCACATGATGTAAAAAAAGCATGCTTCATCAGATCAGGCCACCTTCTTCTATTGCTCCATGGTACAGTTCTGATGCTCACATGCCCATTGTAGGTGCTTTTGGCTGTGGACATGGGTCAGCATGGGTCTAGCCATTACAATTTGGCCCTTGTCAAAGTCGCTCAAATCCTTACACTTACTAATTTTTTCTGCTTCAACACAGCAACTTCAGGGACAACATGTTCACTTACTGCAGATGACATTGTAATGAGATAATCAGTGTTATTCACTTTAATGGACAGTCATCTTAATGTTATGGCTGATCAGTTTATGTATGGACACTGCACAGTGCCACTTCACATCTTCTGTATGCTGGGTGTATTCATTAGTAGCTATTATTCTGTAAGTGGAGATGCTACACAATAATACATCTCTTGGTTTGAATGGTAGGTGTATTTCTCAGTATCTTTTTTTTTTTGTACGTTGGATGTTATTCTCAATATCTATTCTTATTCTGTATGTATGGGCAATGCAGAGTGTCATTTCTCTTGTACTATATTCTCAATAAACAATTTTATTCTGTATGTATGGATCTGGCACAGTATCACAACTCTTGTTTTCTATGTATGAATGTTGCACCAGTTCCACTTCTCTTGTTCTGCTGCTTGGTGTAATTCTTAGGTGTTTAGCTTATTCTGTATGCAGGTCCGGCCCGAACATGGGACCCGGTGGAACCCTGGGTCCCGGGTGGCACTTTCAGAGGGGAGGCAAACTCTCACCCGCCAGCCAGCCTGTTCCGCCCGCTCCGCTGCTAATTTTACAGGGAGCGATCGGGCCAGTAGAGCACCGGTGTGTACTTCTACTTCCTGGTAGCAGTGGAACGCACAATGGGGCGGACGTGATGTCATCAGATAGAAATGATGGCCGCGTCACCTCCCACGTCTTGCATCATTCCCGACTGATGACATCACCTCCGTCCCATTGTGCATTCCGCCGCTACCAGAAAGTAGAAGTACACTTCTTTTTGCTCTGCATCTACTAGCCCGATTGGTCCCCTTGAAATAAGCAGCAGAGCGGGTGCTGTGTATCTCTCTCTCCTCCCCTGTCCACAGAGTTCTTTCTTGCTCCAGACACGACAGCCACTACAGTGGGCATCAGGGCTGCTGTTAGAAATCACGGGGTCCCGTTCAACCCAGTGGCAGGCGACATGGCAAGTGACAAGCAGCATCCGCTGACAAGTGACGTGGAAAGTGACACACATCTGCTGACAAGTGACGTGGCAAGTGACAAGCTGCATCTGCTGACAAGTAACGTGGCAAGTGACAAGCTGCTTCTGCTTACAAGTGACGTGGCAAGTGACAAGCTGCATCTGCTGACAAGTAACGTGGCAAGTGACAAGCTGCTTCTACTGACAAGTGACGTGGCAAGTGACAAGCTGCATCTGCTGACAAGTGACGTGGCAATCGACGCGTATCTGCTGACAAGTGACGTGGCAAGTGACAAGCTGCTTCTGCTAACAAGTGACAAGCTGCATCTGCTGACAAGTAACAAGCTGCTTCTACTGACAAGTGATGTGGCAAGTGACAAGCTGCATCTGCTGACAAGTGACGTGGCAAGCGACACGTATCTGCTGACAAGTGATGTGGCAAGTGACAAGCTGCACCTGCTGACAAGTGACGTGGCAAGTGACACGCATCTGATGACTGCTGACAAGTGATGTGATGCTGACACAGTGATGTGATGCTTACACGCAATCGGTTGACAAGTGATGTGGCAAGTGACAAGCTGCATCTGCTGACAAGTAACATGGCAAGTGACAAGCGGCATCTGGTGGCAAGTGACATGCATCTGCTGACAAGTGACATGATGCATCTGGTAGCATGTGACATGGCAAGTGACACACTCAGGGCTCCGACTGATTCGGCATTATGGTGAGTTGAACTATTTCATTATATATTACAATGTAATAATAGAAATAATGCGCTTAAATAATCCTGACACCATAACAACTGTGTTTTTCGACCGGACTCGAGTCCGTCGGAAAGATTTGAAACATGTTTTATTTCGTGAATGAAAAGTCCGCTGGAGCCCACACACGATCGAATTGTCCGACGGATTACGGTCCGCCGAAAAGTCAGATCGTGTGTACGCGGCATTAGTCTTAGCACCTATTCTTACTCCTTATGCATGTGCACTTCACAGTACCACTTATCTTATGATGTATATTAGGTGTTATTCCCAGTGTCTGGTTTATTCTACATGTCTGGACAATTTGTAGTACCACTTCTCTTGTTCTATATGTTGGGTGTTGGTCATAGTATCTGTTCTTATGCTATATGCATGGGCACTGCACAGTACCACTTCTCCTATTCTGTATGATTGGTGTTATTTATAGTATCTGTTTCATTTCATATGCCTGGACACTGCACAGTACCACTTCTCTTGTTCTACATGTTGAGTGTTAGTTTTAGTATCTGTTCTTATTCTATATGCATGGGCAATGCACAGTACCACTTCTTTTGTTCTGTAGATTGGGTGTTAGTCTCAGTATTTGTACTTATGCGATATGCACGAACACCGCACAATACTATTTCTCTTGGTCTGTTTGCTGACTGTTATTCCCAGTATCTGTTTTGATCTATATGCATGGACACTTCACAGTACCATTCATCTTATTCTGTATGTTAGGTGCTATTCCCAGTATCTGTTTTATTTTACATGCCTAGACTCTCTACAATACCACTTCTCTTGTTCTCTATGTTGGGTGTTAGTCTTATGCCCCGTACACACAAATCCGTCAGATTTTTTCCCACGGATTTTGTCCGACACTGGTGTTGCATACACACGGTCAGACAAAGTTGTCGAAAAATCCGATCATTCTGAACGTCGTGACGTTCGTTTGCGTACGACGGACCTACGTAGAGGCTATTAGCCAATAGCTCTGGTCTCATAATTTTATCTGAGCATGCGTGGCACTTTGTCCGTCGGAAATTCTCTACACACGATCGGAAAAAGTCTGATCGGATTTTGTTGTCGGAAAATTTGAGAGCAGGATCTCAAATTCTTTCTGTCGGAAATTCCGACGGAAAAAGTCCGATGGAGCCCACACACGGGCGGATTTTCCGACAACATGGTCTGATTGGACATTTTCCGTCGGAATTTCCGATCGTGTGTACGGGGCATTAGTATCTGTTCTTATGCTATATGCAATGACACTGTACAGTACCACTTCTCCTGTTCTGCATGATAGGTGTTATTCACAGTATCTTTTTCATTCTATATGCCTGGACACTGCACAGCACCACTTCTCTTGTTCTACAGGTTGAGTGTTAGTTTTAGTATCCGTTCTTATTCTATATGCATGGGCAATGCACAGTACTACTTCTCATGTTGTATATATTGGGTGTTATTATCAGTATCGGTTCTTATTCTATATACACAGGCAATGCACAGTACCACTTCTCTTGTTCTTTATGTTGAGTGCTAGCCTCAATATCTGTAATTATGCTATATGCATGGACACCGCACAGTACTACTTCTCTTGTTCTGCATGCTGAGTGTAATTCTTAGTATTTCTTTTATTCTTTATTCATAGATGCTGCACTGCACAGTACCACTTCTCTTGCATCAATAGCAGAGCAAGTGATTCTGTATCTCAGAAAAAAGGTGGTTATGGATTTCAGTATTCATAACAGAATTTCTTTTAAAATAAACCAGGGTAACCAGTCAGCTTGAAAATCCGCCTCTCCCATGGTTCAAACATATCGTCAATGTTTATTTCCTTTTTAATAAGCTCAGGATGCTTTCTGAACTTTAGTTGATTGTGAGAAGTCGTCACTGTCCTTCCGCTCCGTCTGAGCAAATATCACTCTAAAGTTAAAGACGGGTTTATGTTGTTTTTTTAGAGAAAAATAAGACAGAAATGTTTTGCTGTAAGGACAGACTGCTGGGCCTTTGTGGCTACCACATGGTCTAAAATCAAGATATCACTTAGACGACTTGTGGCTTTAATTTGTCATTTGTGTTGCAGAGCACAGTAAAATTGTCCTAATTAATAGATTATTATTTTGTTTTGATAAAGTATTTAGAATGATGCATGAAACAGCTGTTGTGTAATTATGGAGTGTCAGAAAGAACAGCATGATCTAAAAGATGTGCACGTCCTTTAAATCTCACTGACATTTCCTTTCTCATAAACGCATTCATGTATAATAAACTATAAAGTGACTCCAGCCTGCCAACACTAAACCCTTTCAATAAACAAAACAAGGAGCAGAGGGTGCAATAATCCATAGCAACCAGCGCATTATATTTCATCAGACCAGTAACAGATGGATTCTAGAGATACTCTGTGCCTTTTGGGGCCCTAGGCAAAGTTTGATTTAGTACCCCTGGGGCCCCACCATCATATCTCCCAACTGTCCCTGATTTTGAGGGACTGTCCCTGATTTGAAACAAATTCCCTCTGTCCCTCTTTGCTTCTCATTTGTCCCTCATTTTGGTCTAATCTATATAGTTGTATATAAAATGCATTTCTTATCTTTCAAAAAGTATTTCCCAGTGCTAAATCTTTCATCCATTTTTTAAATTGATGCATTTGTAAATTTCAAAAGTCAGTATAAAGGAATAGTAGTGGTAAAAAAAAAAAAAAAAACACTTGTGGGTTTAACAAATTTTTTTTTGTATAATTCTCCTTGAAGGGGTGTGGCAGGGGGTGTGTCCTATGCCTACATACTTTTGCTAATAGTTGTCCCTCGTTCCCATCTCAAAAAGTTGGGAGGTATGCCCACCATTGTTAGATTTGTGACTCCACCAACAGTAATAAGGCTTTCATTTCTCTACCATAAAACAATGGGGTTGATTTACTAAAACTAGAGAGTGCAAAATCTGCTGCAGCTGTGCATGGTAGCCAATCAGCTTCTAACTTTAGATTATGCAATTAAGCTTTAACAACAAAAACCTGTAAGCTGATTGCTTTCTATGCAGAGCTGCACCAGATTTTTTCAAAATTTTTTGTAAATCAACCCCAGTGTTTTAAGGCTTTTAACAGTTAAATGTATGTCTATTAGGCATTATTCATATGGGCATACCTATCCACTCATCCATACAAAGGGCTATATTTGCTACACAGGGAGCACAGGTGTTCCACGTACAGGCAGTCCTATTTGTGTCGCTTGGGTTGCACAGATACAGTCCGGGTTTTGAATCATGTGTCCAGGTTTCAGTCCACCTGAAACCAAGACACAATATTCAGACAGAAAAGTGGCTTAGAACAGTGCCTAATAGGAGGGTGAGGGGGGCACTATGCACACCACATTACTATTCTCTTTGGAGCGCCCAAAGGTGTCCCAGGTCTGTTACTGTCATATAGTTTATGCCAAAAAAATTTTTTTTTGCTGTGTGCCGCTAAAGTGTTCGGGTTTGGCTTGAAGAAAAAGTGGCAACCCTAACACATCCGCTGGTCCTAATCTGACAACTGTGCGGGTGCATGGCCTCGAACACATACAGTGTGCACAAATTGGGAACAGCAGCTATGTCCATGCAGCCGCTGCATCCCAATAAACCTGAAAAGGACTGCCCGCACGTGGATGCATAAACAGAAAAGTCTGTGCTTCTACCCATACACCACATAGACAGCAGAGCTCCCAGGTGCTTGATCCACAGTCGCTGGCTGAGTAGAGTAATGTAGAAAAAATGTAGAAAAAATGTAGTCATAACCACTGGTGGTTATGACTAAGGCCTTATAGGCTGAAACGCGTCAATTGACTTAATCTGCGTTTGTTCACTGTGGCTATTCAATAAAATTAAGAAATTTTAAGAGCAACAACCGGAGTGCGGCTGATTTTTCTACCGCACGTGGATGCACCAACACCTGTGTGTCCTGTGTGAGCAAATACAGATAACCTTGGAACAGGTTTATGGATAGGTATGCCAATATGAATGAGAAAAGACAAGCCATACACCGTACACTGCATTATAATGCTTACAGGCTCAGGGGCTGCCACATAGTGTACTGATTGTCTTCTCTATTAGTATAAGTACCATTTAACCATTTTAAAATTATAATGGAACTTATTTTAAATTTTTTTCCAACTTTAGGGTGTGGAAGAATAGAACCTCGGTCAGGATACTGTAGTCTGTGTCCTTTTTGGAGATTTGCCCTCACCTCCGGTCCTACTGACCATAGTCACAAGGACAAAAAGGGACAGAAAAACTGAAATGTTACAATTGTCATTAGAACAAGGGTGAAGGGGAATCTCTTATGGGGACATTTGTTTCAGTACCAACTGTCAAAGACAGGAATTGTTTTTGGAGATTTCTTCTCACATTCTGTTGTATTTCGGGGAGAAGTAAAAGGAAATCTCTCCAGTGGTGGCTCTGATAGCAACAAAAATCTAAGAGAGGTTCTCACCCTAGAAAAAAAAAGACTAGAGGTTCACTTTAATAACAACATGCATAGATGTACAATAACAAATGGCAAAGTGCAGGGAATAGTACATAATACAACATACATTTTTAATCAGTAAATAGTGGGATTTTTTTTTTTTTATTGTGCAGAAATATTTAGCCTTACTTACCCTCTAGACCCTCTAGACCTAATTTCCTAACTGGTCACTTGAGAGGTTGCCTTATGTGTAGCTGTTTCTGCCTATAAACTTGCCTTACTATACAAGTGCCTTACAGCTCCATGTGTGCTTGCAGCAAAGCCTGGTTTTAATATTTTATCTTTTCATTGGCTATTCATTTTTATACTTAAGTCTTAAGCCCAGATGTGTGACCAAGCCCTGGTGTGCGGGGCGGAACATGTCAGGGATGGAGCAGCACTGGCTGAGGTCGTTGAGCGCTGGGTCGTTGAGCGGTGCGCCATCGTTTCTATGATGATGCTTCTACACCCCTTAATAGTGCATAGACGCCTGCTCCCTTGACTGCAACCGGCGGGGAGAACGTTATCCCAGCTTAGAGCAGCACTGCAAGTTATACCTGTATCGCTTTGCAAAACATTAAGCCAGGAATGGAAATCAATTAAGCAAGACTCTTTTTTTTCAGCTTCCATCCCCAGGCAGCGGGCCCAAAAAGCATAGCCCTCTAGACTCACACCCTCCCCTGCCTGGGAAGTCAAGCTTGGAACCCTCACACACACACACATCCTCTCCAGGCAAATTCCAGGAGAGAAGGACCCTTCTAGAAGGTCTTTCCAAATATTTATCACCTTCCTCAGCCAATATAACTGGCATAAACCCCTCCCTTGGACCTGTCTCTTTCTGATCATATAAATCCTGGTGGGTAGCCCATTTTTAGATAGGCTGAAGATGAAGCAAGGTGGCTTTTAAATGGGTTCCTGGTCCAGCACCAGCATTTTCCTACAACAAAAAGTGGCTTTATATCCTGGGCCCATCCATGGCTTCACTCTCCAGTGACAGTGATTCCCTGCTTCCATTTCATCTCTGCTCCCTTACTGGTGGCCAAGGCAAGGCATTCTGGTTGCCTGTCTGATTTCTGACCCAGAGGCAACCTGACTGTCATGCTATTTTATCTTTAGCTATTTTATCTTTAAGAGTGCTTTATTATATTTTCTATTAATATTACACATTACATGCTATAGTTGTTGCGCTTCTCTCCCCCTCCCCTCTTTTTGTCTCCTACAGCCACACACCCATGCTGGAACGAAGCAGCACTTCCAGAATTAGATTAGTAGTGTGTTGTATAGCACTCTGGGCTACTTGAATCATCTAGCTTACATAAACTTAATCTGTAATATTGTTTCATATTGTATCATACAGTTTTATATTGTTACACATTGTTTTACATTGTTTAACACTGTGAACTTTCATCTAGCTTTTCAGGGCACCGATTTCTGACCGACGCATCTCTGTATGGGGGTGGATTCAGTCCAATCGGTTGGTGTGCTATGATTATTCTGGGAGTTCACACCATTGATCTTTTTTTCACTTGATAAACCCCTCAATAATTGGCCAGAGTAGAATATCCTGACCCAATACATTGTACCTTCTCAAACTGTCTTCTGGAGAACAACCTTTCCCAGAAGCTGGAAGAAGCAAACAATGTCTAGGGCTTATGGGAAACCCAACAAACACAGATAACAATAAGAAAACTCAGGCTGGCTACAGCCTAGCTGCAGACACTAAATTTAGATTAGGTACACTCCAGCTTAATAAATCAGCCCTTAGACATGGTGGCTACATTATTACAGTGGTGTGAAAAAGTGTTTGCCCCCTTCCTCATTTCCTGTTCCTTTGCATGTTTGTCACACTTAAGTGTTTCGGAACATCAAACCAATTTAAACAATAGTCAAGGACAACACAAGTAAACACAAAATGCAATTTGTAAATGAAGGTGTTTATTATTA
Source organism: Lithobates sylvaticus (assembly GCA_028564925.1). Lineage (NCBI taxonomy): Eukaryota > Metazoa > Chordata > Amphibia > Anura > Ranidae > Lithobates > Lithobates sylvaticus. The sequence continues at coordinate 462,456,204 of CM053030.1, read as the reverse complement.
AAGGTGAAAAAAAATCCAAACCATCATGGCCCTGTGTGAAAAAGTGATTGCCCCCTAAACCTAATAACTGGTTGGGCCACCCTTAGCAGCAACAACTGCAACCAAGCGTTTGCGATAACGTGCAATGAGGCTTTTACAGCGTCCTGGAGGAATTTTGGCCCACTCATCTTTGCAGAATTGTCCTAATTCAGTTACATTAGAGGGTTTTCGAGCATGAACGGCCTTTTTAAGGTCATACCACAACATCTCAATAGGATTCAGGTCTGGACTTTGGCTAGGCCACTCCAAAGTCTTCATTTTGTTTTTCTTCAGCCATTCGGTGGTGGACTTGCTGGTGTGTTTAGGATCATTGTCCTGCTGCAGAACCCAAGTTCGTTTCAGCTTGAGTACACGAACAGATGGTCGGACATTCTCCTTCAGGATCTCTTGGTAGACAGCAGAATTCATAGTTCCTTTTATCACGGCAAGTCTTCCAGGTCCTGAAGCAGCAAAACAGCCCCAGACCATCACACTACCACCACCATATTTTACTGTTGGTATAATGTTCTTTTTCTGAAATGCAGTGTTCCTTCTACGCCAGATATACTTGGACACACACCTTCCAAAGAGTTCCACTTTTGTCTCATCGGTCCACAGAATGTTGTCCCAAAAGTCTTGCAGATCATCAAGATGTGTTGTGGAGAAATTGAGACGAGCTTTGATGTTCTTTTTGCTCAGCAGTGGTTTTCTCCTTGGAACTCTGCCATGCAGGCCATTTTTGCCCAGTCTTTTCCTGATGGTGGAGGCATGAACGCTGACCTTAACTGAGGCAAGTGAGGCCTGCAGTTCCTTGGACGTTGTTGTGGGGTCTTTTGTGACCTCTTGGATGAGTCGTCGCTGCGCTCTTGGGGTAATTTTGGGCGGCCGGCCACTCCTGGGAAGGTTCACCACTGTTCCATGTTTTCGCCATTTGTGGATAATGGCTTTCACTGTGGTTCGCTGGATTCCCAAAGCTTTGGAAATGGCTTTATAACCCTTTCCAGACTGATAGATCTCAATTACTTTCTTTCTCAATTGTTCCTGAATTTCTTTGGGTCTCGGCATGATGTGTAGCTTTTAAGGATCTTCTGGTGGACCTTACTGTGTCAAGCAGCTCCTATTTAAGTGATGCCTTGATTGTGAACAGGTGTGGCAATAATCAGGCCTGGGTGTGGCTAGAGAAATTGAACTCAGGTGTGGACAACCACAGTTATAGTATGTTTTAACAAGGGGGGCAATCACTTTTTCACACAGGGCCATGATGGTTTGGATTTTTTTTCACCTTTAATAATAAACACCTTCATTTACAAATTGCATTTTGTGTTTACTTGTGTTGTCCTTGACTATTGTTTAAATTGGTTTGATGTTCCGAAACACTTAAGTGTGACAAACATGCAAAGGAACAGGAAATGAGGAAGGGGGCAAACACTTTTTCACACCACTGTATTATTATTTTTTTCTTAAGCTTTTTTTTTCTATATTTTATACCTTGTATTCATGCAAAAACACATTTTCTATCCTAGGGTGACATCACTCTTTCCTTGAACTTTATCTCTTGAGGAGGAGCATTATCACCCTAGGACCGAATTACAGAGTACAGGCAGTCCCCGGGTTATGAACACAATAGGGACTATAGGTTTGTTCGTAAGTCGAAGTTGTTTGTAAGTCGCAACACTGCATTTGTAAGTGTAACTTCCGGTCAGAACACTGCGTTCGTAAGTGTAACTTCCGGTCAGAACACTGCGTTCGTAAGTGTAACTGGCGGCTGTGCATGGATGCGGGATGTTCCGGGCGCTTGTTATGTTATCTGGGACGTAGTACGGCAGTGTGGGATGTGTTCAGAAGTGCTTGAAAGTGCTCGAAAGGTATCCAGGACCCGCGTGGAGCACAAGTGGCCAGCATTTCAGGCCGTTCGTAAGTAGGAGTCATTCATAACTCGAGTGTTCGTAACTCGGGGACTGCCTGTACCTTCCCCTCTCCTCTCCTCCATAAAGTAAAGGAAAGTTTAATCTAAGAAGAGCTAAATAAGGGACAAAAAGCAATTTTACATAATACTATTGAATTATACCTATTAAAAATGGAATATTCAGATTCCCACATAAAAACAGTTGTAACTAGTTCTCTTTAATATGTGGATACAAAATATGTGACGATAAAAAAAGGGATTTACAGAACCCTAGCTTGTGTGGAAAGTGAATGAAAGATGTTTCTGATTACCAGAGATAAAATAATCATGAGAAGGGAAGTTAAAATGTATGTCAGATTCCTGGAACATAAGAATAAAAGCCGGAGAGGAATATTCCTCTGGTGCCGAGCCTGGCCAAATGAGGTCGGATATGTTCCACTTCTATGTGAGCTGAACAGAGCATGAGAAAATCAATTTGATCCAAGACAACTCTGGGTAGGAAACTAGATAATGCACTACTGAAAAGGCAGTAATTCAATCGTATAAACAATACAATTAAGCCCTGTGCCTTTGTTTGCTCGTACGTCATGTAATTTTCAAGGAACACCCCCACTTAGCGGCATCAATATTGGACTTACAATAAAGGGAAATCACCTTCTGTGGAATTATTGACATCTGTTTATTAGTTCTAGATCTTTTTAATGGAGTTTCTAGGTTAGGATCCAAAATTCAAAATGCATCCATTAAAAGGAAAAGGCAGTGTGACACAAATCATTGCAAGCCCCTTGGAGACCCAAAAGGCAGTCATAAAGGCGATAGGAGTATGAGCTCAAAATTATTTTTCCTTTTCCATTCCCTCAATTTATTTGGTTATACTTGAGTCTGTTGAAAGTGATAACCACACACTCCTCTAGTAAATAAATTCCTCTTAAGCTGGTCATGCAAGTGGAAATTTGATTGAATGATCAAACTTTCAATTTTTATCTTTTGTCAAAATCACAAAGCAATAGAAGACATTGCCTCTACTGAACTTTGATGGAAAAGTCTGATCTCTTTTGACAAAATTGTATCAGCATTTTTTCTCTTTCTTTTGGATCTTCTAATAAACTGTATTGAATCTGTCAACTTATTGCCTAGATTAATTTTTAAAATGACGTTAACATCAAGCAGAGTTAAAAACGTACTTTCTTTCTGGTAGATGTAATGTGACACATGTAAAATTGCGTAACTGACACGTGTGAAAAGGTGTAACTAATTAAAAATATGTATAATTCTAATACAATATGTATAAATATAACTATAATATATATAATAAATGTTTATGTAATAATAGGTATAATAATATGTATAACAAACAAATATTATAATAAAGCATTAATTTCTTATTATAATAATATTATAATAAATAACAAGCATATTGAATAATATGTATAATAAATGTGTAATTAAAGCAGTATTAAACCCAAAAGAAAAATTGTATTATATTGCAGCTTACCAATTCTCAAAAGTGATGGCTGCACTCTTTTTATTTTATTTTTTATTTTTTCATCTATTGATCCAGCCAGTAGGTCTGTTGTTTTTCAAAAGAACAAGCTCCCCAGTAGAATCTATCAGTTACAGAGATCGGACAAACTATTTAACACTAGCAGGGGTGCTTACAATAATTTGTTTTTATTTATTTATGCAAAACCTTTATCCAAAAAGGAGAAAAAAAAATTGTTTGCTGTAACAGCTTATTATGTATTGGCTGGAGTTTGGCTTCAATGTGTTAGTGTATTTAAATCTGCTAGTACATCTAGCCACTGTCCAAAGGTGCCCTCTACTCTCCTGGGGGGCACTCCAATACAGGAGCTGTGTTAATGGCCAGATCACCAGATGAAAAACATAAAAGAAAACGGATGCAGCCACCACATATAATGATTGGTAAACTGACATTTATTACATTTTTGGTCTTGGATTTAAAACCGCACTAATTAAAAATACACATGTAAAATTGTGTAATGATTGAATGTAATTGACACAACAATACGATAATGAATAACATTTATAAACATTTTAATCACATCACATCACAATAGATCCAGATCATGTGTCACAGATTTGGTATGAATGAATAAAGCCTTAATGTCTCTTGCCCACCGAGTAAGTCTTACCAGTGTCCCCCCCCATCCCCATTCCTGTTGTGATGACCGATTCCCTGAAGCTTCTTTTCTTGGCAGTCTCCAAATGGACTTTTCACCCCCCCCTCCTGGCCACTGTTGGTCCTGCATTGTATGTGATGACATAATAGTGCCGTCTATATTTTGGTGCTGAAGAAATAAGTGACAGACTGCCAGCTGCCATCAGAGATTGGGGGGGGGGGGTAGATAAAGAGTCTTCTGTTACCCACAATTAAATGAGCATTAAAGTCTGCATCAGCTGGGAGCAGGGGCATGGTAATGAATTTTAATCATCTCAGAATCTCACTTATTCAAAGCACACTTTAACCACTTGCTGACCAGCTGCCGTCATTTTACTGTGGCAGGTCGGCACTATCCCTTGAATCGTCGTAGCTGTACGTCGGTCCCTTTAAGCAGGATAGCAGGTGCGCGCGTGCGCCCGCTGCACAGCGGGAGGGTGCCGATGCTCGTGACCGGCGGTCGCGATGACTGCCGGCCACAAGCGATTGCGGGCATGAGAGGCAGGACAGGGACTTGTGTGTAAACACACACATCCTAGTTCTGTGAGGAGAGGAGAGAGAGATTGTGAGTTCCTACAAGCTTGGAACCACGATCTCTCATCTCCTATAGTCAGTCCCATCCCCCCACAGTTAGAATACACACATAGGGAACACAGTTACTCCTTGATCGCCCCCTAGTGTTACCCCCTTCCCTGCCAGTGACATTTACACAGTAATCAGTGCATTTTTATAGCACTGATCGCTGTATAAATGCAAATTATCCCAAAAATGTGTCAAAAGTGTCCAATATGTCCACCATAATGTCGCAGTCCCAAAAAATCGCAGATTGCCACGATTACTAGTAAAAAAAATAATAATAATAAAAATGCCATAAATCTATCCCCTATTTTGTAGGCACTATAACTTTTGCACAAACCAATCAATATACGCTTTTTGCGATTTTTATTACCAAAAATATGTAGAAGAATACATAGCCTAAACTGAGGAAAAAAATAAAAAAATTTGGGCTATTTATTACAGCAAAAGTACAAAATATTGTGTTTTTTTCAAAATTGCCGCTCTATTTGTTTATAGCGTAAAAAAAAAAGTTGATCAAATACCGCCAAAAGAAAGCTCTATTTGTGGGGGAAAAAAAGAACATAAATTTTGTTTGGGTACAGCATCGCACGACCGCGCAATTGTCAGTTAAATTGATGCAGTGCTGTATCGCAAAAAATGGCCTGGTCATCGAGCAGCCAAATCTTCCAGGGCTGAAGTGGTTAAATGAAATAAAAAATGTAAGCATATTTAGGACATATTTGGCTTCCAGGCCCAACCTGAAACTATTAAAAACCAGGACTAGTCACATGACGTTATTATATCACATGACAGCAAAAGGCAAGTGGCCTAGGTGGGAGAACACAGTAAAGCCCCATACACACGGTCGGATTTTCCGATGGATTCTGTCCTATCGGACAATGTTGTCTGAAATTCCGACCGTGTGTAGGCACCATCGGACAGTTTCCATCGGATTGTCCGACGGACAAAGGTCTATCTCCTGCTCTATAAATTTTCTGACAACAAAGTCCGATCACACCAATTCCGATCGTGTGTATCGAATTCCGACGCACAAAGTGCCACGCATGCTCAGATCACATTACAAGACCAAAGCTATTGGCTACTAGCCTCTACGTAGTCCCGTCGTAGGCAACAAACGTCACCACGTTCAGAATGATTGGATTTTCGACAACTTTGTCCGACCGTGTGTATGCAACACCAGTGTCGGACTAAATCCGTCGGACCAAATCCGATGGATTTGGTGGTCGGATTTTCCGACCGTGTGTATGGGGCTTAAGTATTGGTATGGGCAGTGTAAAAATCCTGCCCTGATTCAAAGGAGAGCCTACATCCACATAACTCAATATTCCAAGCCAAGCGTTATACTATATACCCATCTCTTTCCATAGATTTAGGTTTCCATATTATCAAAAAAATGATCTGTAGTCACACAGCTACAATGTGTACGGAAAAGACCCCCCCCCCCCTTTTAAAATAATCACATTTTGTTGCTTTGCAGCCTGGAATGAAGACAGACACAGTTTTTGTTTTATGCAGCTGTATTTACTCAGTGCAACTTATTCAAATATGAAAGATATAACACCAACATGTCAGAAAAAAATAAAAGGATCACCCTCTTATGCTTTAATAACAGCCTTTAGTCTGTTGGGATATGTCTCTACTAACTAACATCTAGACTTTGCAATTTAGGCCCATTCTTCTTTGCAGAACTGCTCAAGTTCAGTTCAATTTGATGGTGACCGTGTGTGGACTGCAGTCTTCAAGTCATTCCACAGATTTTCAATCGGGTTTAAGTCTGGGCTCTGACTAAAGCTGGATACACGCTATACCATTTTTATAGATTTTTTCCTTTAGATTTACCAAAAACATATAATATGAGGTCAAATTGAAACACTTTCAATGTGTATGCAATCAGGTACTACATAGTTGAAGGTAAATCTAAAGGAAATCAAACAACAAAAGTGGTATAGTGTGTATCCAGCTTTAGCCATGCAAGGACATTCACCTTTTTCTCCTTCAACCACTGTGTGGTTATTTTTGCTGTGTGCTTTGGGTCACTGACAACTTTCTGGCAGATGGCAGCAGATTTTCCTCAAGAATTTGATGGTATTTTTTTCCCATCCATTTTACTTCTATCCTGAGAAGGGATCCAGCCTCTACTGCAGGGAAACACCCCATAACAGGATATTACCACCTCCGCGCTTTACTGTAGGAATGGTGTTCTTTGGATGGTGAGCTGTATTGGATTTCCACCAGACATATTGTTTGGTGTTGAGGCCAAAACATTACATTTTGGTCTCATCTGACCATAACACCTTTTTCCATGTGGCCTCAGAATCTTCAAGGTGCATTTAACATGGTCAGATGAGACTAAAACGTAATTATTTGGCCTCAACACCAAAACGATATGTCTGGCGGAAATCCCACTGTAAATGGTAATGTACAAACTAGGACTCACCCACCAACATATGGGTGTTGCACTTTTTTTACCGTAAAACTAGGACCCTACTTAGCACTTCTCTCTGGGTGCATTTCCTGCCAAGTCAAGCACAGACATACTCAGCAACTAAGCTTCATTTATGAGACCATTTCAACAGAGGGAGATACCAGACAGAGCAAGATTCTAGTTTTATAATGAACTTTAAAAAAAAAAACAAAGAAACTGCTGCAAGTATAAAGAATACCTAGAGGTACCTGTACATTCCCCACAGCAGCTTTAAAAGCTTGTAAACAAAGCTAAATGATTGGGTACTCTGCCAGAAAAAGCTCCAAAACTCCTTGAGAGCGCCATAGTTTTCTGCTATGTCCAGCTCCAGCCCATTCCTATTGACCCATTACTATGAAGAGCTGCCTCATTTACCAATAGGAAGACACAGGAGGCAGGAAGGGGTGGGAAAGCTTGGCAGTATCAGGAAGTGGAGGAATAGCGGTCAAAATGGTCTGAGATCCGGCTATATATGTAGCCTTTTTAACCGCTGCTGGTACGTTCAGGTATCTCTATATGTCTACATTTTATACCTGCGGCAGTTTATTTTGTTTTTGCTCTATAGATAGAGTCCTTTCAAGGATATGACAACGTGTAGCATCTCTTCCTTCTTTAACCCCTTCATGCCTAAGGATAAAACAAATATTAATGCCTAAGCACAATTTTGCAACTTTGACATGTGTTAGTAAAACCTACTTTGTGCATCCAGGTGGTTTATACCTTGTTTTTTTCAGGACAAATTGGGGTTTCATTTGGTGGTAAATGATAATGGATACCTCCTAAAAAAATTTGTATCAAAGGAAAACTGGCCAAATTTTTTTTTTTTAATTTAGCTTTATACCGTGATTCTTGTTATTACCATAACCTACTATCAAAAAGCAACCCAAAATTAATTCTCCTGCTCCTGACGATCACAGCGATACCACATATGTGTTTGATAGTTGTTCTATGTACCGGTAGTACAGCCCAGAAACAATAGTGCACATTTTTTTTTTCTTTTTTTTGTGTGTCCTACCTAAAACACACTGACACTGATACTAATTAAGAAAAAAAATGATGCCTAAAATATACAGACCCTGACCTTTGACCCTGACCGTGACCTTGACCATGACCATAACCCAAACACTAACCATGCTGTGTGTGTGTGCTGATATCTCATACCTGCATTTTCTCCAAAACAAAGGGAATCTAAAGCTGAATTAAAGCCTCTCAAAAGCTTCAGGTGCTTCAAGCAAGCTTTGTCATGGACTTCTATGAAGGCTTTGAAGACGCTTTGAAGCACCACTAAAGCGACATATAATTTTTGAAGCGAAGCAAACACAGGGTGTAAACAGGACTGTAAGCAAACTATTTTATTTAGTGGCGGGTGCTTTGACTAGTGTTCAGAGAGCTTTAAAAAGCATGTCTGAAGCCATGTTTTGAAACAAGTGTAAACAAGCAATAGTAGTAAAAAAGATCCTCACTCAACACCACAGCACACTGGGCCTCTTACCCTCAGAAATAGACCACTAGATTATAGGTGGTCTAACACCGTTCAATCATCCATCTGGCACGGTCCAGTTCCCAAAAAACTGCACAAAGATTATGGTTCACATCGTGTCATCCCCTCTGAGAGCATCTCCCCACCAGTCAGATTACCATAAATGTGTGCCAAAAGGTGAACAAAGACTGCCTCATAGTGTAGTAAGTAAAAGCACTTGCTCACACACTATATATACAAATTTGAGCATGTCATTAGAATTCCAAATAAGTTTTGCACCAACAAAATGGCCACGGTCCTCATGTGCTGCAACGTCACTTGCCCAGGCTCCATCTAACGTGTTTCGTCGTAATAGAGATAATCAGGGGTGTGACTAATGGCCATCACTGCATATATTTATAGTGTTAGGGGTGGAGGGGACAGCCGTCCTCTAATTGCGCTCCAGGACTCAAAACCGCCTAGCCAGAAGCGGAAGTGACACCGCAACCAAGAGGATGTTGACTATTACAGATCCGGAATCACCATCCATAAAAACCGGAACTGACATCCAAGCGTCCTCGGCATAATCCCAGGAATCTACAAAATTAAATAGGACCCGGACAAAAATATTAAGCGAGTAAGAAAAAAGGAATTTAGGAGGCCCAATGATTTTAATACTAAAAATAAAAATATTAGTATGTTAGATCTGACCCAAATATAAAAATGCATACGGGGGACCCTAGCACCATCTTGTTGTTCTAAACTATACATACCGGCAACATTCTAAATAACAATCAGAATTTATAATAGCAACATGTAAATTAAAAAACATATACACAATTAGAGAAATATATACATACAGGGCAATTTACCTACATTGGGAGAGCATACAAACTCTGTGCATTGTTCTGGGTTTCGAACTGAATCCCAGTGCTACAAGGTAGAAGTGCTAATCACTAAGTCCTTAACCTAAGTCTTTGCCGTAAACCTTTCTTGCATATTAACAGGTATTTTTCTATACTTGCAAAGAGTCTTGACTATAAAGGGATAAAGCATGGTGAAGTATGCATTTACTGCAAAGATGTACTGCATAAGTTTGTTTGCTTGTTTAGCCCTGATATACCCTTTAACCTAACAAGCCATTAAAATTGTGGCATTCTGAAAAGCTCTATGTAAAGTCTGAATAGAACACCTATGGATGGCTTTATATGACCGATCTTTTGTTTGCAAATGGTTGCGTTACTTAATGCAATAAACATTTTTTAGAAATCCTTTTTGGAAGGTAGAATTTTTGTCAAGGTTGTCTGAAGGTCTGTTTTTATATGACTAGAATGATTTTTTTATATCCCATTATAACAGTACTGTTGTGATCTGTTTTCTTTAACGTTTAGAGTTTTTACAACAATGAATTAATAAATATCACTGCTCCATAAAGCTTCATTGCTTCTTCCTGCTGAACATCTGGGTTGTGTCTTATGTCATCGTAAAGCATTGCCTGGTCTCAACAGAGACGTTTCAAGTTATACAGTTCTATTGGAACCCATGAAAAACAATTCTATCATCAGCCTACTGAACTGGAACTTCAGACATGCTAAATCTTGCATATAAGAGATATTCCAGGCTTACATTTGACAATTTAGCACTCAACTATTTAAAACTATGATATCTTTTACATGCATTGTGTTATGTTGGCCAGAGGTGCACCTGTAGCCCACCAGGCCCTGGAAGAAGAACGGTGACAGAGGTTCCTATTATTTCAATTCTTGCCAATCACCCTGTTCTGTTTTGATATAGTATGCTGTAGGCTTGTTGGGATGTTTGAAGATGAATTCTGATTAGCTCAGGATGGCAGAGCCAACACTGGAACTGTGGATTAAAGATATTTGCAAGTAATAAACTCAGACCTTGTGACTCAAGCCTACTCAGAAATCTAAGCAGTGTTGTCACATCAGAACCCCATCCTCCTCCACCACCACCACTGCATATGGCTAAAGGTTATGAAAAGTGTAAAGCAGTCCAGTCTTCTCTACTAATACCATGGCAGAAAGTCAAGTGAACAAATGGCAGATTTGAAAACGACTGATGCTTCCCTTAAAATGGAAGCCTATCTTTTTCATTAGCATTTGTTGCTTTGGTAAAATAAAAATGCAGTTTTCACTACGATATTCACCTTATTCATGGAGACGTCATTTGATTTATGCCTCTGATTTCTATCCTTGCTCATTTTCTAGTCAGAATTATGGTTACCGCCATCGACACATTAGCCGGTGTTATGGACATGCCCCGCATTATGGAAACGCTCCCTGGTTTCTTTATGCAGCCTGAGCTCACAGTACTCTAGGACTGGATTTTTCTTTCTGCTTGCTACCATGGTTTCAGGTAGCTGAACTTGAACCCATACTTATCCTATCAAAACAACTGTCATACATACATAACGGTAATACATACATAACAGTTCACATGATTAATAAACCAAAGGACAATTCTCTTCCTAAAATTGTAAAATACTGTGAATTCATGGAGATCTGTAGTCAAAATACATAGCTGTAAGACATACACAATAAACTTTGTGAATTCCAGAATTTTCATTGAAAGTTGCAGATACCTTCAAAGCACCAGAAACTTTGAGCTGAACTTTGGAAACTGAAAAAAAATGACCTTTGCAATGGGCCCCCCACTGCAAGGGCAGGCACCTAAGGTAACAAAAAAACACCTCTTCTTCCTAATGGGCCCTTGGTGTACTCTCTTACAATTCAGGACTGTTGGTCCTGCATTGCACATAATGATGTCACAGCTGTGACCACCAAAGAGAAGAGGCTTTGGGGGACCACTCACATAAAGTAGGAGCATGCGGCAGCAAGGGATAAAGTAGGTAAAAAGTCCTCTTTTCTGGTAAATCCTTTAAACCCTTGCAGTGCGGGTATAGCAACACTGCAGCAGAGCTTTTTTTTTTTTTTTAAGTTCCCTGGGTGCAGCTTCAAGGGACATTGATGAATGAGGGTTCAGTTTTGGTTCAAATTGTAGTATTTGCATGATCCACAGAAACTTGTCTATGATGAGCTTTATTTAATAAAAAGTTTCTGGAACACAATTTTTTCTTTCAAATAATTATCCAAAAAGCATTGATGCAAGGCACATTGCAGCTTGAAAATGCTGAGTACAGCTTATTTTTTTTACTGAGCTAAAATACAGCCCATTCGCTCTAATGTACCTATGCACACAGGAGCATAAACAAGCTCCGTGTATTCTTTAGTAAAAAAAATCAGCATTTTTGATCAGTAAATTACTCTTATATGTGCGTAAGTGCGCGCAAATATGTGCAATTGCGCACAAATGTGCGCTAATGGCCATTATTTACAATCTGCAGAAGAAGAACATGTGAATAAGTTTGCGCAAAAATAAGCGCACAAATGCATATGCGTGAAAATGTGCAAAAATATGCGCAAATAAATTTTTTTAAAAACGTCTGAAAAAGTAGATGCTCAAACAGGAGTATTGTGTGCAAGAGGCCTAAGAGGGTACATCTGATGCTCTCTATAGACCAACATCCCAAGTACACCTGTATTTTGCTCATTCAGGCTAAAGCAACATTGTTTCTGAAATCTTTGATTCCTCTTCAAAGCATACCAATACATCCCAACATTCTGAGATGAAAAAGAAGGACACTTTTTAGTAATTTAGAAAAAGGAAATGCTTTTCTTTAACACTGCATTTCCTTTATACTGACATTTGAAGATAACTAATGCAATAACCTAGGCATGAAATGTGTAGCGTCATAACACTACTGGTAAATAAACCTACATATCCAACCTAAAGAGGGACAGCTGAGGAGGAAAGATGAACAGAAAGATGTGCCTCCAAAAAAAGAGCAGTCCCTTCAAATGAGGACCTGTCAGGAAATGCGCGCCCAAAGTACAGATAGAGTTTCAAGGTGCATACGTATGTGCATGCACAGGCCGGGAACTGGTCAAACAGATGTACACATACCCAGGCGCGCAACTGTTACCAATACTGGTTCTAAACTGCCTGTTTAAACTGGGTTACAGGATTTATATAGCGCCAACAGTTTGCAGACATTACAATTACATAACAATTTCAATTTGGTACAGTTGCTGTTGCTGTTTGGTCTACAGCGTTTGATGTGCTTATTCCTGATTCCTGTGTCTGACCTCTGATCCCGACCCAGCTTGTTCCTGACCATGCTTGTCTGCTACCAGTCCTGACCTTGTCTCATCCCCGGATTCTGCTTCTGCCTTCTGTTCTTGTTTGATCTGCTTCTCCGTTGCTGACATTGGCCTGTGATCTGTTTACTATTCTGTCTGCAGTTTATGCCTGATCTGACTGCTTTTACCAATCTGGTTGTTTGACCATGCATCCTGCTGACCATGCCTGCTACAACTCCTTCAGTCCAGCACACTCTCACTTGGTGCCTGCTTCCTGCCAACCTCTGCCTGCTGCTTCTGTTTCTTGGTGTCCTCCAGTGAACTGTCAGCTACCACTGATAACAAGAACAGTTACCTCACCGTGTTCTCTCGGCTACTGTTCTACTATAAGTGGCCCCGAGCCGAAGCTATACGAGAGGCTTACCAGGTACGTGACCAGGAGTGGCCCATCCATTAAGGGCACACGGGCGCCTTTTCCCCTATCCATGCATACGGCCCCCATGCAGGACTCTGGGCACTTGTATTCAAATCGGGGGGGGGGGGGGGTTGAAGCACCTAATTAGAGCCAGAGGCTCTAATAGGCTTCAAAATAGGGTGGGCTCGGGGGGCAGACAATTGCGCTATGAGCCCACTCAGGTGTGTTACAGTAGTGAATAGATAATCGCTATTGAAACACTGACCCTCCTCCTGGCCAATCAGGAAGCGGAGACTCGTGATGCCTACCACCTGTTGTCAGCCATGCTGCCCACCTAGATGGGGTAAGTGCTGTGGACCCGACCGACCAACAGGACCGGGGAGGGTGTGTGTGTATGTGTTTGCCACCCCCTCCAAGCCACCACTATACACGACAGGGCCAATTGAAAGCTACTGTATGTATACTTAATTTCCTTTCGCTCTTCCACTGCTCTATTCCATGGTGTTACATGCAGAGTCCATAGTTCTGTGCAAGTTATAACTTGTAGCTTCTACAATACTTCCCTATTGTCCAGACAGCTAAATGGTATGGCTGGGAAGCCAAAGGAAGGTAAGTTTATCCTGCTGGTGAGGACCAAATTAAATTGAACTTGTTGTTTTGCTATGGATGGGCAACACACAGGTTCACTTTACTTCTTCGGCTATTTGGATGTGAACAGCACTTGCCAATAACACATAATTCAGAGAAAAATTTACAATATAAACTGCATAAACTTGGTGCAAACAAATAAATAAATAGCAAACAATGATGAATGTATAGGACAAAAAATAGGGGCACTGCTTAAACAAACAGACCCTTAACCGCGTGTACAACACTAAAAAAAAATCCTTAATATCCAAAATGTGCTTATTGTGAAAAACAAAGTCCCAAAAAAATAAATAGATAGTCCAATGAAATAGCTTTCTCCTACATGGATCATACAATATATAACAAATGTAAATGTACACTCACCAGATCCCCCTGCCTTCGATATCCTCCTCGTCAAGGTAGGACGAAACTTCAACACCAGCGATATGAGTGAAAGAAAGGATGGACTATTCATAGTGTAAAACCATAGAGGTAGTTTAATAAAAGCCTCAATAGGCTACAGCAAATAACAGATAATAAATAAAATAAGATTTATAGAACTCCTATGCAAACAACCGCAATAACCAGTGGAGGTCGTGGGAACCGCAAGACCCACACCAGAGTCAGCGTGCGTTCCACCAGGACGTGACGTAGCATAATGTGCGTTCCAGCCTTACGTGTTTTCGTCATCGTGACATCATCAAAAAAAAAATATATATAGTATATTTTTCACTGAATTATGTGTTATTGGCAAGCGATGTTTGCACATTAGGTTTTGTGCACGTTTTTAACAATTCACATTAAGGTTTGGAACAGCAGCTGCTATTGATTTAATTTGAATAGTTTATTTGGCACGGGTGTATTGATTCACTGGCTATTTGGATGTGTCTAGTATTTTACAGAACGCGCAGGTGTTGCATCCCCAGTGCTCTCCTGCTCCTCTGAGGAGTCCAGGACCACCATAACCAATGTCAGGATAGCAAGCAAGAGGAGCTCAGAAAACACCTGTTCCCCGATGTCCTCTGCTGAGAGAGAACCTAAATGTCACGCTCTAGATGTGCAAAGCTGGTAGAGACATCCCCAAAAAGACTTGCAGCTGTAATTGCAGTGAAAGGTGGTTCTACAAAGTATTGACTCAGGGGGGCTGAATACAAATGCACGTCACACTTTTCACATACTTGTTTGTAAAAAATGTTGAAAACCATTTATCATTTTCCTTTTACTTCATAATTATGTGCCACTTTGTGTTGGTCTATCACATAAAATTCCAATAAAATACATTTACGTTTTTGGTTGTAACATGACAAAATGTGGAAAATTTTAAGGGGTATGAATAGTTTTTCAAGGCACTGTAAATCCCATTAGGGTTTTCATCTACTTTAAATGGAAATAGAGAAAATAACATGTTTGTTATAATGGCATGAAAACCTTTTTTTTCTTTTTTAAATCTCCATGTTTTTATCATCGAACTACTATTCTCCTACCAGCATTTCAGTCTTTGCACGAGACAGATGCATTAAAGAGCAAAGAGAAAATCAAAGCTCAGGAGAAGTATTCAGGTGAAGAAAGTCCAGCTGTTATTGACAGGAAATATATTGCTCAATGCCCTCCAGCTTGTGTTAAAAGATGATATATTTTCATTAAGACGCTGTGCTTTGGAGTTATTGCCTTTGAACAGATCATATTGCACGTTTCAGGTAGAGAATTCTCGGCATCCTTGCAAAGCAAAGCTTTCATCAGATCAATATCTAAACATGACCTATTGTTTGTCATCAGTCGCCTGTTTAATAGGGCACAAGCCTAATACATCACATGGAGAAATGAAATAAGTAAGAGAGGCACTGTAAGGACACGGAGCCGCCAAAGCACTCAGCCTGACTCTCCAAAGAAAAATTGAGTTATTTTGGATAATGCAACGACACAAACTTTACTTACTCGAATATAAAGTAATATTTCTGGGAAACTCAACTTTGGTAGCATGACACTTGACATATGAGCGTGGTACTCATAAAATCATAAGCAGCCGCGAGATACAATGTGCCATTTATATATGTCTTTCTTAAGCTTTTCAAGTGCACTAAAAGTTTTCTTTAGGTGCCATAGATATTGCCAGCCTTGCTGCCAAGCCATAAATTGCATTAATAACTAGAGTACCATGGTCAGTGGATTGCCTTAGTGGAGAGCGCTAAATGCACTCTAATTGAACCACACAATAGAAGCAGCTGCTGTCATTGCTCAGTCTACTACAAATTGAGGAATGCACATAGATCCATTTCCATCAATGAGTCACAGAGCTATCTGACTCCAGCAGACAACCTCTCCAACTATAATTATTTGATGCTGTTATCACTGTAGTAAAGGCTGATGACATCCAGTGCTGAAGATTGTTAACCTGCATTGCATTTGGGGTCACTTTTCTCTATGCTGAGGCCCAATGGGACTGATTCATAGAAACCGGTGAAAAGAAATGAGCACAACTTGCCCAGCACAATCAGATATCATCGTTTTATTTCACGGATAAATTAAAAAAATTACCTGTTTGTTATGAACATCTTCACTTTTCTGCTTGTTTCTTTTCTCGAGCTCCCATGAATAAGCCCTATCTTCAAGAAAAAGAATGCAATGATAGAAGGGGGAGGAAAAAATACTGCCCAATCACTTGACAGAATCTTGGATAAAAATGTAGGTCTCTTTGGGGTCATCCATCAAGAAATAATCCCGTAGACAAAAAAGGTCCTATGTGCCGCACATCACCGAATTACCCTATGGATATGTGAAATGACAGCCTCAGCCCAGGCTCCAGCCAAGCCACGCCCCCAGCGTGCTTCACCCTGCTCCCCCCGGAGCTTAATCATGGAATAATCCCATACTGTTAAGTCTTTCAGGGCACACAGCCTCCTTGGTCAGTGAATCAGTTTTTTACCCAAACATTGCTATAGTGCTCCAGTCCACCCATCAGCATTTTGTTGGTAATCTGTCCATCTGAGAAGCCCTACTTGTGATGCAGGAGAGCTTCTCCCAACAACTCCATTCTGCATGGGGGGGTGTCAATGGCATGAGTTTACAGGAAATGGGTCCACTCAGGAGAGAGACAAAAGCAAGGGAAACTGGAGTTCTGCTTTAACTGTGAAGCAGAGAGATAATAAGTTACACAGCACAGTAATACCAGGAAATAGACCCCAGAGACACTGAGGTGCTCCATGGATTCTGTAAGGTTTCCCAGATAGCATTAGTAAGTTAATAGTTGGTTTCACTTATGGTCAGGAATTGCTCAACCTCAGCAAGAATATTGATTATTATGAAAAATATATGCAGGATATTTTCAATAACAAATTACCAATTTAATTAATTAATTTGTTTTTAATGTAGACCTGAACTCAAAAATGAAGATTTGCTATGTTATAGGGCAGGGGTCCCCACAGTCTGGACAAGACTACCAAAGACCGCTGATGCTGCTCACCTCCCGCTGTGCAGCCATGCCTGTGTCTCCTCTCCTGGCTCTCCCGCCCTGCCAACAATGTCAACCTATCAGCAGGGCAGGGGCTGGAAGGAGCTGGAAAACTGCATAGAGAGCGGGAGATACTAACAAGCATGTAATCACCTGCTTGTTAACCAGATAAGTTGGGCAGCTCCCACCCTCTGTCCAGATCTGCAGCTCCTCCCACCCCTGCCCTACTAACAGGATGACATTGTCAGCAGAGACCCTGGAGAGGATACACAGGCTGAATCCTGACTCTGCCCTGCCAAAGGTAGGACTGTGCTGAGGAGGCAGAGAGTAAATGGGGCACTGTGATTAGAGAGAAAAGGGGGGGGGGGGGGGGGCATGACTGCAAGGGGCACTGTGATGGGGGGAATTGCTGTGATTGCTAGGGGCACAGTAATGTAAAGGGACACTGTGATATAAAATGGACTGCAATGTAAAGATTATAGCACCCCTTTACAATGAAGTCCCCTTTAAAACACAGTGGCCCTGTACAATTCAGTCCCCTTCCCATCACAGCCCCACCTTTACAGTATAGTTGTAGACAGAAAAGTCACATGACCGCTCCACGGAGCCACCCACCCCTGCCCCCACACAACCCTACATTTAAACAGAAAAGCCGCTGAAGTGCTGTATGGCTGGAGACCATCACAGGGTCGTATTCAGCACACTACAGCACTCTGGCAGGAGGATCGCAGGGTCAGCCAACGATCGATTCAGACCTGTAGCCACTTTACACAAGCTGCAACTCCTTCACCAGCCGGTGTGCAGGTTAGTTATGTAGATGGCTCATCCCATCCCAACCTATGCCCGATAACACTGTTGAGATTGTCATTTGGTCTGTGCACACACATATATGTGTGTTGCCGTGTGTATATATATGTGAGTATGTGTATATACATGTATGTATCTGTATACTGGTACATCTGATCACTACTTTCGTCACCATCCACCGGTGTCACTGCTACTTCCATAGGTTCAGATGACCAACATTAACAACGAATTAACTACAATTACTGTACACACCGTACGGAGCCGAGGTAGGATCCAAATAGATTCATCCATTTCATACCACCAATTGTTTGATCTGCCTGTTTCATCTGAAAACAGGCAGACACCATTAAATCAAAAAGCCACAAATTGGGTCCCTGGTACAAAAAAGGTTGGGGACTGCTGTTTTAGAGAGCATTTAGAAATGTTAATTAGGGCTAAGCAGTACACTAAAATGTAAATATTTTCAATTTTTTTATTAAAAATAGTAGTGTTCTTCCCATTATGTGAGAGTTCCTACGGCCACATAGCTGTATATCTGCAGTGCAAGATCTAGGGAACTGTCTGCCTGACAGAGTGGGGGAAAGATTTGGCAGTGTCATTAATCTGGCTGCACATTGTTCTCCTTGCTGGAGACTCTGACATGAGGAAGCAAAGTCCTGCTCCTCTTCAAAGATGGCCACCTCCACAGAGACACAGTGCAGAACAGGGCATAGTAAGTCAGTAATGGGAAAAGATCAACTACAGGGAGATCACGGGTAATACTGATGATTAGTAATTTGCCCTAACAGAAACCATCTTTTTTTTCTCCCAACAAAGAATTCCTCACCCCTTGACTTCCCCAATATTGGGGTCGCTCTTACAAAAATCTGCCTCCTTTTTTCGGCCCAGCTTTCAGAGTTTGGTTCCTCTTTAAAAATTGGTGTAAAAATAATTTTCCTTTGTAAAGTAGTTATAAAGTAAAAGGAGTACTAAGTAAAGCCGTTTCTAAGCAAACCAGTGCATATGAAAACATTAAAATGTTGTCTAGTCACAAAGGTTTTGACAACCCCTACCTAGGAATGAAAGGGTTAATGCCATTGACAGACAGGCAACTAGAACTCACTTGGTGATTTCCATTAACCAAAGCCAGCATCTTGTTTGCAGCATGTGGAAATAATTTGGTTCCCATTTTACATTTTAGCGAATAGCCCACTTAAGGAAAAGGATATACCAGATTAATGGGCGACATCAGACAGCTTAACTGTTTGATAGTAGAGCAGGTTACAGGATTGGAAATGGATCAGTGCTCATGAATATATGCAGCCATGTGATGACGACACGGCACATGATTACCTGAGATTAAAGGGATTAGAACCCTAAAGGATGTGGGGTCAGAGGTTCGTGTTCTGTACAAATCAGCCCTAATTGCCCCTCTCTGCACAGCATTTAAGGAGCTCCCCATTATCCAGATCCTACATAGTATTTCAAAGGAAAGAGCTTTAATTAACATTTGGTGGATGTCCCCCTCATTTATGTTTTATGTCTGCCAGGATTAAATGCAAACATTTCTCTAACCCAGAATTATCAGCAAGCTTTCATTAGTGTAAGAAGTCACTAAAATTGCTTTAAATCTCTCAAACAGGGAAAGTTAAGACCTTAACGTTAAGTCTGCAGTCATTTTCAGAAGATAAATTATGGCAAAGCAATTTATTTTACTTGTAATATTCAGATTATCCCTCTGACTTTACCAGAGACATCGCAGAAAACACATTGCTACATTTCTGGTTAGCTGGAGAAGAGGCACTGTTCGGGTGATTTACATTTTGGACATTTTATTTCTAACAAATAGAGCTTTCTTTTGGACATTTTATTTCTAAGAATAGAAACTGGGGAGTTTTTGTGCTGACCTCTGAGCCACCATACCCATGACTTGTTTGGGCAACTCATCCGGCCAGTTGAGTTACCCACCTGTTTCCTAAAGAGGAAGTAAACCCTGATGGGTTTTACTTCCTCTTTTGCTCGCTGCAAAGCCTGCAAATGAAAAGCATAATGGGCTAGTATGCATTGCATACTAGCCCATTATGTGCCACTTACCTGCAAAAGAATCCAGCAATGTCCCCTGTGTAGGCAGCGTCTATTTTCTGGCCCCTCTTCCTTCAGGGCTGTGGACTCCGGCACTGTGATTCGCCAGAGCCGCGTGACGTCACTCCCGCGCATGCGCACGGGAGCCGCGATTAACGGCACAGGCTGGGGAAGAAACTGCACTTAGTTTTGTTTCTTCCCCGTGCATGCGCCATTGGAATTTTGGGCAGAGAACTAATGTGAAATATCTCCTAAACGGCACACGTTTAGGAGATATTTCCACTACCTATATATAAGCCTTATTCTAGGCTTACCTATAGGTAAAAGTCCAAAAAGTGGGTTTACAACCACTTTAAAGAAAACCTCTTATGAGAAAAAACATGGTAGTTGCTTGGCTCTACTCCGTATCAGCGCTGATCCTGGTTTCAATACTTGAAGCCTCTGGCTTCCAGTCCTTATCTGCATGCTTGAGTCTTTTCTCTGGCTATCCTAGTCTACATACTTGTTCCCTTCCATTTTCTTGGTTGCTATGTGGATCCAAATTAATCTGTATTTTCTACAAAACAAAATCATGACAAGTATGCAGATTAGGTGTTATGAGTCAGAAGCTCTTACAGTACTTTTCTGATCCACAAAGTACTGAAGCAATACAAGGAGGTCAGCAATGGCATTGTAGTACCGTGGTTCCATTCTCCCACCTCCTACATCACTATAACAATAAGTAATGTGTTGCGCTATCATTAGAAAGTGCATAAGATCATTGTAATAATCATGCAATCAAGTGAAAAAGAAAAGTATGTGATTTAAAACATATGTGCATGTAAAATTTAATAAACAATCCATAAAGTCCAAGAAATAAAGTGCTTCAGTGCAAAAAAGTTCATATAAATAATTAAGTGTTAACAAAATCGAGTGCTCCAAAAGAGAATGAAGAAGGATTCTTCACACCCAGACAGTGCTCACCCCATTCACTAGCCGCTTACCAGCTATTAAGATCCCAAGATGGAGGTCAGGCTGCACCTTATCCCAATATCCCTGTGGGATGGATGGATGCCAGGAGCCAGGATTTCCAAATGGACAAAACCAAGCAATCGGGATGACTCGGAAACAACCGCTGGGACCCAGGGGGGGGGGGGGAAGTATACCTATGCCTAAACTCAATATCTCTAAGGAATGGATGGATGCCAAGAGCAAGGGTTCCAAAATGGATAGACCATGCAGTCAAACTGTCCCGCAGTATACTCAATGAGAAGGGGAGACAAAGGAGGAACCCATAGTGTAGTTTTAAAAGTTTAAATCTTCCACAAAGGTTAAAACTACTTACAACAAGCAGGAGTAAACTTGCATAAAATACAGTCAGACATATGCAGCACCCTGGTGGGTGTGATGGCGTCACCGCTGTAGCTCATCCCAGCGCATTTCGTTCAAAAGAACGTTATCAAGGGGCAAAGGAATATATGACTGCTGAGTCCTGTAGAGATGTAGGGGTTTGAGGATGGAACCATCATAAGCAACGGAAGACACAGACATCCATCATGTCTGTAACTGTTAAATGCTAAGGCTCCTAAAGCATTGTACACATGGGCAGAATGTTGGGGGACATTTGCCGGTTCAATAAAAACAGCCGACATTCTGCCCCGTGTGTATGTCGGTCTGCCTAACAGAAGCCAGCTGTTTGGCCCACTTCCGTTAGACGTGCATGCTGGAAAAGCAGCAGCCAACCGACTCCCGGTCAGTGCTCTCAGCCAATAGCAGAGAGAGCTGACTGGAGTGTTCTGGTGGGGGGGGTCGTCCCCCTGTCAGAACACAACAGCTCAGCGGGTAAGATTGCTGCACTAACCTCGCAGGGTTAGTACACTGGCTCCGACTGGAGCTGACAAAAAACTGTAGTGTGTACCCGGCTTAACAGAGGTTTCAGTGCTGATACTGAGGGAAGGTAGAAGACATGGGGCTGCCTCGATAGTGAAGTATACTGCTTGCACTTGAGAACTGGCAGTTTTATTTGGTTAGAGACCTGATAGGGTCACTTTTAGATATGTGATTAGAGAGATGCAAAGTCTCTTTAGTGCTTATAGTAAATAGATTCCAGTATTTAATTTCCACTGTAGGCCATAAAATTATTAATTTGGTTACTTTGGGCAACACAGTCATTTTTACCTCCATTTAGCTTTTAGACATAAGGTGTAATTGTAATTTAAATGCAACAATTGAGTTTCTGTGAACATTTCAGTTTTGAAATATAATAAGAAATTAGCAGCATTATTGTACTGGTAAAAGATTTCCAATAGCAAGTAATACTGGAAGGCAATTGTGAAGATGCTACCCACCTGGCAGAAACAAGCACAGAATTAGATACAGTGCCTTGCAAAAGTATTGACCCCCCCTTATGCATTTTTCGTGTTTTGTTGCCTCACAACCTGGAATTAACATGGATTGTCTGAGGATTTGCATCATTTAATTTACAGAACATGCCCACAACTTTGAAGATGTTTTTCTTTTTTTTTTTATTGTGAAGCAAACAGCAAATAGGACAAAATAACAGAAAAAAATGTGCATAACTATTCACCCCCCTATTCAGTGATGTGATGTGTTGGGTTTGCGCCAGACATAGCATTTTCTTTGATGGCCAAAAAGTAAAATTTTAGACTCATCAGACCAGAGCACCTTCCTCCATACATTTTGGGAGTCTCCCACATGCCTTTTCGCAAACTCAAAATGTGCCATTTTAGTTTTTTGCTGAAAGTAATGGCTTTCTTCTGGCCACTCTGCCATAAAGCCTAACTATATGGAGCGTACGGCTTATTGTCGTCCTATGTACAGATACTCCAGTCTCTGTTGTGGAACTCTGCAGCTCCTCCAGGTTTAACCTTAGGTCTCTGTGCTGCTTCTCTGATTAATGCCCTCCTTGCCCGGTCCATGAGTTTTGGTGTGTGGCAGGTTTGCTGTGCGCCATGTTCTTTCCATTTGGTTATGATGGTGCTCCTAGGGATCATCAAAGATTTGTATATATTTTTTATAACCTAACCCTGACTTGTACTTCTCAACAACATTGTCCCTTACTTGTTTGGAGAGTTCCTTGGTCTTCATGGCAGTGTTTGGTTAGTGGTGCCTCTTGCTTAGGTGTTGCAGCCTCTGGGGCCTTTAAAAAGGTGTGTATATGTAATGACAGCTCATGTGACACTTAGATTGCACACAGGTGGACATCATTTTACTAATTATGTGACTTCTGAAGGTAATTGGTTGCACCTGAGCTTTTTATGGTTTTCATAACAAAGGGGGTGAATACATACGCACATGCCAATTATCAGATTTTTATTTCTGAAAAATAGTTTTATGTATATATTTCTTTTTTTCTAATTTTACTTCACCAACTTAGACTATTGTGTTCTGATCCATCACATGTAATTCAGATTAAAAAAACATTAACTAAAGGCTGTAATGTAACAAAATAGGTAAGGGGGTGAATACTTTTGCAAGGCACTGTAAATAGATTTATGAAAAACAGATAATCCTATAGCACAATGGAACCTTCCAGTCAGGAGCCAGTTGTAAACTTTATTGCATGAAATGTAAAACTAAAGTAAGTATAACTAAAGGCAATTTTTATTTTTTGTTTTGTTTTGTTTTTTGTTTTGTTTTTAGTTTTGGATAGAGAGGAGAGGAATTAGAACACTTTTTAGTTCTTATGGCATTCTGTGTCCTTAGGGAGATTCACCCTCTCTATTTGTCCTGTTTACCGTTATCATTGAAAGCGAACGTAAAAGAAAATCAAAATTTTTGGGTTATCCCCAGAAAAGCAATAGAGGGGAAATCTTCCAATGGGGACACTAGATCTGGGGGTCCCCAAGGAATTCCCTTAATTTACAAGGATTTCCTCTCACTTCCTGTTTGCTTATGGTGCAGAAAATGAAAGGAAATATCTGCAATTTGTTGCCACAGATGGCAACAAAAAAAAAATCTGACAGGGATTATAACCCTCTCTTACTCCAAAATGAAAGGTCTACTTTTGAAGTGCCTCCTGCCTGTTTTTTTAAAAGCAGCATAAACTGTAATTAGACTTACCTTTCCATCAGCTTCCCCCACAGGAGGAAGAAAGGTTCTGCAGCATCTTGTAAAATGCGAATCTTTAGTTTTGGGTTGGAAGTGAGGATCTGTATATACTTCCTTTTGTAAGATGGCCATGCTGTATCTCACAGTATTTTAGGTGGACTTTTTGGATTCTTTCGTTCCACCTCACCTCAAGGTACTGTTCATCTGCAGATAAAAGGGATGACCTTCGATTTGAATATGTATTAGTTAAAGTAACCAGAGTTACTTTTTTTTCTAAAAAAATATATATATTCCTATTTCACCCCTTTTAAACCCCCTTAGTTTAACCTAAGCAGCCATAATTTACTCGTTATCAGCCTTTTTCCTTTCACCATTATTTTCTAGCTGATTCTTTTTTCTTCTATTTTTCTAATCATTAATCTTTAAACTTTTTTCAATTTGTAATTGTTTTTTCCATAATTGTTTTTAGTGTTGCTTTATAAAGAAAGCACTAAAATGAAAAAACTATTTGTAAATAACTTTATTTGCAGTAACACTTTATTTTTTATTTTTTTAACTAACAATGAAAAAAGTATGTTTTTTTTGTTTTTTTACATTTTTTCCTCTACGAATTGAATAAAAAATAAACAATTTGAAAGACAATATCACCAAAAGAAAGCCTTGTTTGTCCTAAAAATGATATAGGTATTACTTGGGCAAGTGTATTGCCAAGTCATAAGGCTCTTAGCAGAAAATAAAATTGCTCTAGTCCATATGGGGTGTACAGGTGTGAGAGTGGAAATGGTAAAGACGCAAGATTTCTAAAACCCATTAGGTTCCTTCCTCAAACATTCTGCAATTCAATCTCAACTAACAGTAATTAAGCAGTTTTTAATTAATTACATTTTAAGTAATTAAGCAATTGCTGACAGTTATGTGACCTTTTAGGACACCTAGTACAGAGAAACAAGATTAATGTATGTGAACTGCTTAAGCCTGGTACACATGAGTTTTTTTTTTTTTTTCGTTCAACACAGCATGTTGAATGAAAAAAAAACTGTCAGCTGTGGTCAGATCTCCCCTGCTGAGTTCTGACAGGGGACAGCCCCCACGACAGAACACTCCACCATTGGCTGATCGGGAGCCGGTCAGCTGCTGGTTTTCCAGCATGCACATCCGACAGAGGTAGGCCCGACTGCTGGCTTTTGTCAGACTGGCTGGCATACACACAGGCTGAATGTCAGACGTTTTTTATCGAACCAGCTAATGTATCCCGATATTTAGCCCGTAGCTTTACTCACACTTGTAGTCCCTTAAATAATGTATCAGCCCACAATACATTTCTTCACATTTCACGTTGCAATGGTTTCTATAATTTATAGGAGACCTATGTGTAACGTCACAACCAGTTCTCTTGTCTGTTATTTGCAATGCTTGCCAATGCATCCCCTCGCCCTCACCCTACATGTTTGTCCACAAGGCATTGAACATCTGGAACTAGCACACTGAGCCTGCATTCCCACTTCAGCGTTTTGAATCGTGGGCAGATTTGCCGCAAATCTGCCCACGATTTGAAAGCGATGACGTGTGAATGGCAAATCGCGGGACTCGCATTTGAGATGCCATTCATTTTAATGCCACCTCAAATCGCGGTGCGGGTCTGCCACGATTGCCGCGTGATAAATTGCACTGCAATTGGGGCAACATGCATCGCAGGAAGCATGTCGCTCAAAAGTAGTTCCTGAACTTTTTTTGGGCAACATGCTTCTCCTGATGCGCGTTGCCGCGATTTATCGCACGACGGTATGGGGTGTCATTCAAATGAATAGCATCTCAAATGCAAGTCCCGCGTCATTCACACATCAGTGCTTTCAAATCACAGGCAAATTTGCGGCAAATCTGCCCACATTTCAAAATGCTAAAGTGTGAATGCAGCCTAAATGCTCAAATTGAATTAGCTCCCGTTCACACTGAATCTGCTAAAATTGAATTAGCCCCCGTTCACACTGAATCTGCTAAAATTGAATTAGCCCCCATTCACACTGAATCCAACTTTGAAATCATGCGGCCTTACTTGAAGTGGCACGATTTCAAAGCCACAGGTCAGTGCCACTTCAGGTGCAACTTAGCTGACATCTGTGCGTGCACAGATGTCTATGCAAGTCATAGCTGAAATTGCAAAAAATGGTGCAGGAACCTTTATTTCAAACAGGTGTGGCATCGGAAAGTCGGAGCCGCACCAATTTCAACAGTTCCATTGCCGAAAATAAGATGCAACTTAATTTTTTTTCTTTCATTTGGGGAGGGGCTTTCTCATCTAAGCACACCTTCCTGCCTGTGTTTCGTCAGATTAGGCGACCCATCACATTTTGTAACGGAAGTGACATTCTGTCGCCGCCATCTTGCTACACCCTGAACTCATCCACAGTATGGATACAGTGAGAAGGTGGCAAGCGGACATCTTGTTACACTCACAGGAGTCTTCCTTTTTACACTTATTTTTACCAGTAAACTCAGCTTATATAGTGAAATTCATTATTTTGAAATCCATCTGACTGTTTTTGTGTTGATTTTTCAAATCAGCGGTGTTCTGTCAGATTAGCAAACCTGTGAGGACAGCAGGCTTGCTGCTGCTTTGAAAATTCAACACCTAAACACTCAGATGGATTTCTAAATACTGTATTTTACTATAT
This sequence comes from Lithobates sylvaticus, assembly GCA_028564925.1. Lineage (NCBI taxonomy): Eukaryota > Metazoa > Chordata > Amphibia > Anura > Ranidae > Lithobates > Lithobates sylvaticus. Next base: position 462,429,356 of record CM053030.1, on the reverse strand, counting down.
AAGTTCTGTTTAGTGGTAAAAATAAGTGTGCAATGCATGACTTCGGTGGGTGTAACAAGATGTCCGCTTGCCGCCTTATCACTGTATCCTTACTGTGGATGAGTGCAGGGTGTAGCAAGATGGCAGCGATGGAATGTCACTTCCGTTACAAATTCTGACAGGTCGCCTAATCTGACCAAACACCTGCATGCCTGCGTTAGGGGAGATGGATTCCAGGTAAATGCTACATGAATCATCTGCCCTACACAAGATGGCCACTGCCAGAAATGCAAGGGGGGTGGTTCAAAGTGATTTTTCAACAAAATAAAGCATGGATACATACATGGATGGATGGGGGGGTTTGCTTTGCATATTAAAAATCAATGAAATAGTATGTTCAGCTTGTGCTCAGATATAGTTTAGTTCCGCTTTAACTGCCAAACTAGCTGCAGCTTTTCAGTCCAACACAGAGATCACCAGACACAGCTCACGAACAACGATCTCTCTCCACTTTCTATAGCAAAAAAAAAAATCCAACTCGAAAAATATGAAAGAGATGACTTGCCAATTAATGATTGGGTGTTACATGCACTGGCCAGCCATCACAGGTGGTGCACAGATCAGAGCAGTGCTGGGGCTGCTTTACATTCTCAGCAGGCATACAATATTTTGTTCTCTTGTTATAAAAACTGATTGGTGACCTTGCAAAGGGCCTGAAGTGAAGCATGATCTGTAGCGTGTATTAAAACAGTGTGTCAAACCATTTTCTCTCCTATAGAATAATTCCCCTTTACAAGAAAACTAAATCTCAATACACGGTAAAATAAAAATGAGATAGAAGAAAATATTCTTCCTCCTGTATAATTGCCTGCAGTCACTGTTGTGTGAAGCCTCTGCTGGATTACAGGATTTGTTGTATGTAAATTGAGGACTAAATGCATGGGAGCACCTTTCAGCTCTGCAATGCTGGAAATGAGTTTTTTAATAGGAAATTAGATTAGTAATATTTTAGTCAACAAAAAAAATTCTGCATGAAGATGAGAAAATTATTCAAGCAATCAGAGTTTTAAATTCTAGGATGAACAATTGTCAGAATCCTTGCTCATCCACTTTTGACGCTTAGCTGCTTTGGGGGGAAGAGATTTTTGCAAGTTCTATGTGTTAATGGCTTCAGGTGCAGGACTGAAAAATGGAGCCTTCTGGGATGTCAATAACAAACGTCAGCAAAAGATACAAAATAATAAGAATGACAAACACTCTATGAAGTGCCGATAGCACTTTATGTAAAATCATCATAAACAGTCTAGACATTGTACAGTGTCAGTGCTATCATTGTTAAATTACTGATATTTAAATAGACCATATTATATCGTTCATACAGGGCAAAATGACACAGTTTGTTCAAAGTCCACTCCATGACTACCTTAAGCCTGCCATATATGAATCGAAAATTCAGATGGTGCAGTAGGGACCAGCCAAGATTCAATCCATGCCTGGGCAGGCTGATTGATCCATCAATCAACTTGGGTACAACCAGCGCAACGTACTATTTACATTCGATTACTGCCAGCAGCTAGAAGTAATCATTGTGTTCTGCCAGCTGGTAATGCTACCCCTGTCCCCCCTGCCTCGCCTCGCCTCGCAGGCAAAACACAATAGAGCCATGGGAGGCATTGACTGTGTTGATGGAGGCAAAAAACTAACTTCTGCTCCCAGGTGATATGTGCTGACCATAATCTTCAATGCATGCTGCAACCGTGGGGTGCACGCCCTGCCACTGCAAGCAGACTACTGGTGAGGAAAATTAGAGGAATGGCAGCACTCCCATACAATGCAAAAAGGCTTTATTGTGTCTAAAACATATAAGACAATCCACACGGGCAGGGGAACAAAGGCAGACGCGTTTCAGGCGGAATCGTGCTTTGTCAATATCATATGGAAATGCAAGTGTTTCAATCGATATATATATATATATGCAAATAAATTTCAGAAATTGAATTCAGGTGTATCCAATTCCACACTCGCATTTCCTGTTTCAAGTTCCAGGTTTCCCGTCATGCACAATCATATTTAAACAACATTTAATGTAATATGAGCGATGCAAGAACAATAATAAAACAACAAGAAAAAAGAGAAAAAAAACAGTACACGAACAAACCAAAACCTAAAAACATTTCAGCATACAAGAAACTGTGTAGGATCTACAAAGAGGACATTATGTGGATATCAGTATACACGGAAAATACAAATATAGGTATAAATACCTGAAAATGTGTACATACATACCACCACAAAGATCATACCAAAGGAAAGGGGGTGAATTTGTAAATTATAAACTGTAAACATCATTAACCGACACCTGCACTCACATGTCAAAACACATGCATGTGCAGGTGTGTACATGTATTGCCAACAGACAACCAGGCCCAAATAAATCAGTATCATCGGTCAATTGTCTATTGTGATAAATAGTCAATCATAATAATGGGTTAAATCCCATTCAAAGTTTAAGCCCTGCGGAATTCTAGTTTGCAGACTAAAAATCCAGTAAACTTCACATTTACATAATATCCTAAAACTGTCACCTCCTCGTCTCGGTGTAGTGATTCTTTCAATACCCTGTGTTTGTATCAAGGAAGTATTGCCATTGTGGATCTCATTAAAATGTCTGGCAACGTTAGTGGCATGTTCCTTTTCAGTATCGCGAACGTGGTCATTCAATCGATCTCTACATCTTCTAGTGGTGCGACCAACATATTAAATGCTACATTCTTTACATGTAATTAAGTAAATCACATGTCTAGTGTTGCAATTAATATATTTCCCGATGCTGTAGGACCTGCCACTAACGCTGGAAGAAAAACTATCACCCCTTATTATACGTGGGCAACACGGGCATACATTGGCTCCACATCTGTAGTTACCCACAAAATCAAGCCATGTCTTATTGGGAATGCTGGAACAAGGTGATAAAGCATTACCCAAGGACGAGGCCCGTCTGGGTACCACTTTGATCCCTTTAGATAGAACATTGGCATACACTACAGTATGTATTGTCCTCATATAAAATAGGTATATATCTCTCAACAATCTTCTTGATTTGGCCAAATTCCAAACTATAGGGGGTTGAAAACACTGGTACACTAACTGTATGTTTTTACTGCTTTTTGTCTTGTAAAAGTGTATCTCTCTCTAGTGTATCCCTCATGATCCGCTGATCCCCATTGAGCAGGCAGATGACAGGTCCGACTCCGCTCACTGTGCAGGGACGTACCTGTCAGAGCTCCGCTGTCCTCTATGGGAGATCGGATGAAAACGGACAACCTTTCCGTTTCCCACCGATCCCACCCGCTGGACAGATGGCAAACGTATTGCCATACGTCTGTTTTCAGCAGATTTTGTCGGATTGGATGTCAGTGGACACATATCCGCTGACATCTGCCTCCCCCTAGAGCACAATGGGTGGTCCGATCAGGTCCACCTGAAAAACAGACAGGCAGACCCGATCGGTCCAATCGTGTGAAAAGGGGCTTATTCTCATTTTAATAGTATTCCCCTGCGACCCCTTCTTCCATCCAATGGAGAGGTGAGGGGTGAGGCGCTGGACATGGATCTCCGACCGATACAAAAAGAAGTCATTAGCTCAGCCTACCTGCCTAGGTTCGGCAGCTCTCTACAATACAGGGACCCCTCCCAAAAGGCAAAGGTAACCCATATTAAAGTGGAGTTCCAGCCCCCACAATGAAAACATTTTAAGTCAGCAGCTACAAATACTGCAGCTGCTGACTTTTAATATTAGGACATTTACCTGTCCAGGGTTCCCACGATGTCGGCACCCCAGCTGATTTTTGGATTGGCTGTCGGGTGCTGCCGACTTTCATAGCAAGGGAACCCGGTTATGAAGCCTTTTCGGCTTCATGGCTGGTTCCCTACCGCGCATGCGCAAAGTACGCTGTGATTTCTAATTGGTATGGCGGCGGAGGAAGGAGGAGGGGGCCGAACTTCCGAGGGACAGCGCCACGGCCCCATCTCCTGGAAGTGGGGATAGGTACCTGTCAAAAACAGGTACCTGTTCGCCCCTGAAAGGTGCCAAATGTGGCACCGGAGGGTGGGAGGAGTCAGTTAGGCGGAGGTTCGACTTTTGGGTGGAACTCCACTTTAAGTAATGTACTGTATGTATATTTGAGCCAGGAGTGCCTAACAAATGTTTCTTAGAGTCCAAAAGTATTTTTTTTTTATTCCACAAGTAACTAAAAGGAAAGCAAAAGGCACCAATGCATTTTGGGGCCAAAATTATTTATTTTCATCTTTTGTAGCCCTGATGAAGGGGGATAGTTTTGGCCCTAAAAATGTACTGAATGTCTTTTGTTTTCCAATTGGAATTAAAAAAAAAAGTAATTTGGACTCTAAGAAAAATTTGTTTGGCCCTTCTTCAATGGCTGCTACCACAAAATACATGGTTTTGACTGGTGCTAGAGGGAGCAGTGATGTCACCCCTCTATATTTAAGTAGCGCCTGGGTGTACAAGTTTCTAGTGTATGAGGAGAATAGACACATCCCAACTCCAAGGTCCTTACACATTGTGAAGGGGTACAACTTAAAAAAAAAAAACTCTGCCTTGAGGAAAAGTTTTCCTCCAAATATGAAAGTCTCCAAGTCAGAGCACGGCATACCAGGCATATATGAATGACATTATTATTATTCAGAATTTATATAGCACTGACAGTTTGCACAGCACTTTACAATGTAAAGTGAGACAATACAGTAATAATACAATTCATTTGAAATGTTCCGAACCCCTGGCCCAACCCAAACATAAAAGGACTCAAACTTGGTAGTTATCAACATAAATTATGTCTGTTTGCAGACGATGTCTTAATATTCCTTACTTCACCCATAACCTCATCGCCAACTCTTTTGAACGTCTTTTCTAAATTTGAACAAGTATCGGGCCTTTCTATAAACCCCCACAAATCTAAAGCTGTAAATATATCGTTGACACCTGCCATCCAAACCCAACTTCTTCACTCTCTACCATTCACCTGGTCTACAACGTTTATCTCCTACTTGGGTATTAAATTTACAGCCAACCCTCTGGAGCTCTATGCAACAAATTACCCACCTATGCTTTCACAACGTAATAAACTTCTCAATAATTGGTCAACCATACCATTGGCCTGGTTAGGAAGAATTACAATGATAAAAAAGTCCATCCTCCCAAAACTCCTATATCTTTTTCGAGTACTCCCTATATCTATACCATCACACTTCTTACGCATCGTACAACATAAAAATTTTAATTTTATCTGGGGTAAGACAAAACCTCAAATTTCTAAACATACCCTATATGCTCCTAAAATTAAGGGTGGTCTGGGTGTGCCAGATTTTACAAAATATTATTATGCAGCCCAATTATCACAACTTTGCAAATACCATGCTAAGACGGAAATCCCACTTTGGGTAGCGGTATAATCGGTCGATTGTGACCCTCTATCCATCGTTAATCTTCTTTGGCTAAACGCAACGCCGAACAGTAACGAATCCCATTACCAAACACAGCCTATCCATTTGGGATAGGTTAAAAACCCAATTTGGCCTTCAATCTAGACATAATCCTCTTCTCTCCTTCCTCCATAATCCCTCATTCTACCGGGCTTGGTCCTCCCCAAACTCATTCTCAGCATGGTCAAGCGCTGGTTTGACCTGCGCTCATCATTTCGATAAATCTTCTCTAATCACACCATTTCCTACTCTTCGTGAAAACTATGTTCTCCCACATATATAAACTTTCAGATATCTTTAAATAAAAAACTTTTTTCACAACAATGCACCCTCTGATACGAAATCACCAAGCTTAACTATATTCGAACAAGCCTGTAAATCAGATCCACATAAACGTGGTTTAATTTCCAACCTATACACCCATTTACTATCACACATTACCTCTAAGCCCCTCCAATTACAATCTGCAGACGTAAATTGGTCTCAAATCTGGCAAACAACAAAGTCTGCCTCCCCGACTGTAGAGGCACTCGAATCGAAACCAATTATAAGGTACTCATAAGATGGTACTTAGTCCCAGACAGAATTTCTAAATTCTCTCCACAATATCCCTCCCATTGCTTTTGTGGCTGTTCTACTCCAGGTACTCAGGTACATATCTGATGGGAATGTAATATTGTCAGATCCTTTTGGTCAGAAGTATTTAATATTCTTTCCACAATTTTCAAAGTTATATTACTCCCTGACACATCTATTGCACTCCTGAATAGTAAACCACATGCCTTGTCAAACCGCCAATTTAAACTCATGCTCTTTGTAACAACAGCAACAAAACAGGTCATAGCGAAAGCTTGGAAAACAGATTCACTTGATATATCATTAGTCAAACATAGAGTTACCCAATCCCTAATCCATGCTAAAACAGAAGCTATCTATCTTGATAATATATCTAAATTCGAAGCCCTGTGGACACCATGGATTGAACATTACCTACCACCAGGCTTTGACACCTCTTTACTACTCCCTTAAGGGCTATAATCTGTCATGTGATTTAATTCATTCATTCATTTTTTATCTCCCGAGTCTACTGACCCCCTCTGGTAACATACACCATTTCACATCCCAAAGTCTCTTCATCATAACATTATCTAAGCTTCCCCTTCTCTTTACACTAGTTATTTTGTACTCTAATAGGAGTCTTGCAGGATAATCTGAAATATTACTCATATTTCCAGATAATGCCAAGCCAATTTGCAGGAACTTGGCCCTGGAAAACGTATCTAGTTCTCTCGATTGCCCTGTAACACTCCTAATGTACCATCTCATACATATTTTAACTACCTGGCTCTTCACTCAAAACCATAGGTACAATATTCTATTGAATTAAATTGAATTATGTCTATTCTCTATACTCAATCCTGAAATAAGAAGTATCATAATTTCAGTCATATGTGTTACAAGTAACTTTGTATCATCTACAAATTTTTACCCTATAGCTTATTTCAATTTTTATTACTAATGAAACTTCATTTCTATTATTTTCCATTCCGTCAAATATTGTATTTCCACATATGATGTTACTGTACATCTGTTGTTTAAACTTATGAAAACATAATAAAATTAGAATTTGAAATGTCCCTCATGTATAGTTGTCTCACAATTTAGCATTCTGAACTCTATGCGCTTTATATTTAACCACTTGTTGACCACTGCACGCCAATATACGTCGGCACAATGGCAGCGGTGGGCAAATGGGCGTACCTGTACGTCCCTTTTAAGAGCCGGGGGGCTAGCAGGTGCACCACCGCACACAGCGTGACCGTGCCCGTGGGACCAGCGGACTCGATGTCCGCTGGTCTCCCGTTGATCGTGTCACGGAGCCGCAGAACGGGGAAACAAGGCATTTCCCCGTTCTGCCTTGTGACATAACAGAGATCAGTGCTCCCTGTCATCAGGAGCAGTGATCGCTGTCGTGTTAATTAAAGCCCATCCCCCCACATTTAGAATCACACCCTAGGACCCACTTAACCTCTTCATCGCCCTCTAGTGGTTAGCCCCTAACCTGCCAGTGTCATTTACACAGTAATCAGTGCATTTTTAAAGCACTGATCGCTGTATAAATGACAATGGTCCCAAAATAGTGTCAAAAGTGTCCGATGTGTCCGCCATAATCTCACAGTCCTGATAAAATCGCAGATCGCCGCCATTACTAATAAAAAAAAAATTATAATAAAAATGCCATTAAAATATTCCCTATTTTGAAGACGCTATAACTTTTGCATAAACCAATCAATATACGCTTATTGCGATTTTTTTTTACTATAAATATGTAGAAGAATACGTATCGGCCTAAACTGAGGTAAAATATGTTTTTTTTTTATATATTTTTGGGGGATATTTATTATAGCAAAAAATAAAAAATATTGTTTTTTTTTTTTAAATTGTCGCTCTTTTTTTGTTTATAGCACGAAAAATTAAAACCGCAGAGGTGATCAAATACCATCAAAATAAAGCTCTATTTGTGGGAAAAAAAGGACACCAATTTTGTTTGGGTACAAGGTCGCAGAACCGTGCAATTGTCAGTTAAAGCGACGCAGTTCCGAATCGCAAAAAGTGCTCTGGTCTGGAAGGGGTTAAAATCTTCCGGGGCTGAATCGGTTAAAGACTGTTCTATTGTTGTTGACCATGTCCATCTCTTTATGGCTACTTCTACCAGGATAATGCACCATGTCACAAAGCTCAAATTATCTCACCACTGTTTTTTTTGAACATGACAATGAGTTCACTGTACTCCAATGGCCTCCACAGTCACCAGATCTCAATCCAATAGAGCACCTTTGGGTCCAACCCGTTACTAGCAAGGTGTACCTAAAAAAAGTAGATTATACAGTATCTCACAAAAGTGAGTACATCCCCTCACATTTTTGTAAATATTTTATAATATCTTTTCATGTGACAACACTGAAGAAATGACACTTTGCTACAATGTAAAGTAGTGAGTGTACAGCTTGTATAACAGTGTAAATTTTCTGTCCCCCCAAAATAACTCAACTCTAAACCATTAATGTCTAAACCACTGGCAACAAAAGTGAGTACACCCCTAAGTGAAAATTTCCAAATTGGTCCCAATTAGCCTTTTTTCCCTCCCAGTGTCATACGACTGGTTAGTGTTACAAGGTCTCAGATGTGAATGGGGAGCAGGTGTGTTAAATTTGGTGTTATCACTCTCACTCTCTCATACTGGTCACGGGAAGCTCAACATGGCACCTCATGGCAAAGAACTCTCTGAGGATCTGAAAAAAAAAGAATTGTTGCTCTACATAAAGATGGTCTAGGCTATAAGAAGATTGCCAAGATCCTGAAACGTAGCTGCAGCACTGTGGCCAAGACCATGCAGAGGTTGAAGGGATGGGGGGTCAGCCTGTCAGTGCTCAGACCATACACTGAACACTGCATCAAATTGGTCTGCATGGCTCTTGTCCCAGAAGGAAGCCTCTTCTAAAGATGATGCACAAGAAGGCCCGCAAACAGTTTGCCGAAGACAAGCAGACTAAGGACATGGATAACTGGAACCATGTCCTGTGGTCTGATAAGACAAGATAAACGTATTTGGATCAGATGGTGTCAACCAGGTGAGGAGTACAAAGACAAGTGTGTCTTGCCTACAGTCAAGCATGGTGGTAGAAGTGTCATGGTCTGGGGCTGCATGAGTGCTCCCGGCGCTGGGGAGCTACAGCTCATTGAGGGAACCATGAATGCCAACAAGTACTGTGACATACTGAAGCAGAGCATGATCCCCTCCCTTCAGAGACTGGGCCGCAGGGCAGTATTCCAACATGATAACGAACCCAAACACACCTCCAAGATGACCACTGCCTTAGTAAAGAAGCTGAGGGTAAAGGTGATGGACTGGCCAAGCATGTCTCCTGACCTAAATCCTATTGAGCATCTGTGGGGCATCCTAAAATGGAAGGTGGAGGAGTGCAAGGTCTCTAACTTCCACCAGCTCTGGGATGTCGTCATGGAGGAGTGGAAGAGGACTCCAGTGGCAACCTGTGAAGCTCTGGTGAACTCCATGCCCAAGAGGGTTAAGGCAGTGCTGGAAAATAATGGTGGCCACAAAAAAACATTGACACTTTGGGCCCAATTTGGACATTTTCACTTAGGGGTGTACTAACTTTTGTTTTTGCTAGCGGTTTAGACATTAATGGCTGTGTGTTGAGTTATTTTGAGGGGACAGCAAATTTACATTGTAGCAAAGTGTCATTTTTTCAGTGTTGTCACATGAAAAGATATAACAAAATATTTACAAAAATGTGAGGGGTGTACTCACTTTTGTGAGATACTGTATGTGTGTATATATATATATATATATATATATATATACACAGTTGTGCTCATAAGTTTACATACCCTGGCAGAATTTATGATTTCTTGGTTGGTGTTTGGCTGAGGCCATTTATTATCAATCAACTGTGTTTATTCTTTTTAAAACATAATCGCAACAAACTACCCAAATTACCCTGATAAAAAGTTTACATACCCAGTTCTTAATACTGTGTATTGCCCCTTTTAACATCAATGACAGCTTGAAGTCTTTTGTGTATTTGTGGATGAGGTTCTTTATCTTCTCAGATGGTAAAGCTGCCCATTCCTCTTGGCAAAAAGCCTCCAGTTCCTGTTAATTCTTGGGCTGTCTCGCATGAACTGCACGTTTGATATCTCCCCAGAGTGGCTCAATGATATTGAGGAGACTGAGGTGGCCACTCCAGAATCTTCACTTTATTCTGCTGTAGCCAATGACAGGTCAACTTGGCCTTGTGTTTTGGATCATTGTCATGTTGGAATGTCCCATCCTCCAGTATTTTTTGATAACCTACTGCATTCATCTTGCCAACAATTTTGACCAAATATCCTGTGCTTTTGTAGCTCACACATCCCCAAAACATCAGCGATCCACTTCCATAACTTTCATCATACGCCTTGTTGACTGTCCAAATGTAGCATGTATGGTTGTGGCCAAAATGATAAATTTTGGTCTCATTACTCCAAATAACGTTGTTGTCGAAGGTTTGAGGCTTGTCTCTGTGCTGTTTGGCGTATTGTAAGCGGGATACTTTGTGGCATTTGCGTAGTAATGGCTTTCTTCTGGCGACTCGACCATGCAGCCCATATTTCTTCAAGTGCCTCATTATTGTGCATCTTGAAACAGCCACACCACGTGTTTTCAGAGAGTCCTGTATTTCACCTGAAGTTATTTGTGGGTTTTTCTTTGCATCCCAAACTATTTTCCTGCCATTTGTGGCTGAAATTTTAGTTGGTCTACCTGACCGTGGTTTGGTTTCAACAGAATCCCTAATTTTCCACTTCTTGATTAGAGTTTAAACACTGCTGATTGGCATTCTCAATTCCATGGATATCTTTTTATATCCCTTTCCTGTTTTATACAGTTCAACTACCTTTTCCTGCAGAAGCTTCTGCTAATCTTGGGTAGATTTACTTATGACATGTTGAGGAGGAGTGGACACACACAGGATCTGGTTTTTAACATTCTTTCAGAACTGTATGCCTGATGTACAAGGACCCAATAAACACTGTTGTGGCCTGTTTGAAATTAGCGCCTAGGTTTTCTTTAGTAGCATCCAACAATGAAAAGGCTCAGAAACTTCCATAGAGCAATGATGTCATCTCCAGAATGCGCCCTCTAGAACACTGTTGTATTTTATTGCCCTCGTTTATATATTCATTGGAGGAACATTTCAATTATGTGCACCTGCTGTGCGCCTAAATGTGCCCTGTTGTATTTAGATAAATATTATTGCTACAATTCATCTAAATTGTAAAGCAAATTATACACACTTCAGGAGAAATGTGGAATTCGGAAGGGAAATCTTGAGGGGAGCAATAAAACAAATGTAGTTGGAAGCCATAAATCCAGAAAGTGCGTTCAGTGAGCACAGCAGACTGCAGCGTTATTTGGTAATAAGGCCACAGATCTATTACCCGTAAATTACAGAAAGGCAGATGCAGAAATTCAGCCTGGCTGGAATTTGATTTTTTTGGTGTCATTAATTCACAGCAGACTAGATATGAATGTCAAATGTTTAATTCAGATTTGTGTTTTATGTCCCTGTAGGAAAATATTAACTTCACTACCCAGTATCAGAGAAGACTGCACTCACTTTTATGCCTTTGTGCCATTTAGTCTGGAAAATGGATTCATCTGTAGCTGTCAACAGACACCTAGATCTGCGTTACAGGAATATTTTCAAGTGTTATTTACATGGAACCTTTTTTTTTTAATTTATATGTTTAAAGCAGATATAATGTACAAAGATTATGAGAAAAATAAGTGTAGTGTAATGAGGAATGCAAAGACCTGTGGATTGTTGAGACAATATCAGCTTTCAACAAATAAATGGCACAACATAGGAGGACAAAGTCAATAGGTCAAAACTCAGCAGTCCTTCTACACCTTAAGTAAAAAGGACAGTCTTTTGAGGACAGGTCCACATTTTGGACAGAGAGGACAACTGGTTCACAGGAGGCATGAAAGAGTCTGTCTACATTAAACTTTCACACCTCCCATTTTGTTCTTGGACAATAACATTGGATCTTCCATAGTGATTGAATCAAGGAGTTGGTATTACCTGTGTAAATATAAATAGTGGGGTATTTTCCCAATACTCATTAGAACTAAAGAAGTTGCTTGGGCAAGCTATGAAACATCTTCAAAATTACAAGTCCAAATGAGTATGACTAAATACTACTATATATACTAGACTCAATCTGTTCACACATTAGGTATATTTCTTTTGAGACATTGCGTGGCAGATATTCTAATCATATTAAAGCGGAGTTCCACCCAAAAGTGGAACTTTCCCTCATTGTACTCCTTCCCCCCTCCGTTGCCAAATTTCTTTCACAGGTATCTTGTCCCCACTTCCAGGAGCCTCAGCCGCAGATATTTGCATCACTGCTCGGGCTCCCTCCTCCTCCTTCCCCGGCCGCCAGGCCAGTAGGAGAGAGGAGTGGAACCTCATGAATGTGCAGTAGGGTGATGGAAACATCAACTGCAGTGCTGACATTGCTGGACTCCGGGACAGGTAAGTGTCCGATTATTAAAAGTCAGCAGCTGCAGTATGTGCAGCTGCTGGCTTTTAATTTTTGCAGTGGTGGGCAGACCTCCGCTTTAAAGACGTTGTGCAATTCAGTAGGGGTTGTTGCTTATTTTTTGCAATACAATATACTTTAGAGGCCCAAGTGGTTACATTGAGGTGGTGTAGAAGACCCGCAACTCTTGTGCGTTATCTACCTATTTGTATAAGGGTAGAAAAGGGTATCTGCATGTTGCAGCAGATGAATAAAATAGAAATGGGAAGAGAAGAATACTATCAGAGAAAGAGAGAAAGATGTAGATAAGGATAGATAAGTAGTGAGGTTAGAAGATGAGGGGTATTGAGGAGGGTTGCTAAATGGGGAGTGGGGGATAGAGAGAATGAGGGACACCTGGGTGGAGCAAGCCTATACATGGACCCTTTTTCATAACTTGTATCAGGTGGCTCAGAAAATGCTGCTGTAAAAATGTCTCGTCACCCCAGGTTGTTCCTACCACACGGTGAAGGGGGGGGGGGGGGGGGGGGGCTGTGAAAGTTTTGTCCCATACAGCGCCCTTTAGGGGTGGCACAAGATGAGCATCCAATATCTTCTTAAGGTTTCCTGTTGCAATGGACACTGGGTATTCATTTACCAGGAAGAAAATCCCCTCTGTTGAAAGAGGCCCTGTCCTGGGTGAAGGCACTGGCAACTTTAATATCAAACTCACTCTTCCACTTAGTGAAAGTTCTGTTTTTTGTTATTCACTACAAGTTTAGCGCAATATCCTGTTTGGGATGGGCCGTTTTTCATAACCCCCCCCCCTCCACACACACACACACACCAGGGCTATATTAGCTATAAATATACTTTAAGGATCATTATTCAGCATGATGTACTAATAGAATCAGAGACCTTGCTTCCAGAATCCATGTTATCTCCTCACAGTGATAACCCATTTCCTGGCACATATTGTAACCTTGATCTTCTGAGCTCTGATGGCAGTATTGTTCCACATCTGAATGACTATCAAACTTCACAGATCTACAGATCTCTCCCTTTCTGATGTCTGTAATAAACGTATCTCCTAGTGTAATAGCTGAAGATAGTCCATTTCCAATTCTAAGAAAAGTTCAAAGTCTCAGAACCATCCTCTAAGATATTAAATAACATCTACTTTATTCAGTTCACTAGAAGCAGTAACAAGGTGACAGCATGGTTCAGCTGTTGCTGATTTTAATGACCAGAATAAAGTTAATCTTATTTAACATGTTGAAGGATGGAACCTTTGTGCTGCTACTTTGAACCTTTCTTTGTATAAACTGCACAATCTCTCGGCTTTAGCTCATCGTGCCTCATGCAGCAGTCATCAGGGCCTTCTTCTCACTCCCAGCATAGTAAAGATACTGACAGGCTGATGCAAGCAGGAAATAAAAGTCCATGCAGTCCCCATGGATGCTGAGGTGACATGGTGACACACGGGAGAAACAAAATGGACATGACAGCTGGGGCTCAAAATGCAAGCCATATTACTTAGAATCCATTATAAGTACCTGCATAAGGATATATATAGAAATTTAAAAAAAGAAAAGGTTCTCCCTGTGTGGTGGGGTTTTTAGGCAGCAATGCATCTGATAAGAATTATCAAACGGATGTATTTAGTGAGAGACCAAGTCCGTCCAGATCAATTTAGAAAGTTTATTTAAATTTAAAAGTTGAGTGACACATAAAAAAGTGTAAAACACAAGCCCATACAGAATAAAATACAAATACAGTACACAAAGTATAGTATGGCCAACAGATAACACCTGACCCCTCGACTGATGTGGTCAGAAGAGGTGATTGTATAAGATGTGACAAAAAACTGACGCGTTTCGACCTGTTGTTTGTATCGGTCTTCCTCAGAGTATTTTTGGTCTGTTGGGATAAAAAGACAGTGTAACAGCAACTACTCAATTAAGTGTTTCCATGTGTTACACTCATGTCCATATGTATTTTTTATCAATATAATTACCAGTATACGTGTAGTGTCTGGAATGGTCTTCTGTATGGGTATTCATAAAAATCCCATCGTCTTTCCCGGTGGCTTCCAAATCTGACTCCCACTGGTGAATCAAGGCACGGCAGATTGTCCAGGCCGTATGTGGCTTGCAAGGAGTCACACTTGTGGCTGACTCGCCAGAGAGGAACCCCAGAGCGGTCCCCCGGGGGCACGGTGGGGGGGGGGGAGAAAAAAGGGCCAGCAGTAGGACACCCACAGCAACGGACTCCTGGAATATACCAAGAAATCATTCATAGGCACATTTATGTAAGATGGAAACAAAATATAAGAAGAGAGGGTTCTTTATTATAAGGAAGAATCCCTCAATTAATATATATAGAAATATATAGAAATTTTTATTTCTAAAAATGGTGGCTGGCAATCTCTGAAATACAGCCAACAAGGAAGGCAGTCTTATTACTGTTGTGGTGATAACATGTTGTTTTACCTGGTTGGTGATATGCTGCATGTCAAACTTTTGAGGGGGAGAAGTTACCCTTAAAGTGACACTATAGTTCACTTCAAATCAACCATTATTGTAAAAATCTGTAGTTGTTTGCAAGAACTTAGAACATACATTTTACATCTGTCAGGAACAGCCATAAGGAAGATTGTGCCAGCATATAGGTTATCTAGAGGTGTCACTTAATATGTGTGCATCACAACGTGCATGCAAACATATGTAGCACCCTCCTAGATAGGTGCTAGGATTAGATAGATAGACTTAGTGTTGGCTCACTGTGTTTTGTGGAGAAAAAGCGCATCTGGGTGTAGTAGTTTTAGTAAAAGCAAATTTTATTACAGCAATATCAATGCACTCACATTTGTGAAGATAGTAAACAGCATGGTATATGTCTCTCAGTGGCGTCTCCCCAGCGATGTATGACTGTCAGCTTTGTCCATGCAGTTCCATAGAAGCACTTCCTGTGGGTGGTAAGATGTCCTAATGTTGAGAAAGGAGTGCGACTCGTCACTACATCCGAGTGCGCATGCTCACGAAACGCGTCCATCTTTGATGACGTCATTCCCCTGAGCTCGTCGCTTCCCTGCTATCCAAGCCTCGTTTTCAAGGCCGCGTTCCGGAGCCGGCCCTTACCACCCACAGGAAGTGCTATCTTCACAAATGTGAGTGCATTGATATTGCTGTAATAAAATTAGCTTTTACTAAAACTACTACACCCAGAGGCGTTGTTTCTCCACTTGTTTTTTGCTTACAGTCCCTGAACATGGTTTCTGTTCTGCCCTGAAGGCTGCCCTGTGCTGTAATGTGGATAAAGTCTCTCATATACTCCTGGACTGACTTCCTTTTACAGACTATAACCTGATTTATATTGGTTGTTTCATGGACTTTATCTACACTTTTGTGCATATTGCTTTGAATTATTGTTTTTTATTTATTTATTTATATAGGCTTCCCATGATCCAGTGAGATACCTATTGATAATCAAGGATTCTTGCGCCTATATTTGTTATTCGCTGTGTTTTGTGGAGCTGTTTTGATAAATTTTGTAAATGGCGGGAGTTGATGTGCTAGGTAAATTGAATTGCTCGCTGTAGCCAGTGCGGCTACCTTTAACTAGTTAGGTCTGCTTAGTGTTCTCAGCTGCTGCTAGTCTGTTTACTAATCCATGAATCCCTTTTCTTTCCATAAAAGCTGTAAGAACTTTCTAGATCATAGGTGTAGAGCTATGCAGATGGCAGCATGAATATTTATACAGCCCTGTCCAAATCCCAGGGATCAGGGCCCTGAAGGCAATTTGGGAGTCTGTTTGTATTCTCTTAGCACACTGGGCTCTGGGTCTTTTCCTGGAGTGGATTAGTTCAGTCTGGGCAGTGCTGCCATGTGCTTGATGTTCGTGAGGCCTCAGGTGAGTGACCTGAGGGCCTGGATTTTGAAGCTACAGAGAGCTGACTGAGGGCTGTCTGCTGAAGATCTAGCCTGGCATTACTAGCGGAAAATGACAATTGGAAACCAGCTGTCCCTGGACCTTTTTGTGAGTACAGATGGCTGTGAGAGATCTTAGAGACTTTTGGGCTGCTGACGCCCCTTTTGTGTTAGAGAGTCAGCCGTGTGTTTGATAAAAGGGACATCAGCCGTTATTCTGAAGAGCTTAGTCTTTTTGGTTCTTTGTGAAAGAACTCTGCTCTTGCTGCTCTAAAGGGAGAAGCTTGTGTGCTGTTAACTGCTTCTATACCAAAGCCAAGTCCACATTCTGCAAGGATTTCTGCTTAATTTTTACAGAAAGGAGTTCACTGTCCTCAACTTGTATATATTTGCTGTTTTTGGAGAATCCCACTCAATACCATCAATCTTATCCAAGTTCACCAAAAATAAAAAGCAACAAAAACAACACCCCTACTAGACTGGTTATTGAGGAAAAGAGTGACTGTGTTTGTCTGCCTGGCTGTGGGCCAATCCACTGGGGAAGAACCTGGGCAAATTTTCAGTGGCTCCTACGGGAGTAGCGCTAAATGTAAAGGAACATCCACTGCAGATATTTGCACCTAGTGGGCTCTAGACATGTGCACACTGAAATATTTTGTTTCGGAATTTCGTTTTCGTCCGAAAAATAAATTTATTTAGTTACTTTGTCGAATCTTTTCTCTCTATGTAGAATAATCTTGAACTAATAGAGCTAAGGTTAGGCACATTCGACCACAGGTTTGATGGACACAGATCACTATTGTCAGCGTCATGTCGAATCTCCTATCTATATCGAACTGTTGGAACGAAAACAAAAATAAAGCATTTGTTTATGTCGGATCTTCTGGTTTTGGATTCTGCACATTCGTTATCGTTTGATAAACGAAAATACCCGAGATTCGGACGAAAATGCATTCGGACGAAAACAAATGCACATGTCTAGACTGGGCTCTTTCAGTCTGTATAACTTCAATTCTTGATCTTGAACCCTATAACTGACCTCTTTATTAACCCAGCTTTTGTTTGATCTGCTTCTGGCTATCCTTACCTGCCTATAATTGGTGTTCATCTCCATTCCACACCTCAGCTTGGACTTCTGATGAAGATTCTGCCTACTAACTTGGTGTCTCGTTGTCTGCTTGTTACCAACTTCTGCTCTTTCCCGATCTTGCTTCTGTCTACCATTTCTTCCTGCTCAGCTGTTACCAAACTCAGCTTGTGACCTGACTCTGCTCATAATTGAATTTGGTGTATCCTGGATGTCCTACCAGTTGTACTTCTGCTTGTCTGATGCCAACACTTCCAAGTTCCAGTCTGCAGTTTCTGCACCTGGGCACTTGTGTTTCCATCACTCTTGCAGATGCCGTCTCAATGTCCAGGTGTGTTTGGTTGGGAATTGCCCAAGAGGCTACCCTCATCATTTCAGGCTTCCCATACAGGTAAGTGAAAACATTCTAAAGTTTTCCCCTGCTCTGAGAACACACCCATACAATAAATGCCAGGACCTTCTGTCATTTTAACAGCGGCGGTCATGAGCTGTGATATAAGCAGCACGACTGGTCCGATGCCTGGAATAGCATGAGAAATCTCGTGCTATTCCAGGCATCGGACTGATCGTGCTTCTGCACAGCCATTTACAGATACAGATTTAATAAGTTAACACTTTATGGTTAATAATATAGCACTCTTTTCTTGCACTCAATATATCATACATTGATGAGAGGATGGTTTAAATAAATTTTATAAATACCTTTTTTTTTTTTTACCAAAGGCTTATTCCATATAATGAGGAGGTCTCACCTACTAATTTCACTTCACCAGCTGCGCAATTAGGGTACTTTTGTGTACTCCCTTTCTTCATTTTTCTTAAATAAAAGTCTTTCTTATTAAAGCACATCTATAGTCAAAATGTAAAACTGTATATTAATTTCCAAATTACAGTTAATTTGTGTCTAGCCTATTTCTATTAATCTAAATGATCTTGACATTTTTAAACTTTCCTTGTGGAGATCCCCTCACATTTCCTTGAATTCTGTGCCACGCATTTACTATGCCCTCCTGTGATTAGACATACATTTCACAGAACCTGTACCGTAGTGGTGCTGAGTAGAGTTGAGCGGACACCTGGATGTGCGGGTTCGAGGGGTAACTTTGTAAAAAAGTTTGGGTTCGGGACCGAACTTGACCCCGAACCCGAACCCCATTGAAGTCAATGGGGACCCGAACGGCTATAATGAATTGTCGGCTCCCGTCCCCGTAATACAGAGAACAGTCATTGAAAGTCATTGATTTTTAAAAAGTTATCGTCATAAAAACTGTTTGGGGACCTGGGTCCTGCCCCAGGGGACATGTATCAATGCAAAAAAAACGTTTAAAAACTGCAGTTTTTTCGGGAGCAGTGATTTTAATAATGCTTAAAGTGAAACAATAAAAGTGTTATATTCCTTTAAATTTCGTACCTGGGGGGTGTCTATAGTATGCCTGTAAAAGGGCACATGTTTCCTGTGCTTAGAACTGTCCCTGCACAAAGTGTCATTTCTGCAGGAAAACCCAAAAGTTCGGGTTTGCTCAACCCTAGTGCTGAGGGATGGAGTAGAGGAGAACCTGCAAAGCATGCAGGGAATCCAGGATATTGTGGAAAGAGATGGCAAACAGAAAGGCAACAGTCACAACCCGATAGGGAGATTTTTCACGTAAGTAATATTACTTAATGATAATTGATTAATTAGTATTAAGTAAGTAATATTGGATTGTAAAATGTAACTATTGTTTGTGTTGTTACTACAATGCTGATGTTATAAAATGCAAGCACGTTGTGAACATAGATTTCCTTTCATTTCCTGTAACTGAAATCTCATTGTTGGAAAATCTCAGCTCTATCTAAAACAAAAATATCCCTTTTTTGGTGGAATGACCCTTAAACATCTAAGATCATGGAGAAAATATTATGTCCGATAACACAGCTTGGCATACTGTAGGCCATTGTCAGTGAAATAACCTTTTAATACGAGTTGGAAATGAGACATTAGCTAGTAATTACCAGGGATGACCCCATCCGGTAGAGTTCATCACAAAGCACTGTAATCCCGCTGAAGGTATTCCACACAACTGCCTGGGATTCTGGTAAGCCTGGTAGGTAACAAGGTAATTAGACATTCTCGGCAGCCCAAGCCAGGACATTAAGCAGATGCTATAAATAAAGTCCCATTCAGCCCTTCCTGTATCATGCATATCATTCACTTGTGACAAATTCCGCAACATCTGATCTTGGCACAGCTCACCAATGCCACGGTGCCCTAGCAACTATTTGTTAAGCATTAAGATGTGCCCCACTTCTGTAGGGTCATGTTTGTTTTGCAAACTAGATATGTTCTAGTTGCTGCCAATTCCTAGCAGCACAGAATCTGCTGTGGTCTGCATAATGCTGGGCACTTTTCCATCTGTGTCACTTGGACATAATGAGGAGGCACTGAAATCTGTAGCTTTTCCTGATGGAGGGGAAGAGAATCTAAACAGACTGTGTATGGCTGTTTTGTTTAATAATTTAGCATTATAATAGAAGACCTGCCTAATTCTTTAGCAGTTGAGGGCGCAATATATATAATACGATCAAAAACAACAAACATGTCAAAGCAACAAAAAGGCCACAGTATTACCGTGTAGGAACAAGAGGACAAGTAAAAAGTCACTGCAATTTTCTTTTCTTTAAGCTGGCACTACAAATTACAATTTGATTATACAATCTCTTTTACCAAAACTATGTAAAGTAAAGGCTTAACTAAACTTTTCAACCACTTAGGCCATGGTTCACTTTGTACATTTGCATAGCTTACATAGAAGTATGTTTAAAGCAGTCCCTCCCTCCCACCCCAAGCAGAATTTGTTGAATTTTTTTTCCCCAATTTTTTTATTTTTTATTTAATTAACCACTTAAGCCCCGGAACAATTTGCAGCCAAAGGACCAGGCCCCTTTTTGCGATTCGGCACTGTGTCGCTTTAACTGACAATTGCGCAGTCGTGCGACGTGGCTCCCAAACAAAATTGGCGTCCTTTTTTTCCCACAAATAGAGCTTTCTTTTGGTGGTATTTGATCACCTCTGCGTTTTTTATTTCTTGCGCTATAAACAAAAATATATAAAAACATTTTTTTTCCTCAGTTTAGGCCGATACGTATTTATCTACATATTTTTGGTAAAAAAATATCGCAATTAGCGATTATTGATTGGTTTAAAAGTTATAGCGTTTAGAAAATAGGGGATAGTTTTATAGCATTTTTATTAATAATTTTTTTTTTTTACTAGTAATGTCGGCGATCAGTGATTTTTATTGTGACTGCAACATTATGGCGGACACATCGGACATTTTTGACACATTTTTGGGACCATTGTCATTTATACAGCAATCAGTGTGTGTAGGGGGCGTGGCTTGACATTCGACATCACTGATCGGCTTTCCTGATGACAGGGAACAGCTGATCAGTGACAGCGTCACTAGGAAGCACAGGGAGAGGTTTGTTTACACATACCTCTCCCAGTTCTTCAGCTCTGTGACCCGATCGCGGGACACCAGTGGCGATCGGGTCCGCTGGTCCCGTGGCCGCGGTCACGGAGCTCAGGACTATGTCGCGAGCGCGCTGCCGGCGGAGCACGTGCGACCCACGGCTGGGCTCTTAAAGAGACCCGTACAGGTACGTGATTGTGCCCAGCCGTGCCATTCTGCCGACGTATATCGGCGTGAGGCGGTCCTTAAGCGGTTAAAGAAGATTTACTTTATTTACAGAGATCAGTGTTGCGGTGTGCCAGACTGACACGCCGCACCACCGATTGCCACACTGCGTGCCCCCACAGGAGCGGGCCAGCTGTTATCCTGAAAGATGTCATATGAAATCTAGTGAGAATAACGGAACCACCGCCCGGCCGTCATTCTGCTATAGGCTGGGCAGGAAGTGGTTAAGCACCAGTAAAGTGGTGTAAAACGCGTCAGTTCATGCTTCTTATTCTGATTGTTGTATGGACCCTCTCATGGCCCTCCAGACTTTTTCTGCTCACATGTATAATACAGCCACCACATCTAAGAATTGGTAAGCTGCAATATAATAAATGTTTGCTTTTGTGCTTAATACTTCTTTAAGCACTTACACAACTGATGCACAGTATAATTATTATTATTACTATTTTAAAGGAGTTATATGGTGCCAACAGTCTGCACAGTGGATTTCAGAATAACGGGAAAAAGAACAGTTAAAATACAATTGAAGACAAGAGGGTTAGGAGGGCCCTTCTGGTATGAGCTTTCAATCTCACAGGGAGGGGCGAGTGATACAAAAGTTAGTAACTGTGAGGAGCCGGCTGATGGAGAGAGTAAAAGTTTCATTTTAAGATAATGGTGGGATAACGCTTTATAGAGATAAGTTTGCAAGAATTACCTATAGAGTAGAAGATAGCATGGACACACAGAGTCTAGAGCAGGGGTTGGCAACCCCCGGCACATGTGGCCGCATTTATGATGGCATGCAAAGGCTGGGACACCTGACACATCAACACAGCCAGCTGCCCAATGCTTGTGGCTGGCCATACAGAAAGAAGCCCTGCCTGGTGACCAGTGCATGTTTTAGAGAGGTGGAGAAAATGCCAATAGAAAGGGGGTATCCAAAAAAAGGGTGTGTGTCCTGGTGGGGGTCCAGGCTGAGATTGCCAATCACTATCATACAGCAGGTCTTGGCTTGATGTGCGGCTCCCAGGGACTCCTAGTCACTCTCATTTAAAAATGATACCTTTGGGCAATTTCAGTGGCAGACGATGTTTTTTGGCTCATGCAAATGCTTTGAAAGGGAAATTTCTCTTAGCTTAGTGAATGTGGTAAAAGTCCACTCAATCACGTGCAAAGCAAAAAAAAATTTTAAATCAGGATTTCTTTTGCTTTGCTCATGATTGGATGCTGAAAGTCAGCAGAGCTTCACCTCATTTGCCAAGCTAAGGGAAATTCCCTTGCAAAGTCAACAGCCTTTAGTAAACCATCCACGTGTTGCTGGTATCCACAGGTGTTGAGGGTAATTATACCTGTTTAAAATGTTTACATTCTTTTCATTTCTTTTTTCTACTAAGCAGATGTAGATAGAACTACTATGGACCAGTGCTTGTATTGTAAACGCACAATGATAAACATTTTGTACAACAGGAAGTCATATTGTAAGGACTGTGAATAGGGATTTAGGGCAGTATAGTATGTGTGGCAATTTGGTTATAATACATGTCACTGAGTCACGTCAATAGCAAATTGGTGAAATACATTAAATAATATCCAACTGGCTGGCAAATGACTTTATGGTCTAACTGATGCCTATATAGTGAGGAGTGACCTGAAGGATAATAGAGCAGACTCGATCAGCCTCTTGCCTTAAAACCTGACAGCAATGTCACATAACATTTGAAGGTACAGCAGTGGAAGATGCAATCAGCAATGCCCTTTAGCAAAAAAATGTCAGGTTTTCTCTACTTGAATAAAATGGGACGTCTCTCACACAGGCCCCATGCTGAGCTGTCCCTGTTCACAGCCCCCCAAGGTATGAAGTATATGGAGATAATGAATACAAATTGCTTGTAGGTTCAAAGACGCATTAATGCAGCCTTTAAAGCTCATGAGCAAAGACAAAGAGACGTATCTTCAGACACTTGGCTTGCTGCAGGTGAACTTCGCAGACATTACGCTATAGAGTACAAAAACAACTGGAAATGTAAATGAAATTGCTGACTTTTGACAAATTAGGATATGACATCATAAATTATACATTCTGGCATAACAACCCAAAGCACTTAGAAAAGTAATCTTAAACGGCATGACATATATATATATATATATATATATATATATATATATATATATATATATAGAGAGAGAGAGAGAGAGAGAGAGAGAGAGAGAGAGAGAGAGAGAGAGAGAGAGAGAGAGAGAGAGAGAGAGAGAGAGAGAGAGAGAGAGAGGAGAGAGAAGAGAGAAGAGAGAAGTGTGTACACTATCTCACAAAAGTGAGTACACCCCTCACATTTTCGTAAATATTTTATTATATCTTTTCATGTGACAAAACTGAAGAAATTACACTTTTCTACAATGTAAAGTAGTGAGTGTACAGCTTGTATAACAGTGTAAATTTACTGTCCCCTCAAAATAACTCGACACACAGCCATTAATGTCTAAACCAATGGCAACATAAGTGAGTACACCCCTAAGTGAAAATGTCCATATTGGGCCCAAAGTGTCAATACTTTGTGTGGCCACCATTATTTTCCAGCACTACCTTAACTCTCTTAGGCATGGAGTTCACCAGAGCTTCACAGGTTTCCACTGGAGTCCTCTTCCACTCCTCCAATTTGGACATTTTCCCTTAGGGGTGTACTCACTTTTGCTGCCAGCGGTTTAGACATTAATGGCTGTGTGTTGAGTTATTTTGAGGGGACAGCAAATGTACACTGTTATACAAGCTATACACTCACTACTTTACATTGTAGCAAAGTGTAATTTCTTCAGTGTTGTCACATGAAAAGATATAATAACATATTTACAAAAATGTGAGGGGTGTACTCACTTTTGTGAGATACTGTATATAGGAAATTGTATTGAAGGAATATCTAAACCAAGAACACTAATGTAAAAAAATTATTCTTCAAGGGCATGACATAAATTTGTATATATAGATAGATATTAAATATATATAGGAAATTGTATTTAAAGGAATATCTAAAGCAGGAACACTAATAATACTGTACGGTATATTGCAGCTTATCAGTCCTGAGTTGTGGCTGTGTTAGTTTCCTTTTCTTCAGGCTAAGTACAGTACATTTTCCATAAGTAAACTACATGTTGATCCTGCCAGAAATCCAGGGTTCTTGCAACTTCCTGTGCATTAAACGGAATCTTAAACAGTGTTATCTGCCCTGTCAGGTGTCTTCCATGGACTACAGACTACCTCCTCCTATGTAATGGAGAGCAGAAGAGGAGAAGGTGTTCTGTAGTCCCGTACTAGGGTAACAGCGCTCTTTCTTCATAAGTACAGTTCAGAAAGTGAGCATTGTCCCCCTTGAACAGGAAGTGTGTTACAGGCAGGGAAAAAAAAGCTTAAAAAACTAATGTAATCACCACATGTAAGGACAGGTAAGCTGCAATATATTACATTATTGTTTTGGGATTTAGATACATTTAGATACATTTTAATTTATCAATCCAACCCAAACTAATAACTTGAATATGGGTAGATGTTGGCAGAAGCATGATTTGTATCCAACAAAACCTTTGGCTCTTTTTTTAAGAAAAAGACCACAGCACAATTCTCTGCTTCAGTGTGTTCATTAAAGCGGAAGTAAACCCATCCATAAAACATGTGTCGGAAATGTAACACTCCCATTGGTTGTGCTCTCAACCAAACTGCCAAACCATCCAATGGCTGGTGTCTAAACTGATCACATGTGCAGCATCATGGCAGTTGTAGATTAAACAGAGGCAAAGATGGCAGCTTCCTTGGCTGAAAACAATAGGGGGGTTTACCTACACTTTAAGTCTTTTAAAAAAGCTCATAATAGTTCTGTTCCTGTAATAAACCACAAAAGGAGGTTGGTAATTTGGCACCCCCATATTGTTCTCCATACACGTTTGCATGTATTGCCAAAATCCATATATTTATTTGTCCTGAAAATAGTTCTCACAATTTCTAATATATATGAATGACAAGTTTGCGAATTAATATTTTTTTTTAATTCCTGGGCCTAAAAGCCCCCATATTTACAAAGTGCTCACAAAACAAGCCTTCCACTGTTGTATATCTGTGATTATAAAACTAGTAGGTGGAATGATGTGCCACATATCCAAATTATCCAGCAGGAAGATGGACTCAACTTGAACAATCATCGTATAATCAATAAAGTGGAGATGGACATCGCAGGGATTGCGTTCAGACCAGGAGAACAAGCTAATACTCACAGAGAAAATGGGAGAGTGGCTCACTACCAAATGTTTTGCTGATTGAAATCTGTGCACAGTGTGAGGCAAGACTTCAAACCGTCATATAAACCCCGTGCAAATTTTTTTCAGACAATGTATATTTTCTAGGATAATTTCTGAAAACCAGTGTCAAGGCATAGAAATCAGGGAGAATTACCATGTATGATTTATGTCATCAATGTACCTAGAATCCAAATGGAAAGAAGCACCACTCTAGGTGAGGGACAAGTAAACCCCTTCACAGTCCTTGTTTGTAGGTGCCTGCCCGGCTTGCTACTGCATATTTCGAAGAGAAGAGGAGGATGGTCACACACCACAATTTGCTGTATATATGTTATATATACAGGGGGGTCCCCGAGTTACGAACTCGTTAGGGACTGCCCGCCTGTACTTAAGTCGGAAATGTTCGTAAGTCGGCCGCGCATGCGCAGACCGACAAATACGGACATTTCCAGACATTTCCGATGTTGCGTCTAATGCCGTTCTGCGCATGCGCGGCAAATTACGGACATTTCCGAAGTTTGCCGGCATTTTCCGAGGCTCCGTATGGCCGCGCATGCTCAGAACGGCCGGAGGACGACGAAAAATGGCGGAGGGTCCCCGCAGCGCCCCGTTCGTAAGTAGGCGATGTTCGTAGGTCGGGCGTTCGTAAGTCGGGGACCCCCTGTATATATTTCCAACCATAGTCCAGGTACATAGATCAGAAGAGGTGGACGGCTGTACAACACAGCAGGACACTTTCCATTAGCAAAAAGTGTATTCCAAGCAATAGCTACAAGACATGCAGCACAAGATACAGGAGATGTTTCACACAACAAACAGTTATGACTAAGCACTTTGTTGTGTGAAACCCGTCAACATCTCTTGTATCTTGTGCTCCATGTCTTGCCGATATTGTTTGGAATAAACTTTTTGCTATTGGAAAGTGTCCAGGTGTCCTGCTGTGGTGTGTGGTCATTCTCCTGTTCTCATCCAGGTACCTGGACTATGGTTTGAAATATATATGTTAGGGCTGTTACTGATTAAAATTTTCATGTTCGATTAATCACATTTTTTTTTAATCGACTAATTTCGATTAATTATAATGTACATACAGATCCAACTACTTTTAGCTGATCTCCTTGCATTGCAACTCTGCATTAGTCAGTGGTAAATGTGGTATACACTATATACAATCACCCGACACTAGTTAGTTTCCACAATCCATGACGTAACTTCACAGTTCACACAAATACGTTTTAAATTCAAACACTGACGTAAGTATTTTTTTTTTCCACAGTAGCGTGACAATCCCTCCATCTCCAGTCTTACTAATCACTCTCACCTTATGGCATGGACCCCTGTGCAAACAGGTGGTCATGCAAGCAGGTATCAAAAGGGTTAACACGGACCATAAACTTCTCTCACATCTCCTCAGCAAGGACGCCAGGTCATGGGTAGAAAGAAAAGATCTAAGTGCTCACCGCTTAAGTATAAGATTTCATTTTTATGTTCAAACACAAACTACTCACATAAAGATGATGAAAACACAGCATGTAAAGCCGACAATCGTGTTAGTTCCGTAGGGCAGCAGCGGGTGACGTCATGCATAGCTCCTCCCCCGTATGCGTTACGTTCAATCAGAACTTTGATGTCACCAGACTCTTCTCCCCTTCCCTTCGTTAGTAGACGGAGGCACTCTGGGAAGGGGGAAGGAGTCCGGTGACATCAATGTCCGTGACGTCACCGGATCTCCGACGGAACTCCCTGAAGCCGGCGGAGAGGTGAGTACTGATCAAAAGAATTTTAATCGATCCAAAAAATGAACGATTAATTGAGGAACTAATCTTTCATTTCCACAGCCCTAATATATATATATATATATATATATATATATATATATATAAAATATATATACAGCAAATTGTGGCTCTTAACACTAAACTATATGAACATCCAAACATGGCAATATATAATATATAGCAATGAATAGATCAGCCTTTCTCAAACTTATTATTACAGAGGAACCCTTGAAATCTTTTTATGGATCAGGGAACCCCTAAAGCAGAGTTCCACCCTAAAGTGGAACTTCCGCTTATCGGATTCCTCCCCCCCCTCTGGTGCCACAATTGGCACCTTTAGGGGGGAGGGGGGTGCAGATACCTGTATAATACAGGTATCTGCACCCACTTCCTGGACGAGCTAGCCGGAGCTGGCCCGCCCATATCCGAAGATGCCCCGTTGTGTCTTGGGAAACACAGTTCCCAGGACACAACGGGGACCAATAAAGACGCGCAGCGCAGTAGGGAACCGGGCAGTGAAGCCGCAAGCTTCGCTTCCTGATTCCCTGACAGAGGATGGTGGCGGGGGCAGCCGAGAGACGAACGATTGCTCATCATCTTCTGCCGACACCGCTGGAACCTGGAACAGGTGAGTGTCCATTTATTAAAAGTCAGCAGCTGCAGTATTTGTAGCTGCTGACTGTTAAAAAAAATGTTTCAGGTGGAGCTCCTCTTTAAGACACCTTTACAGACAGCTAGTAGATAAACGTGTTGTGTTGCTGGCTCTGCCAAGTGGTGTTGGACCCCAAACTATCCTGGCATCATATGGGAGGTCAATTGGCCACAGCTCAGTGAACCCTTAGTAACCTTTGGAGGAAGCCTAGGGTTCAGAATGTAGATTAACAGCCGGATTATCTGGAGGGTATCATCAAAGGTACAATAACACACCCGATTCCCAGACTCACTCAATACAGCTAAAGACCCACAGTGTGTTCCTGCACCTAATCCAAAAATTACCGTGTTTGATGTAGATGGGATCAACTCCATTGTAAACTTACTCTTAATATATTTATTTCCATATAGATATTTCTCTGTTTTGGTGTAACATTTAGAAACCAGACTTTGGAGAGACAGCTTGGGACAGCAGTATGACTTGCTCATCATGTTCTAAATTTTTGGAAATGTTCAGGGAATTGTCGCATGCCTGGGTACCTTCCATTTGCTTTGAGTAGCAGTCGTCTTCTTTGGCTTTGTTGGATTATGGGTGGTCTCCACAATTCGAACATGAATGTGTAATGAGTGAATACTCACTCCAGGATTTCCTCCACTACATCCACATTTTAACACGTCTCATTTGAGCTGAATATTTATTTGCCAGCAGACATAAGTGTCCTGTACTGTTATAGTTTCCTTTTTTTATCCGGTTTCCCTGAAAACATCAACAGTTTCTCACACATCAGCAGCACACAAGTCATTGTCTGAGGAACTGAGAGGAAGTGGCACTTCCATGATTTTGATTCTTTAGTTTAGTTAGATTCTTATCTCTCCATCTTTACAACAAACAAAGCTTTAACACCTACGGTATACCGACTGACAGGAAAGTCACTGTCATCTGACAATAGTTTCCCTTGGGTCTTCTTTTTTTTTTTTGACTATCAAATTAACCACTTCAGCCCCGGAAGATATGGCTGCTGAATGACCAGGCCATTTTTTGGGATTCGGCACTGCGTCACTTTAACTGACAATTGCACGACATTCTACCCAAAAAGATTGACGTTCTTTTTTTCCCCACAAATGGCGCTTTCTTTTGGTGGTATTTGATCACCTCTGCTGTTTTTATTTTTTGCGCTATAAACAAAAAAAGAGCGACAATTTTTTGAAAAAAAGCAATATCGTTTACTTTTTGCTATAATGAATATCCCGCAAAAATATATAGAAAAAAACAATTTTTTTCCTCAGTTTAGGCCGATATGTATTCTTCTACATATTTTTGGTAAAAAAAAAAATCGCAATAAGCATATATTGATTGGTTTGCACAAAAGTTATAGCGTCTACAAAATAGGGGTTAGTTTTATGGCATTTTTATTATTTTTTTTTTTAATTAGTAATGGCGGCGATCTGCGATTTTTATCATGACTGCAACATTATGGCGGACACATCGGACACTTTTGATAATATTTTGGGACCATTGTCATTTATAAAGCAATCAGTGCTATAAAAATGCACTGATTACTATGTAAATGACACTGGCAGGGAAGGGGTTAACCACCAGGGGGCAATGAAGGGGTTAAGTGTGTCCTAGGGAGTGATTCTAACTGTGGGGGGGGAGGGGCTACCTAGGACATGACAGTGATCACTGCTCCCGATCACAGGGAGTAGTAGATCTCTGTCATTACACAAGGCAGAACGGGGAAATGTGTTCTATAACAAAGATATCATGCTACACCAGGAGCGGCCCATCCATTAAGGGTGCACGGGTGCCCCCCCTATCGCCACCTCTCTTATCCATGCAATCCGACCCCTTTCAGGACACCGGCGCATGGATTCCAATGAGGAGGGGCTGTTTTTTTGAAGCACTGATTAGAGCCAGAGGCTTTAATAGGCTTCAACATAGTGGTGGGCTCAGGGTGCAGAGAGTGCGCTCCGAGCCCACCCAGGTGTGTTACAACAGCGAATCAATATTCTCTGTTGTAACTCTGATCCTCCTCCTGGTCCAATCAGGAAGTGGGTTTTTACACCAGTCACCCTATTGGCTGAAAGGACAGGCGATCCTATTGGATGCCTAGGAGGAGGAGGGGAGGAGCTAGAAGCCACCATGGAGGAGAGGACTCAGAGCCAAGTCGCTGCACCACACTACCTGCCACCCGCCATGAAGGGGTAAGTGCCAGACCGACCGACAAAAAGCAAGGGGGTGGGTGCCGCTCGGGGTGATTGGTGGTTGTTTGCTGCCCCCCCCAAAAAAAAAATACCAGCCGCCACTGTGCTGCAAGGTACATAAAGACATGGATGAGTGAGTTTGGAGTGGAGGAATTTGACTGGCCTCGTGGACGTGACCTCAACCCGATAGAACACCTTTGTGATGAATTAGAGCGGAGATGCGAGCCAGGCCTTCTCGTCCACATCAGTACCTGACCTCACAAATGCGCTTCTGGAAGAATGGTCAAACATTCCCATAGACACTCCTAAACCTTGTGGACGGCCTTCCCAGAAGAGTTGAAGCTGTTATAGCTGCAAAGGGTGGGCCAACTCAATATTGAACCCTACAGACTGGGATGCCATTAAAGTTCATGTGCGTGTAAAGGCAGGCGTCACAATACTTTTGGTAATATAGTGTATTTAGGACCTCTATGTATTGTGACCTTTGTGTTCTTCTACAGCGTGTTGTTAATCTGGGGCAGTGCAGCACACATTATCTTGGAACATCACAATGACATATACTAGAGCAGCACTTCTCTATATATTTCTGTATATTGAACTATTATATTTTATGAATCTTCATACACACAATGTAGTCATTTACTCAAGAAGATTCTTTCGGCTGTTTATCTGTCACAAGTTCTTTCTTCTGCAAAGCAAGTCAATACTCCGACTTACATTTGTTTTTTAGATTGCAGAAATGTGATTAGAAGATACTGATACATGTTCACAGTGTTACAGCGGATCAATACTTCACATACAGAGATAAATGTATTGTCTTCCCCAATACTTCTCTCTACTAAACTGCATTGTGAAAAGACAGCAGCTCAATATTAAAGTTTATTTAACTACTTTAATACCGGGCACTTCTACCCTCTTCCTGCCCAAGCCAATTTTCAGCTTTCAGCGCTGTCGCAGTTTAAATGACAATTGCGCGGTCATACAACACGGTACCCAAACAGAATTTTTATCATTTTGTTCTCACAAATAGAGCTTTCTTTTTGTGGTATTTGATCACCTCTGCATTTTTTATTTTTTGCTAAACAAATACAAAAATACCTAAAATTTTGAAGAAAAAAATAGTTTTTCTTTTGTTTCTGTTATAAAATTTTGTAAATACGTTTTCCCCTTCACGGATGGGCACTGATAAGGCGGCACCAATGAGGTGGTACTGATGGGCACTGACATGCAGCACTGATGGGCACTCATGGGTGCCACTGGTGGGCACTGAAAGGCTGCACTGATGGTTACTTATGGGTGGCACTGATAGGCGGCACCGATAGATGGCATTGGCAGGCATTGGGGATGGGCACTGATTGGCATCTGCCTGGGCACTGATTTCTATTTCCCTGGTGGTCTAGGGTGGCATACCTGGTGGTCCTTGGCTGGCATCTGAGGGGGGGGCTGCGCTGATAAACAATCAGCACAGACCCCGCTGTCAGGAGAGCAGCCGATCGGCTCTCCTCTACTCGCGTCTGTCAGACGCGAGTAAGAAAAAGCCAATCAACGGCTCTTCCTGTTTACATTGTGATCAGCCGTGATTGGACATGGCTGATCACGTGATAAAGAGCCTCCGTCAGAGGCTCTTTACCAAGATCGGTGTAGCGGTGTGTCAGACTGACACGCCGCACCACCGAGCGCCGTGGTGCATGCCCCCACGGGTGTGCGAGAGCAGTCGTTCTGGAGGGCTGTCCTATGACGTCCACCCAAAATGAGAGCCGTGCCGCCCAATCGTCATTTGAAGGTGAGTGGGCAGCAAGTGCTTAAACTGAAGAGCAAAAAATGTAATATAGTGTAGCCTACAAGTTCTTAGATGTGGTGGCTGCATTCATTTTATTTATTTCTTTCAAACTTTTTTTGCCTTTACAATCATCTGGTGATCTTGTCACTAAAACACTTAGGCTCGGTTCACACCAATATATTTTTTTCATGCTTTTTGCGGAAACGCAGGACATTATTTTTAACATCCTATGGAAAACGTTCACATTAATGCATATTTGTGGCTCTGTGTTCTTGGAAAGGGTCAGGGACTTTTTTTAACCACTTCCCACCCGGCCAATGTACATATATGGCCGGGTGGGAGCCGTCTACTTCTGAATGGACGTTCAGGAACGTCCTTCAGAAGTAGAGGGATCGCGCGCGTGTCCCCGCGCAGCGGCGCGATCCCGATGCGGCCGTGTCACCCGGACACGGCGCATCTCGGATCGGCAGGAGGGCTCGGTGATTGGCCCTCCTGATCACATGACGGCCGTGTCGAATCACGGCCGTCATGTGATGTAAACAAACAGCCGGTTGCTAGGCAATCGGCCCTCCTCTCCTCACACGGAAGTCGTCGGTGAGGAGAGGAGAGCGGATCGCTGCAGCCGGCTGGTGATCAGTGAGTATTAGCTGTTTCTTTACTCACTGATCACCAGTCTAGGGTCCCCACAGTAAAACACACATGTCCCCAAAACACACATGTCCCCAAATAATAAAAACACATGTCCCTCACATATGTCCCAGTAAAATCACATGTGCCAATGATTATCTGCACACATATGTCCGTGATCACCTGCACACCCCTTTTACATGATCATTTGCGTACATATGTCCGTGATCACGCGAACCAATTATTATACACTTAACGGAATTTTTTTTACAAAAAACATGTAGCAGAATACATTTTGGCTTAAATTTATGACAAAATTTGATTTTATTGGATTTCTTTTAAAAAAGAAAGGAGAAAATATTGTTTTTTTTCAAAATTTCCACTATGTTTTCGCTTATATCGCAAAAAATAAAAAACGGAGTCGCGAATAAATACCACCAAACTAAAGCTCTATTTGTGCGAACAAAATGATAAAAAATTCATTTGGTTACAGCATTGCATGACCGCGCAATTGTCACTGAAAGTGCAAGAGTGCTGAAAGCTGAAAATTGGTCTGGGCAGGAAGGGTGTTTAAGTGCACAGTAAGCAAGTGGTTAAACGCAAACCGGTGCTTCTTTTTTTGCTTTTTTGGTTCAATAAACTTCAAAAAAGAAGCTGCAGAAAAGCGGCAGAAAAGAATTTAGTGATTTTTTTTACTGCAGTTTTACAGCCATTTTTGTTTTTTAACTTGCCCAATAACAAATTTGGAGGAAAAAAAATGCATAAACAATGCAAAACGCATCAAAATCGCAGCAAAAAGGACAGAAGAAATGCTCAAAAGCAAACTGCCTAGGTGTGAATGGAGCCTTACTGTCCCAAGGTGACAACTCTCAGGCTGCATTCACACCTCAGCGTTTTGCATCGCGGGCAGATTTGTCATGATTCTGCCCACAATTTCAAAGCACCGTTTGCAACTGTTATTTGTCTGTAAATGACAAATAACAGAACGCACATTTGAGATGTCATTCATTTGAATGGCCCCTAAAATCGCGGTGCGGTTCTGCCACGACTGTCACGCAATAAATTGTTCTGCAATTACAGCAACCCGCATAGCATGAAGCTTGTCGCCCAAAAAAAAGTTCAGGAGCTACTTTTGGGCGACATGCACTGCACTGCGATTTTAGGTGACGTTCAAATGAATGGCATCTCAAATGTATGTTCTGCGTTTTGTCATTCACACCTCGGTACTTCTAAATCATGGGCAGAACCGCAGCAAATCTGCCCACGATTCAAAACGCTGAGGTGTGAATGCAGTTTTAGTCAGCGATCTGCTTCTTGGATTTCTAGTAAGATCAATGGGTACTTTTTGACACTTAACCAATAGAACAAAAGGCTTTCTACGATGTATTTAAGCAATCAAAAGATAAGTGAAATTCATCATTAGGGTTTACACTATAACCACTTGCCCCAGATGGACAGATCACTATGTCTTCTGGCCTAAGTGGTTCTACCAGAGTCATGGCTGCAGCTACAGTTATGGTAGGTTTTGTTTTTCAGTAGGTGATGCTGAATGTAAAAGGGATCTGAGTGGCATGATTGCTTTTACATGTCCCCCTCCAAAGCCCCGCCACCTTCCTGGGCTCTTCCGTTCCACCGTGAACCCTGTGACTGAAGCAAGCAGTTCTGCCAGCTGACCATAGAGATAAGGGAGGAACAGAATTTTCCCAATTATCTCTATGGTCCATGAAACCGGAAGCCCCCCTATCTCCCTGTGCTCACGCACAACCTCGCGCATATGTTATTTACAATTACACCACATGTGCGGTATCGATGCGAAGGTCAGAGCAAGAGCAATAATTCAGACCTGTGTAACTCTAAACTGGTTACCTGTAATAGCTTTTATAGCGTCGCCTATGGAGATTTTCAAGTACTGTAGTTTGTCACCATTCCACAGGCGTGCATCATTTTAAAGTGTGACATGTTGGGTATCTATTGGCTCGGTGTAACATTATCTTTTATATTTTACCAAACAATAGGGTATTATATTGTGTTTGTGTGCATTAACATGAAAGTGTATTTTCTCAAAAACATTTGCTTTAGAAAAACCGATGCACTGCATAATCGCTATGTGACATCAGCTACATACAGTATACAGCGCTGTTTTTCGGTATGGGGATTACCATTCTGCTCCGGGAACAAAATCAGGTCATGCTGAGTGCTTCTCAGCCATTCATTTATGAATGAATACAAGGCTTCCTCTGATTGGCTGAGGTGACCACCCACCTCTCCACCTCAGCCAATCAGAGGAAGCCTTGAATTAAAAAAAATATATATATAAGAATGGTTAAGAAGTATTCAGCCCAACTCAATTCTGTTGCAGCAGCAGATGGGTAATCCCTGTACTACTGCCGAAACACAGCTATAGATACTTGGATCATTTTGACCCTAATTATTTAAAGTGAAAGTAACCCTGGAGTTGGGCTTTAAGATTGCATTCATCGCCACACTTTTATCATACCAGTTAGTGTTATTGAGCAACAAGCAGGACCGTCTTTAAGGCAGGGCAATAGGGGCAGCTGCTCAGGGCCCCATCATTGTTGTGGGGCCAAAAGAGCCTTCCTCATACTTGCCAACTATCCCAGTTTAAGTTCCCTTGAAGTTTTAGTCCCGTCCTGTGTCCCGATAGCTCAGTGTGAAGTGCTGCAACTAATACTTCCCAGCTCTGCCCTATTGTTGTGTACAGAAGACTCACCTGCAGACCCTGTGTTTACATGTAAATAACCGTGGACCGATGGCATTGATATGTAAATAAAGGTGGCATTCATATGTATATCATTCCTCCCTGAGGCCATATCCACCATCACCTATACTGGATGCTGCCCACTGGGGAGGTAAAGGGGCATGCATAAAAGTCCTGCCTGCAACTGTGGTCATTGTGCCTATCAGCCTGTTCTGCAAAGGTAAGCAAATTGGTGGGGGGGGGATAACCTCTAGCAACCAGTCAGTAAGCGGTAATGATACACTGTAACCTCTGGCAACCAATCGCATTCGCTGCCTGATCTGATTCAGTAAACTGATTTTGAGTCTAACTGCTATTTATTGTATGTCTCAGAGCAGGTGGAGAGCGAAATTGCATGGAGGGGGGGCCAAGAAAATGTTTTCCCAAGGTCCAATAAATATTAAAGACGGCCCTGGCAACAAGGCTCATGGACTCTTCATGGACTCTGGCATCAGATCAGTGTTTCTCAACTCCAGTCCTCAAGGCACCCCAACAGATCATGTTTTCAGGCTTTCCATTAATTTGATCAGTGTTACTGCCTTAGTAATTACCACAGCAGTTTCATCTGAGGGAAATCCTGAAAACATGACCTGTTGGGGCGCCTTGAGGACTGGAGTTAAGAAACACTACCTTAGATCTCACACAGCAGATACACAGCTAGGAGGATGCACAGGAAGTGCACTTCTTTTTTATTTTTTTTTTAGGAGGAATTCAAGACAAAAGATAAATCTTTCAGGGTACTGCTTAGACACAATTAACATTCCTAGAGATAGCCAATCTACTTTTTGCATTCAGGTCCACTTTAAAAGTATTAGCACATTAACCTGCACATAACCTTCAAAGCGTTAATATTAATGTGAATAGTGACAAACAGTTACATTTGGGGGAGAAACAACTTATTTTCACTTTTGCAGGCATATTTGCAAAAACTCCACAACAT
Source organism: Lithobates sylvaticus (assembly GCA_028564925.1). Taxonomy (NCBI): domain Eukaryota; kingdom Metazoa; phylum Chordata; class Amphibia; order Anura; family Ranidae; genus Lithobates; species Lithobates sylvaticus. The sequence continues at coordinate 462,393,082 of CM053030.1, read as the reverse complement.
ATTTATGTGTTCCTATTCACACAACATACCTAAAATTGAGAATGAAGATCTGCCTGCACCAGTGGCGGCTGGTGCTCAAAATGTTTTTTTTTGGGGGGGGGGGGGGGGCGCAAACTGAAAAAAAAAAAACCCAATTGCAGAATCACTGTACCACCAAATGCAGCCAGCCACTGTGCCCCATAAAATGCAGCCACTGTGCCCATCAAAATCTACTCTCCAGGTCACCTTTTTTGACGCCTATTATGCCCCATACACACGGTCGGATTTTCCGATGGAAAATGTTCGATCGGATCATGTTGTCGGAAAATCCAACCGTGTGGGGGCTCCATCTGACTTTTTCTGTCGGAATTTCCAACGCACAAAGTTTGAGAGCTGGAGCTCAAATTTTCCGACAACATGGTCCGATCGTGTGTAGCCTAGTCCAACGGACAAAGTGCCACACATGCTCAGAAGAAATTTGGAGACAAAAGCTATTGGCTACTGGCCTCTACGTAGTCCCATTGTACTTGTTGTACATCACCTCGTTCGGAATGATCAGATTTTCCAACAACTTTGTCTGACTGTGTGTGGGCAACACCAGTTTCGGACAAAATGTCCGACCGTGTGTACAGGGCATTAGAGCCTATGGCTCTAATCGGGTCCTTCAAAATCACCCCCCCGCCGCTGTAATTCAGGCGCCTAGCGCCCGAAAATGGTCCGCGGCGCCTGAATAGGGGTTGGCAGCGGCGGCCATAGATAGATTCATGCATGAATCTATCTATTGGTGCTAGAGGAGGTGGCAGGAGAGAGGGGGCGGCGTCTGTGCGCCCTTATGGACGCACCGCCACTGGCCTGCACAGTACCAGACAGGATTCAAACACAGCTGCCCAAACCCCTCATAGACAAAGAGAACTTTGTAGGATTTTTCCTTGCTGAATGGTCCGGAATAGAGCTTCTAAAAAAGTAAGCTGCAATTTTTTTTTTTTTTTTTAGCTATGCTATGTGAATGGGAACATGTAATGTGTTTGCTGTAAGCTGAAAACTTAGCAAAAATAGCATCACCAATAGATAAATTACTATTTTACATACTTGATAAATTGCAGGAAGCATCTAAAAATGAAAAAATCGGTGAAAACATCCAATTTGACCTGTTGATTATAAGCTTTTTTCTGTAGAGAAAATGAAAATCCACTAAAAATGATGCACTTATTTAGTAGACAATGCGGTTTATATGAAGTGCACAAGCATTTTAGAATTATTTATTTCGAAAATTAGTTTGTGTTGGAGAAATGCAACCCATAAAATGCTATTTAATTTTGTTCCATTATTATCCACAGATGTAAGTGAGCAGCGATCCCACTGTCCTTCCCCTTTTCAAGGTCCTTCAATTGTACTTTTGTTTCATCGGAGACTATGCCAGTTGCCAGTGAATACCAGTGACACTGGGCTCTCTCTCTCATCCTACCAGTCTGTTCTCTAAAACATTTCAACACTAAACTACACACCCGCACAATACAAAACGTGAACTGTATTTGTATTTAGTGGCTACAAAGCCTTTTCTTTCCATTCCATAGCATTCTTTTCTAGATTAGTCTAAATTTTGTAGCCCAATGTTATGTTAAAACTCTATTTTCCACAATGCAAACAGTGTAAGTACCTGAATTTGATTGTACAGCAGCACTCATACTGGGGAAGGGAAGTGTAATGGGCATGCTGATAGGAGGAAAGAGCAGAGTGACCAATACGTGAGTTTATCAGTTTGCTGCTTCTCATTTCGCTTTACAACTGCAGGCTTGGGAAGGGGGGAGAAGTTTAAAATCAAGTCTCCTGCCCCACCAGACAGGGCTACACTGTGTGTCAGAGCTGTATAAATCTAGACAAATCAAGACAAGATAGACAGATATGAGAAAAAAGGAAAATAGGGGACTTTGGACTTTTTAGGCACAGTGTGCCTAAAAAGTCCAAAGTCCCCTATTTTCCCTTTTTTCTCAATTTTAGGATGTGGCACATATTATCTATTAAATTGTATCCACATTGCCACTATGTGGGTTTATACAATCAAACCGATTTTCTTCTAAGATAGACAGATACACATAATTTGGCAGGTAAAACTCTCATATATAAACTGTATTTCCTGTGTATTTGATCTGTTTATCTGGAGCTCAGCTTAAATAAATAAAAAAAGTTAAACCCTAGAACAGGGGTAGGCAACCTCAGCCCTTCAGCTGTGAAACTACAAATCCCATCATGCCTCTGCCTCTAGGAGTCATGCCTGTGATTGTCAGGGTCTTGCAATGTCTCATGGGACTTGTTGTTTATAAACAGCTGAAAGGCGGAGGTTACCTACCCCTGCCCTAAAATGTAGAACTAGCCTATGGAGGTTGGTTTGACTAGAGAAACGGATGAGGTACCTCCCACAAGTTGGGTGATACACCTATTATTAAGAACCCGTGTCAATGGATTTTTGTTTGCTTCAATGGATGTCCCACCATCTCAAACTCAATCTTTCTAACACTGAGCTTGTTATATTTCCTCCTTCACGCCCCCCTCCCCCCCGTGACTTCACCATTAATATCAACAACACAACCATTGGTCCCTCCACACATGCCAGGGTCCTGGGTGTAATCCTTGACTCTGACCTCTCCTTCAGCCCCCATATTCAATCACTGGCTAAATCTTGCCGCCTTCACCTCCGCAACATCTCCAGAATTTGACCCTTCCTATCTAATGACACCATAAAGCAACTCATTCACTCCTTGATTATTTCCCGCCTTGACTACTGCAACTCTCTCCTTAATGGCCTACCCTTAAAGTGGTGGGACACCCTGAAAATGAAAACTTGAAAAAATGTTAGTAACAATTTAAAATAAATTTTTTTTTTTACTTACCAGAAATGGCTGTTGCTAGGCAGATCCTCCTAATCTGCTTCCTCCAGCGCCGCAGTGATCTTCTCTCCTTCCGTCTTCAGGTGAATGGGGCGCGGTGTGTTGTGGGAACTGTGTCCCACAACACACCGCGTTCCCCATTCACAAATAAGACTCGCGCATGCGCAGTAGGCCGCGCGCCGACTCGCGCATGCGCAGTAGGAAACGGGAAGCCGTTTCCCTTACTGAGGATGGCGGCGCTGGATCCGGATCGCCGAGGGACATCTCGGCCTCCACGAACGACATCGCGGGCGCCCTGGGAGGGTAAGTGTACTTATTAAAAGTCAGCAGCGACTTTTTTTTAGCTGCTGACTTTTAAAAAAAAAATTTTTTAAGGTGAAACCCCGCTTTAAGCAGGCTATCCCCCCTTCAGTCTATTATGAATTCTGTTGCTAGACTAATACACCTCACTAACCGATCAGTGACTGCCGCCCCCTCTCTGCCAATCCCTTCACTGGCTTCCCCTACCCCACCGTGTAAAATTCAGAATGCTAACCAAAACATACAAAGCCATCCACAACATCGCCCCCATCTACATCACCAACCTCATCTGCAGATATTGCCCAAATCGTTCCCTCCGCTCCTCCCAGGATCTCCTGCTCTCTAGCTCCCTTGTTACCTCCTCCCATGCTCGCCTTCAGGACTTCTCCAGAGCCTCTCCCATCCTCTGGAATTCCCTGCCCCATTATGTCCGATCAGCCCCTACCATGTCCACCTTTAGGAGATCCCTGAAAACTAATTTATTCAGGGAAGCCTATTCCACACCCACCTAACGACAACTGTCCCCGAGCCACCCCCATCAAATCATTCTCTGCAGCTATTACCTTTTGTACCACCACCCCCTCCCTTTATAATGTAAGCTCTACGAGCAGGGCCCTCCTGTACCTTTTGTATTGAACTGTAATTGTGTTGTCCCCCCTGGACATTGTAAAGCGCTGCGTAAACTGTTGGCGCTATATAAATTGTATATAATATAATAATACAATTCTATAGCAGGGGAAGGCAACCTGGGGCCCTCCAGCTGTTGTGGAACTACAGTGGTGTGAAAAAGTGTTTGCCCCCTTCCTCATTTCCTGTTCCTTTGCATGTTTGTCACACTTAAGTGTTTCGGAACATCAAACCAATTTAAACAATAGTCAAGGACAACACAAGTAAACACAAAATGCAATTTGTAAATGAAGGTGTTTATTATTAAAGGTGAAAAAAAATCCAAACCATCATGGCCCTGTGTGAAAAAGTGATTGCCCCCTAAACCTAATAACTGGTTGGGCCACCCTTAGCAGCAACAACTGCAACCAAGCGTTTTTGCGATAACGTGCAATGAGGCTTTTACAGCGTCCTGGAGGAATTTTGGCCCACTCATCTTTGCAGAATTGTCCTAATTCAGTTACATTAGAGGGTTTTCGAGCATGAACGGCCTTTTTAAGGTCATACCACAACATCTCAATAGGATTCAGGTCAGGACTTTGGCTAGGCCACTCCAAAGTCTTCATTTTGTTTTTCTTCAGCCATTCGGTGGTGGACTTGCTGGTGTGTTTAGGATCATTGTCCTGCTGCAGAACCCAAGTTCGTTTCAGCTTGAGTACACGAACAGATGGTCGGACATTCTCCTTCAGGATCTCTTGGTAGACAGCAGAATTCATAGTTCCTTTTATCACGGCAAGTCTTCCAGGTCCTGAAGCAGCAAAACAGCCCCAGACCATCACACTACCACCACCATATTTTACTGTTGGTATAATGTTCTTTTTCTGAAATGCAGTGTTCCTTCTATGCCAGATATACTTGGACACACACCTTCCAAAGAGTTCCACTTTTGTCTCATCGGTCCACAGAATGTTGTCCCAAAAGTCTTGGGGATCATCAAGATGTGTTGTGGAGAAATTGAGATGAGCTTTGATGTTCTTTTTGCTCAGCAGTGGTTTTCTCCTTGGAACTTTGCCATGCAGGCCATTTTTGCCCAGTCTTTTCCTGATGGTGGAGGCATGAACGCTGACCTTAACTGAGGCAAGTGAGGCCTGCAGTTCCTTGGACGTTGTTGTGGGGTCTTTTGTGACCTCTTGGATGAGTCGTCGCTGCGCTCTTGGGGCGGCCGGCCACTCCTGGGAAGGTTCGCCACTGTTCCATGTCTTCGCCATTTGTGGATAATGGCTCTCACTGTGGTTCGCTGGATACCCAAAGCTTTGGAAATGGCTTTATAACCCTTTCCAGACTGATAGATCTCAATTACTTTCTTTCTCAATTGTTCCTGAATTTCTTTGGGTCTCGGCATGATGTGTAGCTTTTAAGGATCTTCTGGTGGACCTTACTGTGTCAAGCAGCTCCTATTTAAGTGATGCCTTGATTGTGAACAGGTGTGGCAATAATCAGGCCTGGGTGTGGCTAGAGAAATTGAACTCGGGTGTGGACAACCACAGTTATAGTATGTTTTAACAAGGGGGGAAATCACTTTTTCACACAGGGCCATGATGGTTTGGATTTTTTTTCACCTTTAATAATAAACACCTTCATTTACAAATTGCATTTTGTGTTTACTTGTGTTGTCCTTGACTATTGTTTAAATTGGTTTGATGTTCCGAAACACTTAAGTGTGACAAACATGCAAAGGAACAGGAAATGAGGAAGGGGGCAAACACTTTTTCACACCACTGTACATTTCCCATGAGGCATTGCAAGGCTGGCAGTTACAATTACTCCCAGAGGCATGATGGGACTTGTAGTTCTGCAACAGTTGGAGGGCCCCGGGTTGCCTAACCCTGGTCTATAGGATTGCAAAACCCACTTGAAGCAGGTCACATGCACCTCTCAATGAATTCTGATTGATCTCAGAAGGGTCTCAAACTGATATCGTCAACACAAGGACTTTGAATGCTTGTTGGACATGGTCAAACATCCTCATCACACAAGTAAGCGCAGCACCAGCTATTTGCTTTTCATTGGTCAGGATCTAGTTCTAGCTGAGGCACACTGAAGGAAAAAGTCTCAGAATAAACAGGCTGTATTCTAGGAGTACAAGAGCCCAGTAAGGCAGGCCGTAGATGGTGCAAATTTCTTTCCTGCAACAATGATTCCCCCATCAACAGTGCTGACAGGGGAATCCCTCTGCCAAGCTATTGTCTGTGATTACTGCTAGTGGCTATAGCAGCCGCTAGCAATAATCGCACGTGAATCCAGCATGCTGGTTGCACCCAAGTTGATCAATCGATCAACTTGGTACATTCAGCCTGCCCACACATGGTTCGAATCTCGGCCGGTTCCTGCTGAACCGGCTGAGATTCGAACCGTCTATGGCTTGCCTAAACGTTAAGGTGCTCCAAAAACAGTGGAAAAAGTCACTAATGAGTGAAAACGTTAGCTCTGACTAAAATGCCAAGTAAATTTTGGCTGTTCACACACGGTACAGAACATGAAAAGAAATGGGCCATCACTTTGCAAGAGAATTTTCCCCAACGCTTAGTGAATGTGGTGAAATTCCACTTTTCAAAGATTACGCAATCACATGCACAGAAAATATACAAAGAAAAATAAAAATTTTGCTTCCACATGATTGGATTATGAAAGTCAGTAGAGCTTCACCTCATTCACTAAGCCCTAAGGGGAAATGTCCCTGCAAAGTGCATCTACCCCTTTAAAATGAACAATGAATGAATGAATGTTTGCCTTTAGTAAATCAACCCCAAAGAATTAAATCGGAAGCAGCCAAGGCAGTTGTATTATTTAACCACTTCAGCCCCGGAAGAATTTACCCCTTAATGACCAGAGCATTTTTTTGAGATATGGCACTGCGTCGTTTTAACTGACAATTGCGCAGTCGTGCGACTTTGCACCAAAACAAAATTGACGTCCTTTTTTTCCCACAAGTAGAGCTTTATTTTTGGTGGTATTAGATCACCTCTGTGGTTTTTATTTTTTGCGTTGTAAACAAAAAAAGAGCGACAATTTTGAAAAAAAAATATATATTTTTTTAACTTTTTGCTATAATAAATATCTCCAAAAAATATATAAAAAAAAATAAATTTCTTCCTCAGTTTAGGCCGATATGTATTCTACATATTTTTGGTAAAAAAAAAAAAAAAAAATCGCAATAAGCGTATATTGTTTGGTTTGTGCAAAAGTTATAGCATCTACAAAATAGGGGTTAGATTTATGGCATTTTTATTATTATTTTTTTTTTTTTATTAGTAATGGTGGCGATCTGTGATTTTTATCGTGGCTGCGACATTATGGCGGACAGATCAGAACACTTTTGACACTATTTTGGGACCATTGACATTTATACAGCGATCAGAGCTAAAAATAGCCACTGATTACTGTATAAATTACACTGGCAGGGAAGGAGTTAACACTAGGGGGCGATCAAGGGGTTAAGTGTGTTCCCTCAGCGTGTTCTAACTGTAGGGGGGACGGGCACTAGAACATGACAGAGATCAGTAGATCCCTGTCATGCCACTAGGCAGAACAGGGAAATGCCTTGTTAGCATCTCCCCGTTCTGCCTCTCCGTGTCACAATCGCGGGCCACCGGTGGAAATTGAGTCAGCGTGACCCCGCTAGCCTGCGATGACGAAGGGACGTATGGGTATGCCCATTTGTGCAGCCATGCCATTCTGCCGACGTACATCGTCATGCAGCGGTCGGCAAGTGGTTAATAGAAATTCAGCTTTGATGCTCATTTTCCTGCTGTATAGGTTTTTTTTTTTCTTCAGTTATCCTTCAGTGCACTCAATGAGCTTTAACACCCTGGATTCTGAGCTGCTCAAACTTATACATAGTTCATAGTTTCATAGCATAGATGTAAACATAGTTGGGAAGTGAACATTTTTCAGTTCCTTCTAGTACTTCACTATTAATCAGAGAGAGAGACCACGTTTTCAGGCCAATAGTGAAGAGCCGGGGGGCAGGTCAAGGCACCACATCTACATCCTGCTGCCAGTTTGCAGTGTTAAAACCTAAGTTTAGTCAATATTTGCTTTTGAAAAATCAGCACAAGGTACTTTAGATTTAATGATAAGTGCCCCTTAAGCTGCTGGCTGCTCTCAAAGTGGATGTAAACCCTCACATATACCCAGTGAAGTGAACAGCCTCAGATGATACACAGAGATGAAACAAATCTCCCTACATAAGTTTTACATGTATAGCTGCTATCTTCAGCTTTATATATCCTTTAAAAAGTGTACATTGTGTTACAGATTTTTTTCTTCCTGTTCAGCACTGGGAGTGGATTGGCATACAGCCGAGACCGCTGATTGGAGGAAAGGCACACACCCCCCACTCCACAGTGGCAAAGGAAGGAAGTTATGCGCAGAGCTCTGCTCTGAGAAGTCAAGCTCTGTGCTAATCTATTTATAGCAACCACCCACGACACAAATTTCAGGCTGCTTTTATCTCCCGTCTCTGAGAACTTGTCAGAAGTTATCAGGTTGATAACAGAGCTACCGAACAAAAGAAACACACAGGACTTAGTGCTTTGGAGAGATACAAGAAAACACTGCAGATATATATCTGCTTAGCTCACATTTTACAAACCAGGTTTACATCCACTTTAACTGAAATCCAAAGTCCTCTGCCAATCTACTCAACCCATACCCTATGCAGACTATGCTCTCCGTCATGCAGACTATGCTCTCCCTTTCTACCCATCTCCTGCATTCATAGAAGATATAATACAACTTCCATCAACAAAAATCAATCTATGAATGGAGGAGGCAGACTGTTCATTCATCTGGCAATCCTCCATTCATAAAGTGCTTTTCATGATTGACGCTATGGCACAACTTCTAGGAAGGGGGGTTAGTGGAAAGGGTGGGAATAATCGGCACTCTTGATGAGGCCGTGTGCGCTGCAGTATACTGTATTCGCATCGGCTACATCCAGTAAGCAGCCCTGTGTTCTGCAGAAATATGGATGATTTCCTGTCTGTTCCTGGAACTAAATCTAGTTCACCTGAATGCTTCTCTGCCATTCAGAAGAAGCACTGTAATTGAATCAATGAATACAAGTCTTCCATCTGATTGGCTGAGATGGAAAGGCGAGCGTATGACATCACAATTTCCACCTCAGCCAATCAGAAGAAGCCTTTTATTCAACTGTTTACGGGTTACTAAATCCGATACCCTGGCTTTCTTCGGGTCTCCAGCCAGCTGGCGGACGTGCTGGCTGGTCGTTTGGTTCTCCCCCCCTCCTGCTACTTGTATTAACAACTGAGCAGCTGCTTAGCCACATCAATTGTTATTACAAGAGAGCCGACCATCGGCTATAAAATATGGTACCAGGGTTATACCAGCTGTAGGCATCACTCCGGGACAACCACTTGAAGCCAAATGATGTACAGGTACGGGATTTGGCAGCAAGTGATTAATGTAAAAAATGTCCCAGGGTTTGTATTGCCCCCCCTCACCCCCTAAATACTTACCTGAGTTCTCACTCGATTCAGTGCTGTACCCATCTGTAGCGTCTCTCCTCTTTCCCTGTACTCACAGGACAACAAGGCAGCAATGGCTCGATCAAATCCCACGAGCAGAGAGTGAGGGGGGGGGGCAGCCAAGCAGGGCTGTGTGTCTATGGACGCACACAGCCCCGCTCGGGAGTGAGCCCACACTTGCGTTCCCCATTGTGAAAAGGAGCCACCAAAAGTGCCGGTGGGGGACACCAGAAGAGTAGGTTGGGGTTGTTCTGTGCAAAACCATTGCACAGAGCAGGTAAGTATAACATGGGTGTTATTTTTTTTTCTTAAATAGCTTTTAAAACCACAAAAAGAAATCTTAACCTTGAAAAAAGAAAAAAAAATCCCCCAGTGTGAATCTGTAAATTGTAAAACTCGCAGGATTGGCATTGAACCAATAGTAGCAAAACCCAAACATCATCTCTATTTAAAACATTAAAAACAACAATAAGTATGCCATACCAAGACAAGGTTATCGCTTAAACATCCAGACAAGAAACGTATTTTATTCTAATGATTTATTTACAAGTATAAGGCGAAATTAGCTCTTTTTCTATATACTAGTTTAAAAAAAGAGCCTTTGTCATCCCATATTACTGTGCTTACATTAGTAATCATCTCAACACTGTAGTACATTAATAACAAAAACATCTTTAAAAGACAAGATACATGTGCTTGACAGCGTCACAAACTTTTTTTTTTTTCTTGTATAAAAACAAACTTGTGATAAAGTGTGCCAGTAGACCAAAAAAAAAGAAAAAAAAACAATAAATCAGGCTTATTTAATAGCATATTGCAAAGAGTGGTGGTGTGCAGTAATTCTATGGCAACCAATGAGAAATTACCGTTAGCGTTAACCAAGAGTCCACTTTCTGTTGCTGAAAGCAGATGTCGTGATTGGTTGTACACAACGCCACTCTATGCAATGTGTTGAAAATTAAGCCCCCCCTTTTTTTTTTTTTATCACATACTGTGATTTTTTTTAAATTTTTTTTGTAGTTTCTCCCCCACTCTTAACATGATATGTTCAGCTTAGTCTTCATGGTCAGAAGAGAATCGATAGGCACTTTATTAAGTGGTGATAACACAGCTAAAGTCTTATGTAACAGATTTCATGTCAATGAGCCCAATAGAATGACTTGACTTCCTTACAGACGTAAAATAAAAATAAAAATAAAAACAGGATAAGGATAAAATAAGGACTGGACATGTCAGATGACAATGGATAAGAACACAGCTATGCAGTGACATATATAGCCTGCCAGTTGTATGCACCCACATTCAGATCATCAGTAATGTTTAAAGATGCCCATGAAGCAGTGGTTCAATATTTGTGGCATATGTGCCATTGGTGGTCCATTCTCCCCTTACAGTTGGTGAGCACCAGGTCAGGGTTTAGGATAACAGTCCACAGGAATATATGGGACCTGAAATCATAAATGCTAATTTTTTTGCAGGTAAATAAATGAATGTGGATTTTTTTTTTTTTTTCTAGGAGCCTGGAAAGCATTGCACCTGTGATGAGCAGATCGCTGCTGGTGCCATGCATGTCTCCTGCAGACTGAGTGTAAGCTGTCTGCCCCGTACATTGTACAGATAGGCAGTTTCACACTGACAGGAAGACTCAATTAACTACCAGAGCGCTCAACAGGGCCGTGGTAGTTCACTGAGAACTAGCCACGCCCCACCACAGGATTGGATTGACAGCAGCTGCAGCCAATGGCTCTCAGCAAAGCCATTGAGAGCAGGAAGAAGAGAGAGGTGCAGACTAGCAAAGTGCTGGATCAAGATCAGGCAAGTATTAGGAGGGGGGTGAGGGTGCGATACACACACTGAAACATTTTGTACCCTATAATCCAGGGAATGCATTAAGGTAAAAAACGTTTAGCTTTACACCCACTTTAAAGCTGAACCCCAGCCAGATATAAAAGATACAAATTAATACAGCTCTGTATTGATTATTATAGCATTAGATACAGTATATAAAAAGAAAAGTTTATTTAGTTGTTTGCATGGAGTACAGCTTTAACTTTACAAGCAAAGGTGGTACTCAGATACCTCAAACATCATGTGACAACACTAACCAAAGTTAAGGTCTTGGTTACATTTGAGGTTGAAAGGGGTAAAACTGTGTATTGAATGCCCCCCCCCGCTCCCTCTTAATTTGCAATGTCAGAAAAGGGGGAGGGTGTATGTATGCTGCAGATATGATGCTTTAGATCACAACATGGCAAAAGTGATGCCCACTACCGTGTTTGGCGGGCAGTACCACCCACTAAACGCAGCACATTTAACTGAATGGGGGTGGTTGCAACATGCTAGTGTGGGGTTTAAGGAGTTAAAACAGGCAGCGAGGAGGCCATATGATGCCTCCTCATTGCCTGCCAAACGCCCTCTGAACAGTGATCTGAACACAGATCACTCTCCAGAGGGTACCACATGTGTAAATGAGCCCTTAGGGAAAGGCTGACTTGTCCCCCTGACTTTAAAAAAGACCCAGAGACATTAGCTATTTGTCTCGGTAGTTTTTTAAAATGCCATTGGAAATTGGCGGTTCTAGAGGATCCAGGCAGAACAGCTGGCTGTTAGTGCCAGCCGGCATTCAGCACTAAGCCCAGGACCTGAAACGATCAGCCCCCGGACTTTGGATTTTGCTACAGAACGCTCAATAGAAGCACTTCTAGCAGATCATTGTAAACACAGCGCTCCCTCATTGAGTCCAGAGACTCTCTGCAGCAATAGATTACTGCTATAACAGATTGGGATAATATAGGAAGAATGTTTCAAGATATGAATGGCCTTCAGAGGTGTGGCAGAAAGACCATGACCACCTATGGGAATTACTATACAAGAAGGTCTAGTGATGGCAGCTTTTGCACATTATAACCTGTATTTTCTCATTTACTACGATTCTAAAACCTGGGTAATTCTTGTTATCAGATTACAGGAGCTTTTGCTTAAAATGTTGTTTCATTTATGTGGCAAGATTTTCAGAACTGTGTAACAGATTCCTCCATTTCAGGCTCACACCCTATGGGGTACATGGAAGCACAAAGCAAATGTTCTCTGGATCTTGGTGGAATGTCACTCCTGTTAAACATTCTTTTTTTTTTTCTGCAATCTTATTTGACAATTCCTGACTCCCATCTACTATACATGGGGTTGGCAGCCAATTTATAAGCACTATCCATAATAATCAGACCACAGTTAGGATATTTGTCTTAGGAATCAGTTAAGATATGTCATATTGGGTCTTGCACTACCTCAATAGTTGGAAAGTGTTAGGCTTCATGTACACATAGCCTACTGTGACCGCCGGAAAATGTGGCAAAATAATGCCGCAATTTGCGTTTTCCCGTGGCTAGCGGTCAAAACGTTCCTTTCCTGAATGTGATTTTTCCGCGTTTAGGAGAGGGAGATTGAAGCTCCCCTAAGCACAACAGCTCTTAAACTCTGGTAAAAGCCTATGTGTTCATTGACACACAGGCTTTTAAGGAGTTTAGGAACTTTGGCAAACGCTCCAAAACTCAAGTTTAGGAGCTGTAGATAGTGTACATGAAGCCATAGATAGGGAGGTACCTCCGTTTTGTTGGCCCCATACACTGGTGACAACATTGCAGAGCAAATGCACTTCAATGACAACACTGCACCATGTTATCGCAACTTTATTACTGTGGCAGTATTAGGCAGGCCATAGATGATCCGCCGATCAGCGCTCTCAGCCAATGGCTGAGAGCGCTAATCGGAGTGTTACGGCAGGGGGGGTTGTTCCCCTGTCAGAACACAAAAGCTCAGCAGGGTAGATAGCTGTACTTACATTGGATTGTTAGTACAGGGGCTGTAAGTTTTTTTTTTTTATTCAGCCCTGCTGGGTTGAAAAAAAACAAACAAACAAAAAAAACTACTAGTGTGTACTAGGCTTTAGACTTGTGAAGGCAACCATTTGCTTAGTGATAGATAAGCGTGCAAAAAACAGGAAATATTCTGGTTTAGCTTACACATTTTCTGCCTTCACTGTCCATGAAAGGGGGATCAAATTAAAAATAATGACAAATTCCTAAACATTCTTAGAAATCAGAATATGATGAAATACATTCCAGAAATAAAAAATGCTTACATAAAATTCAGGCATGTACAACCTACCACTTAAAGGGTATTCATGGTTAGGACAAACATTTTTATACAAATTTCTTTGAGATGAAAGGCCATTGTAAAAAAGTGAATATGTCACAATTTTTTTTTCTCCTTTTAGTTACATAACAAATTACAACATAAACATAATCAGCATTATAATTGCTTAAAAACAAACCAAAGTGAGTAGTGTAAATGATTAAATGACCAATCTTGGGCTGCATAACAAGAAAATAATACTTTAGTCAACATATGTATAAAAAAAGAAAATAAAAGAATCCATTGAGTAGAAACCTCAATTCATTCCGTTCCCACAATATATTATGTCAGTAAAAAAGAAACAAAAAGATACATGGCAAAACAAAACAAAAGCATGGCAGTCAACTCTTGACTCTTCATGAAACTCAGCTGAACGACATGATCTTCGGGGGAAAAAGATTAAATGTCACCAGTGATTGTCTTATCATAAAACATCCTTCCATGTGGATAACACTTCAGACCAAAAAGACAAGGGCAAGGAGACAAGAAGAGAGGTCCATTGTTGCTTCGCCCGTATTGCAAAAGGCACTAAAAAGAAGCATGATGTATACCACAGTACCATTCCATTTAAAAAATAATACAAAGTCTTCCATGAAAATAATTATTGCCTTTATTTGTTTAATAGTGTTCAGTGTTCCTCAGGAATAGAAGGGTCTCCCCTGTTCTTGCGGTAATCGGTTCAGCCGTGCTACCTGAGACGGAGAGGGTGGGACGTCTTGACGGAAAGGACCTTTAGACTGAGTGTAATTTGAGTCATAATTGTCTGACCCTTCAGACACCTTTTTTTTAAGCTGCTGTTCTTTCCGCCTCTGCTCTTGTCTGAGAAGTTCTTGGGTTTCCATCATGACCCTGGCATTGAATCCATGTCCACCCATGTAGCCATTCCTCGAGCCCTGATAGCTGGAATATCGAGGATTCTCCTTGGCGCTCTGGAAACCCTCTCCAGGGGAATAAGCTTGCTCCCACGAGTCTTGAGAAATAGAGCTAGGATTTTTGCGACTTTGCCTGCATATGGATAAAACAAAGAAGTGTTGTTAGCTTTGAGTGCATGTAAACCCTTACAATGAACTTCTCTTATTTGCTACATTAGGTCTGTTAAATATAACAATGAAAGCATTGTGTTATATCCGTTTGAGAAGTGCAAAAAAACTTTACAATATGGTCTTCAAATGTGTACACTTTGCAAATACGACTATAATAAAGAGCGATAGTTGATGGATATGGCTACAACTGCACCTCATTAACAAAATATCTTGGACCAAGGACAAGACTAAAAACTGGGGCATAGCTGACTTTTGTGGCGCAACACAAATTACCCAATTCCTTATTAAAATAATAATCCCTTTATTCACATAATAATAAAACCGTTATAAAAAATGAGTTTGGTTTGTTTTAACTGTACCCTACAAGAACTCCTTCTATCCCCATATATTAAGATAAATGTTAAACCAACATGCTGCATAACTAGATTGCAATCCACAAGTAACTTCCAGTATCCAAAAAGGGTAAAGGTGGAGACCTCCAGTTCTCCATGCGTTTCTCAAAGGGAAGAGAGGAGGCAGTGGATAGATCTAAGAAATAATAATATAAACTTGGTAACCTCCAGTATTCACAAGGCCATACTCTTCCTCCCAAGGTGAGCAAGCGAGCCTGCATACCTGGTCTGGTGGTTGGTGTTCCGCCGATGCAGAATATATCTGAATTGGTTAGTACACAAGTTATGACTATATGGATGATTACACGACGTTGTGAATACTGGAGGTTACCAAGTTTATACTGTTATTTCTTAGATCTATCCACTGTTCCCGCTCCTGAAGAAGTGGAAGCCTCTACGAAACTCGTTGAGAACTGCAAGCCTCCTCCTTTCCCCCTTTTGCATACTGGAAGTTACTTGTGGATTGCAATCTAGTTATAAAATATGCTGGTTTAACATTTAATATAATATATGGGGATAGGAGAAGTTCTTGTAGGGGATGGCTAAAGCCAAAATCATTTTTAAAAATGGTTTTATGATTATTATATCAATAAAGTGACTACTGGTGATCGGGAATTAGGTGATTTGTTTGTGTTGCACCACAAAAGTCCACTATGTCCCAGTTTTCACCTGCTTTATAAATCAATGAGATACAAAAAAAATCAAATAGTATAAACAAAGAATAGGCAGTCATTGTGCCTAGATCCATCCCATATCTATGCCTTGTGGATACAACAGATAACGCTTTCACCATTAATCTTTCAACACAATCTGAAAAGAAAAAAAAAAAACATATACACTATATCAGGGACATGCAATTAGTGGACCTCCAGCTGTTGCAAAACTACAAATCCCATCATGCCTCTGCCGCTGGGTGTCATGCTATTGGCTGTCAGAGTCTTGTTATGCCTCATAGGACTTGTAGTTCTGCAACAGCTGGAGGTCCACTAATTGCATATTCCTGCTCTATATTATCAAAAGTATTGGTACGCCTGCACATACACGCACATGAACTTCAACCCTATAAAACACCTTGGGGATGAATTAGAGCAGAGACTGCAAGCCAGGCCTTCTAATCTAACATCAGTGTCTGACCTCACAAATGCGCTTCTGGAAGAATGGTCAAACATTTCCATAGACCAGTGTTTCTCAATTCCAGTCCTCAAGGCACACCAACAGGTCCTGTTTTCAGAATTTCCCTCAGATGAAACGGCTGTAGTAATTACTAAAGCAGTGAAACTAATCAAATCACCTGTGCAAAATAATGCAGAGCCTGAAAACATGACCTGTTGGTGCGCCTTGATGACTGGAATTTAAAAAAAAACTGCCATGGACACACTCCTAAACCTTGTGGACAGCCTTTCCAGTAAAGTTGAAGCTGTTATAGCTGCAAAGAGTGGGCCAACTCAATTGAACCCTACGGACTAATGCCCCTTACACACGGTCGGAAATTCCGACGGAAAATGTCCGATCGGACTATGTTGTCGGAAAATCCGCCCGTGTGTGGGCTCCACCGGACTTTTTCCATCGGAATTTCCGACGGAAAAAATTTGAGATCCTGCTCTCAAATTTTCTGACAACAAAATCAGACTTTTTCCGATTGTGTGTAGAGAATTCCGATGGACAATGTGCCACGCATGCTCAGATCAAATTACTCGACCAAAGCTATTGGCTACTAGCCTCTAACTAGTTACCTCGTACGCAATGAACGTCACCACGTTCAGAATGATCGGATTTTCCGACAACTTTGTCCGACCGTGTGTATGCAACACCAGTGTCGGAAAAAAATCAGACGGATTTTGTGGTCGGAATTTCCGACCGTGTGTACGGGGGCTTAGACTGGGATGCCATTAAAGTTAATGTGTTTGTAAAGGTAGGTGTCCCAATACATTTGACAATATAGTGTATGTGTAAAGAAAAAAAAGAAAGCGCGAGAACATTTATATAACAGAATAAGCCGAAAACAAAAAATAAATCAGCTTTCAGTGTAAATGCAGTCACTATAAAAAAAAAAAAGCTGAATTCATTAGTTGCTATGAATTGCTGCAGCTCACAAATTATATGACCTTTTTATAGACAGAATGAAAAGAATGAAAGCTATACAGTAACCAATGACAGCTAATTAGCAAAGTGGACAAGCTATTCAAAGCTAATTTCTGATTGGCTGTGATGGTCACTTATACCCAATGAATTGTGTTGCCATATTAGATAATACACCATGTACATAGAGCTACATGTCTGCCTTTGTTTCCACTCAATCTCCTTTCTTAGACTTGATTCACACCTATGCATTTTTAGTGTTTTTTGCATTTTGCAGATTTGCTCTACAGAACATGTTCCATAGGAAACCATGTTAAATAGGCTGTGGTGCAAATCTGCAAAATGCAAAAAATACTAAAAATGCCTAGGTGTGAATCCAGCCTAAAGCAACCACCATCATATTAAGATTTCTTTGACTGTTTTCTTGACAAAAGGCAGAGATCATCATCACCTTAACCATCATTATTAATCCTAAATAAAAATGATCTGCATTTCTCTTTATTGTTAACACCAACAAAAGTATGAAAAAATAAAATATAAAAAGTTGGACAAGTTTTCTGATAATTGAAGAACAGCCATAAATGGTTATTCTCCCCTCACCTATATGAATACTGTATGTTTGAAGTTAAACCCTTTAAAAGTGAATCCAACAACAGGGAACAGAAGCAGTGATTCTACTGCTTTCATCTTAACAGAAAAGAAAAGTTGAACGAGTTCTAAAGTATGGGCTATAAAGTCCTCCAGCGTCATGGCTACTGGGACGTCTCATATCAAAGAAGCATCACTGACAACTGCCTCACTGTTCCCAGCAAGCTCCAGGTCTCCCCCACTCCTCTGTCTGATGGATTGCCTTGCTTTGACCCACTTCTAGCAGCCAGGAAGAGTCTCTTCCCCCGGCCTTTCCTCTGAGGAGTGGTATTCCTGACAGTTGTGTCTGGGCTGTTTCTGACGGCTGTGCCAAGCTACATTAGGTTTCAGTACTGTAGGAAGCTGGCTGTGTGAGGACTCCTGTAGATCTGAGGTCATTGAAGTTACTGCCTCAAGGTATAGAAAGCACAGCGTGTGCCAAGAACCTTTTAATTCTATGAAGGTCAGTCTTTGAAACAACCGCTACTTTGGAATTGCCAGCAGTTAAATAAAAAAAGACAGGGATGTTGCACATAGTCATACAGTTAGAATAAAAATTCATGCAAACCGTACTAAGCTGGTGTCTGTATTATGTGCAGAGATGTGCTACATGACCAACATCTGCAAAGTAACAGCATAAAGTGCCGCATGATCCAGAAAACTAAAGGCAGCTAAGACATAAAGACGTATAAAAAGTATCAGAAGTTGTAATCTATCATACAAAGTGCATTAGCAATAAAAGTAGTTCACTTTAATGTGTGTGTGCAAAGAATATTCTGTTTCTCTGCACAAACTTTTTTTATACAGTTGCATTACTCTGTATATAAAAAGTCTGCGCTTAGAAATCGGGGCAAGAACCTTCACCAAGTGCGTCACTGTCTATATAAAATTTTACACATTTTTTTAATGTGTATATGAGGGTTTAAGTCAACGTATGGTGCTTAAAGCCAAACTGGGGCCAAAGCCTTTTCCCTTTGTTTTGGATTGGGGGCAATTCGAACCTCTGTCGATTTTCTTCTTTTTTTTGGGGGGGGGGGGGGTCCAAACTGGGAAGATGTCCCCACGCCTTTCATTGTGAGTGTATCACAGTGACAGGAAGTGATGTGAAATTTCTCCAGTGAGGACAGACAGCAACAGAAACAAATATGTTAGTGCAGGGGAGGAAATTAGAACCTCCTTAAAGCTTTTAACTGTGCTCTGGTAAGACATTACCTTTATTCATTCACCTTGTGTCAACAAAGGGAAAATAAAGTGAAAATCCCAGCCAACAGGGTCACCTCAAAGGTTCATTTTCTCAATGACTTAAAAGACTTATGCCACATACACGCGGTCGGAATTTCCGATGGAAACAGTCCGATGGGAGCTTTTCATCGGATTTTCAGACCGTGTGTATGCCCATCGGTCTTTGTCGGCATTTCCGACGGACTTTGGATTGAGAACCTCTTCTTAATTTTTCCGACGGAAAACCTTTCTATCGGATTTTTCGATAGTGTGTATGCAATTCCGACATGCAAAATTCCGACGCATGGTCGGAAACAATTTGACGCATGGTCGGAAACATTAAACTTCCCTTTTATAGTGCCTTCAAACGTGTTGTATGTCGTGGTGTTATTGACCGTCGGAATTTGTTGTGACCGTGTGTAGGCAAGACAGTTTGAGCGAAATTCCATCGGCATTCCGACAGGAAAACCATCAGAGCTTTTTCTGACGAGAATTCCGATCGTGTGTACGCGGCATTAAAGAAAAATGGGCTTCAACTGAAATTGTTGTATAGTGCGCAGACCACAAATGATCAGTAATGCTAATTGTTATGTGTCTTTAACAGTCACAGATAAGAAGAATGAACAGTAAAACCTTGTCTTAGGTTCCTCAAGAAGGAAAGATGAAAGAGTCCTTCCAAATCCCAAGTATGCTACCTCAACACCCAATCATTTTGAAAAAGAGAAGATAAACTGTTGGGTTTCCCTTGATACATTCTATTATTTATTGTTCGATAACTGGTTTTATTTCCATACACATAATTATGGTCCATGAAAAGTAGAAATTCACTGTTTATCCAGTCTCTCCACATTTGCGATTGGATGCAGCAATTGCAGAAACTGATAACATCGCTGAAAGATGCTCGCTGATGGCATGCTCAAAATACATCTGACAGTAGCTGACATGATCTTCACTGATCTTATTACTGGAATAAGGTAAAAGCCTGGGGCAGGATCTTCTAATTGGTAAGAAAGACCTATCAGGTGAGCCATCTCCACGGCTTGTCTTTATACAAGAAAAAAAAAGTAAAAAACAAAAAAGAAAACCCAGCTCGGAGGCCAGCTTGAACCAGACTTAAATATGTTATTGCATTGCCAAAAGAAAGAAAAAGGAAGGAAGGACAACCATCAAACTTAGGTGAAGCAGTCTGTTAGACTGTAATATTTAGATTTCCCCATTACATTAAGTCCCCCGTAAATATGGTCCCCGGGACGAATAGAGAGGTGAACCTCCCCAGCGGGGATACAGCCAGCAATACCTACCTGATAGAGGTTTTAAAGGCCAAATCCGATAATCTTAAAAAATCCACCCCTACCCCCGTACTGCAAATGCTAAATACTTGTTATTTTTAGGGGGCATATAAAGTATAAATGCTTACCCCTATTCCTCGCTCTAGCAAGGTCTCTCCAACACTGTGTTCGGTTCTGTAAGCTTGAGACAAACGTAACGAGAGAATCTTTTGTCTTCACAATCCTAGAGTCAGCTTCCACCGGCCTTGGTGTATGGACTGAAAGGACCTTTTAACCCTTTCATTGTGGTTTTCTTTAACCTTGGACTAGAGATCGATATATATAGAGATATCTATATATATCTATTTAGATATATATATAGATCTCTATAAATATCATTTCTAGCCCATTTTTTATTAATTTATGACATCTTGAAGCATCTTATCCTGTGCCTATCTTTGTTTCTGTAAGCTCCAGTTTTGTTTTTTTAATTCCTGGAGTGGGGATTTAACATTTACCTGTTTTAGATATTCTTTTTTGTACTCTAATTGGTTTTGGGGAATCTGTTTTTATATGGGTCTAGCAATCCTCTATTTATGATGGGTGAACATGAAAATAAACCTTTGTGTATCATATAAAACAAATTTAGCTTTCCTAAATTATTATATATAATTTATATTTGCTTATACAATGTTGCCACAAAAAAAACTCAATGCTATGATACTTATCTAGCAGAAAAATTTCCTTTTTTAGTGCAGCGGTTCTATTTTATTTTTAAACGCATTTGTCCAGTTTACATTTATTTCTGCCTAAAATTGCATGAAATCCTCATATAATTAAATATAAACTCGTAAAATCACAACTTATTATTGCGGGTAAATCCTGAGTGTGGCAAAGCGAATAACATGAATTTGACAGCAAAGCCCTGTGACTCATTTCATTCTCATTGACATCCTTTAATTTAATTGGGGATCACATGGCATTAGTGAATTTTCATTACAGCCAGAGCCCTTCGATCATCATATTGCTAATTGGAATCGGATCAGCTGGTCATCTAATCCAAGTATAATATCAATATATTTTCATTACTGTATATGAATTAAGCTAACAGTTAAATGCAGTGAGCGTTTAATGAGCAACATAATCTACTGCAGCTCCAAAAAAAATTTAATGGCTCGGCCTAGAGCAGTTGTAGAGGTTTCATATACAATCTAGTGGGCATATATTACAATAATAAAAAGGATAGAAAAAAACAACAGTGAACCCTCTGGCACAATATCAATAATGCCCCATGGTTTAATTAAATAAAAGATTTAATAAACCTGTGGGCAACGCCAAGAAAGACAAGAAGGCATTGTACTCAATATGGAATGAAGAACAAATGTTCAACATGGCCACCTCAAAGAAATATTAAATCAGAATAGGGCTCTAGGCAAGGTTGTGGCCCCTTTATGGACATTAAAAAGAACTGCAATAGATGGAGAGAAGTTGCCCTATTTGTACTATACTGTACTGGCAATGGCCCATCAGACACCAACTGCCTGCCACAAGTGCATTGCCCCTTGTGAACCTGTGAAGTTACAGGCAGGTGCACTGTTTTGAGCAATTGCAGTATTTCTCTAGCTTACTGCAGGAGCACGAAGGTTTTAGCTGAGCCACCTAGACATCCACCAGGCCCTAAGCTCCTCCCTAGGTTGCCTTCTAGAAGAACTGACTCGTGCCCACTCTAACCTAGACCTTTTAGGAAATGTTAAGCAGTGGATATTAATGGCAATATATTTTATACAAAATCCATTTAAATGAGAGCCAAGTAAGGCTATTCTTCCCTCGTTAAAGCCACATGCAATTTTTTGGCTTACATCTGGTGAGCATGTTCCCTATAAATTGATGAAGTACTTTTTCTGGAATTATTTCTACTAGGATTGTTCTTTGTTTTTATAACTGGGGACTTTTTTTCATATTTTTAGTTTATATTTGGACTTTAATAGGGCAATTTTTTCTTATTTATTTCTGTTTGTGCTTATCCCGCAATTATTTCTGCTGTGTTACTGATCCGACTCCCTGATTAGCGCAGTTTTTTATTCTTACCCCGTGTACACCTATGAATCCCAATTATCTCCATCCTCTGTGCTGCACATCACTGACCCTAGTGGAAAGTTGATCTACAGACTGACATGTTGTAGGAGCTTCTTTATGTTGAAGTGAATGGATGGTGCATATAATATATTAGTGTGTATATGAAAGTGTGGGTGGGGGTGTGCTAGGTAGAAAAAGATGAGTATGCAAACACCTCAAACACATTAGATGTGACATGTTTTGCAGACATGCTTTGAATCAGGTAGCTACATTGTTGACATCAATCCTGACCTGCAGTTGGAATGCATGCCTGGTTTGTTGTGGTCACTGAATCCATCCATTTTAGTAGACATGGCACCTTGGATATCTTCAGTAAATGCAACACACCTGGCCAATATAGACATCTGTGATGGCTTTCATTGACTCAAAGTCAACCTGTCTTTGAGAGTCAAGAGTTGCTGCCCATCCCAGACTAACCCCTACTGCATTACTTATGTAAGCTGTTTTACGATAAACCACTTAATGCCAACTGGGTGGTCTTCTGCAGCTTGGGACCTAACTATCTCAGATCATATAGTCTTCGGATTCAGACCAGATATCGCTCTTTCACTTTAGGCATGCATCTTGTTTTATCCAAGCGTCCTCCACACATTTTTTAATACTTCTGTGCAGTAGAGAATTCCCAGAACTCGTTCTATGTCAGTACTAAAAGTAGAATCCTGTATTCTAGCTAATTCTGCAGTAATGCGTTTAAACGTGTGACAGAGTGCATTCCTTGCATAAGTTGTGATCTTGCTGCTTGCATTATGTCTTCAGGAACAGCTGTTACAGTATCTCGTTCAGCAAACAGCTACCTCTTACAATCAAGTGTTTACAGAACATATTATGGGTCAGCACAATGCCAAGATTTATGCTTCTTTTCCTTCTTCGTCTCCTTTGAATGGCTGCTAGGAAAACTTTACCATAATTGTACAACTTTTAGGATCAAAGGCTTGCTGGCGGTGACGAATTGCAATGAAATGCTGGCTTAAAACTGAAATGTGTTCTGTTAAGAAAAAATGTGAGAAGCCTTCTACCGGAATCTAATTGAAGAAAGTTATTAGTTTGAAATGAAAACTGGCTAATTCGCACTCTTGGTGCAGACGCATGCATTTTTCCAGCTACAGACCAATATTTGTAGTCAGGCGGTTGTCTTTGTGACCTCCAAGCATTTGGCTTTCAATAGAGAAAGCTTTATGTTTAATAAAAATTCCTTGGATCACTGATTTTAAATGCTTTGAGTGACTATCCGTGCTTATCTTTTTCACCCTCCCTGTATAGTCAGAAGGACTCTCGCTTATCTTCCTTTTTAAAACGGACTTCAGCCTTTCAGTTTCATATGTACAAAACACAAACATATGTGGAAGTCATTTCACCGGATGGGGGGAATTTTGATTGGACACAAGTTTTCACCACAGAGTTGCTTTTAAAGCAGACCTAGCGGTAACATTGCAACCTTCATCAACAAATTTCTAACATGTCAAAATATACAGAACCAGCATCCTCTTTGCAAAAAGCATTACCTTTTACCATTATTAGTCCTAGAGCTCCAGTCAAGTGTACCCAACCCAGTGTGACTTTACCTAGATACCTCCAGTCTCTTAAGGTGCATTCTGGGAGAATGAGGTAATCAGTCTGCTGCAGGCAACAGGTTATCAACAGAAGGTTTTCAATTTTTCCAGTCTTAGCTCTGCACTCGAGGGTAAAAACGATTTCTTATCCAAGCTACTGGATGTGACATACATTACTAATTATATGTCCACGCAATCAGAACATAAAATCAAGCTTTACTACTTATTCAATAAAATTACTGTAACGAGTATGATTTTTGTGTGTTTGTAATATGTTAATAAAAATTACACAAAAAGTGACACTTGTTAAAGTAATTTTATTGAGTAAAATATAAAGGTTGATTTTATGTTCTCTGATTGGATGGACATAGAATAAGTAGTGCATGTCACATCTATTATGTCAGTTATGAAATACTGCAGGCAGGAGGAAGGATTTCCTAAGTCTCCTGTCCCACAGTGATCATTCACTTAGCCTGCTGCAACATAGTAACTTTATTGTAGCTAGAGGTAGCAGCAAGGCTGATCTAAAGCCAGCCATACATGGAACAAAATTCTTCTGGTTCAGCAGGGCCCCGGCCTGGCCGAACTTCGATCCATGTACAGTGGTGTGAAAAAGTGTTTGCCCTCTTCCTCATTTCCTGTTCCTTTGCATGTTTGTCACACTTAAGTGTTTCGGAACATCAAACCAATTTAAACAATAGTCAAGGACAACACAAGTAAACACAAAATGCAATTTGTAAATGAAGGTGTTTATTATTAAAGGTGAAAAAAAATCCAAACCATCATGGCCCTGTGTGAAAAAGTGATTGCCCCCTAAACCTAATAACTGGTTGGGCCACCCTTAGCAGCAACAACTGCAACCAAGCGTTTGCGATAACGTGCAATGAGGCTTTTACAGCGTCCTGGAGGAATTTTGGCCCACTCATCTTTGCAGAATTGTCCTAATTCAGTTACATTAGAGGGTTTTCGAGCATGAACGGCCTTTTTAAGGTCATACCACAACATCTCAATAGGATTCAGGTCAGGACTTTGGCTAGGCCACTCCAAAGTCTTCATTTTGTTTTTCTTCAGCCATTCGGTGGTGGACTTGCTGGTGTGTTTAGGATCATTGTCTTGCTGCAGAACCCAAGTTCCTTTTAGCTTGAGTACACGAACAGATGGTCGGACATTCTCCTTCAGGATCTCTTGGTAGACAGCAGAATTCATAGTTCCTTTTATCACGGCAAGTCTTCCAGGTCCTGAAGCAGCAAAACAGCCCCAGACCATCACACTACCACCACCATATTTTACTGTTGGTATAATGTTCTTTTTCTGAAATGCAGTGTTCCTTCTACGCCAGATATACTTGGACACACACCTTCCAAAGAGTTCCACTTTTGTCTCATCGGTCCACAGAATGTTGTCCCAAAAGTCTTGGGGATCATCAAGATGTGTTGTGGAGAAATTGAGACGAGCTTTGATGTTCTTTTTGCTCAGCAGTGGTTTTCTCCTTGGAACTCTGCCATGCAGGCCATTTTTGCCCAGTCTTTTCCTGATGGTGGAGGCATGAACGCTGACCTTAACTGAGGCAAGTGAGGCCTGCAGTTCCTTGGACGTTGTTGTGGGGTCTTTTGTGACCTCTTGGATGAGTCGTCGCTGCGCTCTTGGGGTAATTTTGGGCGGCCGGCCACTCCTGGGAAGGTTCACCACTGTTCCATGTCTTCGCCATTTGTGGATAATGGCTCTCACTGTGGTTCGCTGGATTCCCAAAGCTTTGGAAATGGCTTTATAACCCTTTCCAGACTGATAGATCTCAATTACTTTCTTTCTCAATTGTTCCTGAATTTCTTTGGGTCTCGGCATGATGTGTAGCTTTTAAGGATCTTCTGGTGGACCTTACTGTGTCAAGCAGCTCCTATTTAAGTGATGCCTTGATTGTGAACAGGTGTGGCAATAATCAGGCCTGGGTGTGGCTAGAGAAATTGAACTGTGGACAACCACAGTTATAGTATGTTTTAACAAGGGGGGCAATCACTTTTTCACACAGGGCCATGATGGTTTGGATTTTTTTTCACCTTTAATAATAAACACCTTCATTTACAAATTGCATTTTGTGTTTACTTGTGTTGTCCTTGACTATTGTTTAAATTGGTTTGATGTTCCGAAACACTTAAGTGTGACAAACATGCAAAGGAACAGGAAATGAGGAAGGGGGCAAACACTTTTTCACACCACTGTATGGATAGGCTGGTTGTACAGAAGTCAAATTTACCAAACAAATTCCGTACAACTGCCCTGTTGGATTTTTTCAGCTCAACAGAGCCCCCGACAGTACTGAACAGTGTACTCAATGGCATGGAAGCTATCAGAATACAATATATCAGCAGGGAGCATTCCCCATCCACATTGAGTGTGTGGATGGGAGAATCGAGTAATTCTCTGCTGGTTGAATAAAAAAAAAAAAAAAAAAGACTGATCTATGAGTTTCCTAAATGAGACAGCAGGTGGACATACATGCAAGACCATAAATGCAGCTGCATAGGTATGTAGATGTAACTCAAGTAGTAGGTGCAGGCTCTGGATCATGTCTGATGATTCCCAATGTAAAAGGTAATGTAATGTAATGTAAAAGGTAAATCTGTCCCTTTCAGAAATGATAATGAACTAAACACTGCTGCTTTTCATGATCCATTAGTATGGGGTCTGGTAGTAGGCCCTGTTCTTGGGGGGGCTGTGGGAGAATAGCTTGTTGAATCTAAGTAAATTACCTCATTATAGTAATACATGCTCTCTGCAGGTGGAATATAACCGTGGAATGGATAACAGGAACCAGGTTTGGATGATGTGACCCTAAAAGACCCCAGATTCTGGTGATCTCTATTGAGCTTGATCCTTAGGACCATATTGTTAAAACTTTCTATGTGTAATACAATTCTACCTTCTCAATCTTATGTTCCTTAAAGACTTGCCTTTCCAAGACCCAAACTGGAAACAATTCTCCAAGTAGGGACACTTACCTGGAGTTCAGTGTCACCCCCACTTTTTCTGCCCTAATTTTAGATAATAAATCAGTGGAGCCTTTCTTGCCAAATAACCAAATCAAACTTTCATTCTCTAAGTGACAATATTTATCACAGGTCTGAATGAGACTGGCTTTTAAAGACGGTTCTTATTTATGAATTATTTTTTAAGAGCATTCAGTGATATGAGGAAATAAGAGGCATCCAAACCACATGTTGCCTTCCTATACAATCCTATCTATATTTGGCAGAAGTTGCCAGAGTTTCAACTTCTTGCTTATAGACACAGCCAATAAATCCCACAAACTAAATGCAGGAGACCTATACTTGGGGGGTTGAAAGGTTTCAAAACTGCTTTACTTCAGAAATTACACAGTGAAGACCAAGAGACCAAAATATGTGGTAAAATATTTCACAGCACTGCAAAGCCTTTAGCACTGACGCGAACGTCCGCATTTCACTGATAAACATACAACACAGAGAAGAAGAAGCACTGCTCTTATGTTCAGAACAGAGTACACAAGTGTCCTTTCAGGTTATTTCCATGGAAGAATCAATTTGAAACCTGTTTTTCCATTTGTAAAAGGCCTTTCCGTAAAAAAACAAATAAACTTTAAGTTTAAATCATTCCTGGCGTATCAAAAACAAAACATGTATAAGGTGTGAAAAGTCTTTCAGTTTGCTCACAGCCAGAGTAGGAAAGCCTGCCACCTGCAAAGAAGGACTTCTGCCCTCTGTTTGGAAACATGGGTCTCTCTGCAGGGTCCAATACACCCTCTACTAAGTCAGTGGTAGAGCTCTCCAATCAGCAAATATCATGCCTAATGCTGATTGCAGAGATAAAAGTCTTATTTAGTAGAGGGCATGTTGGACCGCTGAAGAGAGACCACTTACAGCATTCTGGGAGGGGACAGGCTTTTTTAATCAGGCTGTGGGCGCCCCATGATGAAAACAAAATGTAAACGCCTTTGTTTTCATGCTCTTGAAAGCTTAAAGCGGACCTTCAGTAATTTTTTCAACTTTCCATCTATTAAATCCTCTGCCCTTGTAACTTTGGATAGTAAAACATTTTTTTCTGTCAGTAAATACCTTATACAGCCCACTTCCTGTTTCTTGTCTGGTAAAAAGCCTAGACTTATTACATCATGCACAGCTCTCTCTCTCACTCTTGTGGGAGCCAGGAAGGGAGGGGGGGGTGATTCATAAGCAGGCCAATGAGAGTTGCAGAGCTGGAGGTGTGCCTCTGTGTGTCTGTGTAAATCCAGGAAGTGAACAGGCAGCAGTTTCAGCTGCCCACAGTTAAAATGGTTGCAGCCAGACTCAATGGAGGGAGATTTCTGCAGCATATTTGGCAGTACAGAATCACAGTATATATAAAATAATATGCAAAGTGGTTGGAGGGAAGCTTCAGAATAGCAAAGATGTTTTTAGTACAAATGATGTGAGCAGACTACAGTTCCTCTTTAGATTAAGGCCCCTTTCACACTGGGGCGGTTTTCAGGCGGTACAGCGCTAAAAATAGCGCCTGTACACCGCCTGAAAAAACCGGCCCCATTCACTCCAGTGTGAAAGCCGGCGGGCTTTCACACTGGAGCGGTGCGCTAGCAGGACGGTAAAAAAAGTCCTGCTAGCTGCATCTTTGGAGCGGTGTAGGAGCGGTGTATTTACCGCTCCTATACCGCTCGTTCCCATTGAAATCAATGGGAAACCGCGGGGATACCGCCCGCAAACCGCCGCTGCAGCGGCGGTTTGCGGAGGTTTTTTAACCCTTTTGCGGCCGCTAGCGGGGGTTAAAACCACCCCGCTAGCGGCCGCATACCGCGGGTAAAGCGATGGTAAGCAGCGCTAAATATAGCGCTGCTTTACCGTCGCCGCCCCGCACCGCTCAGGTGTGAAAGCAGCCTTAAAGATCATTTTAGATTAAGAAAAAACTACCAGAAAACCTCTAATTAAAAGTGGTTGTAAATCCTTTACAACCACTTTATACTACAGGCAAGCCTATAATTAGGCTTACCTGTAGCTACACTGGATATATCCTAAACCTGCATGGTTTAGGACAGGAGTCTTCAAACTATGGCCCTCCAGTTGTTCAGGAACTACAATTCCCATCATGCCTAGTTATGTCTGTAAATTTTAGAGTTTTACAATGCCTCATGGGATGTGTAGTTATGCAACAGCTGAAGGGCCGTAGTTTGAGGATCCCTGGTTTAGGAGATATCCCTGTATTTGCATGTGCCGACGTCATTGGTGCATGCGCACTTAAGCAAACTGAAGCAATGGCACGTACGTGCCGTTGCTTCAGTTGTACTGTGCCGTTCCCGGCGGCTCCCAGGCGCATTTCGTCATCGCGACTCCGGCCAATTACAGCACCGGAGCCGCGATACCCAGAAGTGACCCCCGGAGAGATGTCGGCCGCCGGAGCGGTGAACGAGGACCGCTGCAGGGGGCTTCAATGCTATGCATACTAGCTCATTATGCCTTTGTCTTGCAGTTTTTTTTTTTTACAGGGTTTACAACCACTTTAAGCAAAAATGCAAGCAAAGATGATACAAGTCTATAAACACAATATGACAATTGAATAGACCAATACAGCTATATCCAAAAAACAAAAACAAAAAAAAAACATGGCTGCATTCTAAAATTGAACACCGATGGCTGCATGCTAATCCATTACAAAAAAAAAAAAAACACAGTCAATGTAAACTGCACTCACAGGGCCAGTGCAGTGTGTAGAGTACCAGAAAAAAAGGCTGTGGCTGTCACAGCTTCTGTGAAATTGATATTAATGGGAAGTCTGAGGTTCGTTCGACTGATATTTCAGCCCTGCTAATGGATATTCCACAAAATGTAAATGATCCAAGTCTGCATTCAACCTGAACAGAGACAAAAGAGGCCAATTCTACAGCACAGATTTATGGGTACAGGCTCACGGTAAGGAGCCAAGAAGTTTATAGTGACACTACCTCACTGTGTGAGCGATATCCATTATCCTAGCATGAGCGATGGGGAGCGATGGGGAGTGATAGGGGCCATGTTACCTGGGTAATGAACTGTACTGGCGCTGGGCTTGCTGGAAGCTGTCCCGTTCCTCCTGTCTTTGCCGCTGCATCTGAACTTCCACAGACACTGAATGCCGTCCGCTCTGATTATATGTTGTTGTGTTTGGCTGGGGAGAAACAAGCAGGGCGAAAAAGTGATTTTCGAGCAATATACAAGGACGTGGGCAAGGTTGTTAGTCAGTACATCATGTGGATACAAGGCTGGACATTCTCTCAGCTGAAGACATTTTCACAATATGCTTGACAAGAAACGTCAAACAATTTGACAAGTAAAAGATGGCTACTTTGGCAAGGCACGCTTCTGACTGCTGTTATTTAGATTGGCTCGGAAAAGTAGGCTGGATTGTAAACATTTCATTTTCCTTGGAGTGCAAGAAAGTCGTTGAGAACTTTCAGAATGCTTGCTGCAGTAATTACAAAGGCATGAAACCTCGACTTCAAGTACCTTTAAAACACCCCGCTGAACAAGGGTCTCTGGGGTTTCAGTAAATGGAACCACAGTATGTTAGTTATTTACTGAAAACATCTCTATTATGTGGTCCTATAAAGTGCAAAACCTCTGACAGCTCAAGAGCTACATTGATAAATAACTGGGGGAGCCACACAAAATGTAATAAACGTACCATGGAAACTATAAAAGGGCCACTGAGCAAGATGATAATAAAACTAAAAGTTTCTTTATATTAAATGGTGATTATTAATAATTACAACCAAGTACATAAAATATCCCACATCGGCCAGGAAATTCAGAATTTTGGTATTTATTCAACTTCGCTGTGAAGTTCATTGCTCTACATTAGCTGGCATGGGTACATAGGTTGAAAAAAACAAAGACACAAGTCCATCTTGTTCAACCAATAGAATTGGTCATATTAGCAGGAAGTGGCAATAAATAAAAGTCGTCAGGTTTCTTTAATGGGATTACTTAACAGGAAGCAATTTACCACTTACTGTACTTGACCGCTTGACCTCAAATAGCAACTTCTTTTAAAATATGCACTAATTTGAGTTGTATCTTGATGTAGCGCGGCCCTTTAACCAGCAGGGTCCCGACGTGCTTACAAACACATACACATACTAGGGCCAAGGCCAATTTATAGACAGGATCTGATTAACCTACCAGCATCTCTTTGAAGTGTGGGAGGAAACCGAAGTACCCAGAGGTAACCCACGCAGGCACAGGGAGAACATGCAAACTCCAGGCAGATAGTGTCGTGGTCGATAACTGAACCAGCGACCCTATTGCTGCTAGGTTAGAGTGCTACCCACTACACCACTGTGCTACACTATATTGTCAAAAGTATTTGGACACCTGCCTTTACACGCACATGAACTTTATTGGCATCCCAGTCTTAAACCGTAGGGTTCAATGTTGAGTTGGCCCACCTTTGGCAGCTATAACAGCTTCAAGTCTACTGGGAAGGTGGGCCACAAGATTTAGGAGTGTGTCTATGGGAATGTTTGACCATTCTCCCAGAAGTGCATTTGTGAAGTCAGGCACTGATGTGGACAAAATGGCCTGGCTGGCAGTCCCCGCTCTAAATGATCCCAAAGGTGTTCAATCGGGTTGAGGTCAGGACTCTGTGCAGGCCAATCAATTTCCTCCACCCAATACTCGCTCATCTATATTTCTTTATGGACATTGCTTTGTGCACTGGTGCGCAGTCATGTTGGAACAAGAAAGGGTCATCCCCAGACTGTTCCCACAAAGTTGAAAGCATAAAATGGTCCAAAACGTCTTTGGTATGCTGACGCTTTAAAAGTTCCCTTCACTGGAACCAAGGGGCCACCCCACACCATTACCCCCCCCCCCCCAAACCAAATGATTTGGACCTGTGCACAAAGCAAGGTCCATAAAGACATGGATGAGTGAGTTTGGGGTGGAGGAACTTGACTGGCCTGCACACAACCCGATAGAACACCTTTGGGATGATTTAGAGCAGAGACTGTAAGTAGGCCTTCTTGCTCACATCAGTGTCTGACCTCACAAATGTGCTTCTGGAAGAATGGTCAAACGTTCCCACAGACACACTCCTAAACCTTATGTACAGCCTTCCCAGAAGAGTTGAAGCTGTTATAGCCGCAAAGGGTGGGTCAACTCAATATTAAACCCTACAGACTAAAGCCCCATACACACGGTCGGACAATCCGCGGACCAGGTCGGTCGGATCCTGTCCGTCATACTTTGTCTGATGTTGGTTTTGCGTACACACGGTCGGACAAAGTTGTCGGAAAATCCGATCATTCTGAACGTGGTGACGTTTGTTGCCTACGACGGGACTACGTAGAGGCTAGTAGCCAATAGCTTTGGTCTTGTAATGTGATCTGAGCATGCGTAGCACTTTGTCCGGTCGGACAACCGTACACACGATCGGATTTGGTGTGATCGGACCGGGTTGTCGGCAAATCTATCCAGCAGGAGATAAGACTTTGTCCGTCGGACAATCCGACGTACACTGTCCGATGGTGCATACACACGGTCTGATTTTTCAACAACATTGTCCGATCGGACAGAATCCATGAAAAAGTCCGACCGTGTGTATGGGGCTTAAGACTGGGATGTAATTAAAGTCCCAATACTTTTGGTAATATAGTGTATACGTGTAAAAAAAAAAAAAAAAAAAAAGTATATCTATGCAATACACCGTATTCACAAAATTCTGGCTCTTTAAAAATGCTGCAGAAAAAATACCTATTTGCCAGAAATGTAATGAATTGTTAACTTCCTGTTTGAGCTTACGAAAGCTGTACTGAAGTCTTAAGCAAAGTTATTAGCCATGCTCAGCTCTTCTTTGCTGGACTACAAAAAAAAAACTTATGTTAAAGGATATGAGGAGAGGGTGAGGAGTTCTGTAGTTCAGCAGACGAGAACTCCGGTAGGGCTGAAAGCAATGATTGAGATTTCAGCGCAGCAAAAGCAGTGTTATCCGCTCAAACAGAAAGATAGGAGCTCATTGCATTCCTGGCAGAAATAACAGCTAGTTTTCTGTTTTTTTTTTCTGTTTTTGAAGTGTTTTTAAAAAGACCCAGAGAAATGCGCATGTATTAAAGAGATGCACTGAGCAGGTTTTTTTTTTTAATTTTGCTTGGAAATATATTCTATCAACTTAAGAACAATGGGCATATTGGATATGCCCCAGTAGGAATTCAGTTGAGCCCACAAGTGTTCTTGGTATGTTCTACTTTATCTTCTTATTGCACTGAAGGGCACAAGGCAGACGTTTGTGAAAAAAATATATTATTGTGGTAAAAAAGTACAAAAGCCCTTTTCACACAGGCATTCCATGGGCCCATTTTGTCCAGTGATTAGATGGATCAAAAACAACCTGAAATGTATCCCTAATGCCACGTACACAAACGATCGGACTATCCGGCAGACTTGGTCTGACCTGGGCACAAGGTGCGGCCCCCCTTTCTCCAAAGCACCCCCCCATGTTGAGGGCACGCAGCCTGGTACGGCTCAGGGGGGGGGCGCTCGCTCGTCCCCACCCTCTTTTCCTGACCAGCCGGTCTGCGTGCTCGGATAAGGGTCTGATATGGATTTGGGGGAACCCCCACGCCGTTTTTAGGCGTAGGGGTTCCCCTTTAAATCCATACCAGGTGATGGGGCTAGCAAGGTGGCAATCTCGCCGAAAGAGGCGACATTGGCTTCCTTCGCTAGTCCCGTCTACCTGGAGTCATGTTCAAAATGAATGGACTTTACTCCCTGTGTCGGCAAGTCCGTTAATTTCAAAAGTCCGCCAAAAGTCCGGGCATGTGTGGGCAAGTCCGCACGTTCGGAAAGTCCGGTGGACCTCCGCTGGAAAGTCCGGCGGATTGTCGGTTGGATTAAGTCCGCCGGATAGTCCGGCCGAATAGTCTGATCGTGTGTACGCGGCATAAGGGTGTCTGGATGTAAGCAGATGTGCATCTGTTTACATCCAGGTCTGTTCAGGTTCCTTGGGCCGAACGTAATAGCTTTGCATCCAGGTTTGCTTTTGTGGATCTTAACAGATCCGCCTACATCCGGCTGCCAAAGGGGATGACACTGGTCTGTTTTACTTCCATCACCAGACAAATGTTTCCAATCTGATCAGTCAATGGAGCTCCTGCTGAGAAGGAATGGAGACACCCATGTGTAAGGGGCCCATAGTTCCTTACATAACCTGTAGTGCTCAGATTTAAAAATATGTAATTCCTGGCTTGCATAACTATTGAATTTTCCTTTTGGTGTACCAAAATAGAGGAAGTGGTATGCTTGTGGGGCTAGTGAAATAATTTAAATTGACCGATCCCCCCAGTTAGAGTTGGAAACAAAAACAGGAACATAGCAATCCGCTTTTTTAAAAGCAAAACAAAAAAAAAATGTAAAATTCTGTTTGTGATTGTAAAAGGCACATGATCCACTTTATCCAAAGGATACTCACATGTGAAAAAACACAGCTCATCACATATCTAAGTGTAATTACACAAATGGAAGCTATCAAACCAACATGGCAGCATCTCTCTGCCCCGTACCATACAAAGCCCTCTTCTGGTAGTAATTTGGGGGCTGTGAACCTAATAAAGAAATGCACAAACGGACATATTCCAGTTGCAGTGTAAATAATGACACATTACTTCAAAGAACAGGTCTAGGAATTCCACTACAATGACTCTTGCCTGTGTCCAGCCACGTCGGCTTAAGTAATATTAGCAATTTTCCTTGCATGACTGAGCTATCAAGATTTCCTTATGTGGCTGCTTTTGGGGATTACTAGAGGAGCATGCTGGGGGATTGTTTAGGCAATTAGATTTATAGACACAAAAATAATCAGGTATGTTCTCTTGAAGTCAACTGCTTAGAAAAGGAAGCAATGCCGATATTCTGTTCATATCATATCTTACTAAATGTATCTTTGGTTATTTATTTCATGTTTCATTAAACCCATTGTAGACTGATTCAGCACACTTTGGCAATCATACTGCCTCCCCCCCCTACCAACACTATGGGACATTAGGCCACATTCACACCTAAGCATTTTAATGCACTTTACTTTTCAAGCATATCAAAATTAGTACGTTGCAGAATGTGTTTTGAAGCGGTTGCAATATTTGTTACTTGTGTTAAAACATATGTGAATCCATCCCAAAAGTAGGACAAAAGATCAGAAAAGCATTCAGATATTCTAGCTAGACTAGAACTGCACCACTCTACACAGCCAAAATCCTAGTGTGACTTTAATGCATAGGTTGGTACTTGGGTGCCGCCAAGAACTATCCGGGTGCAGATGGTGAAAAAAATGAAGCTTCACCATAGTAGGGGGTCACACCAGGTTATTACCAGTAGATCTAACAACCATGCATAAGGGCTAAAAAAACACCAGTGGAATCAGGACAGGTAGAGTTCAAGAATGGTTAAACAAGTAGAGGTTGCAACTAGCTACCATGTGGGAATGGCAACCTTAATCACACCTATAAGCTATTAAAGTGTTACTAAACCCACAACAGTAAAAATCGGTCTGTATATGCACTAAAGCATGCTTGTTATACTGTGGAACCTAAGGGGTTAATCCTCCACATTGTATAAAAAGGCTTTTTGATCCTCCCCTTCTTCCACAGTCCCCAAACCATCTCCTGATAGTACAGACTCTTGTGGGAATCTATGCACATGCTCAGTTTGGTGTATTTGGGAGAGTGCATGTGATCAGCACAGGGCCAATCAGCACTGCCTAGACAGAGGGTCAGGGTTATGCAGCTTCATAAAACAGTCAGACTAGAATGAAAATTCCTCCTACAAGCTTTAACCAGTGCTCGGCCAGACACTGATAGAAGTCACAAGACTGCTATATACTGCTGATGAGACCCCTGCGGTTTTTATTTTTTGCCCTATAAACAAAAATAGAGCGAAAATTTTGAAAAAAAAAAACACATTATTTTTTACTTTTTGGTATAATAAATATCCCCCAAAAATATATAAAAAAACATTTTTTTTCCTCAGTTTAGGCCGATACGTATTCTTCTACATATTTTTGGTAAAAAAAAAAATCGCAATAAGCGATTATTGATTGGTTTGCGCAAAAGTTATAGCGTTTAGAAAACAGGGGATAGTTTTATGGCATTTTTATTAATATTTTTTTTTTTACTAGTAATGACAGCGATCAGCGATTTTTATTATGACTGCGACATTATGGCGGACACATCGGACATTTTTGACACATTTTTGGGACCATTGTCATCTATACAGCAATCAGTGCTATACAAATGCACTGACTCTTGTGTAAATTACACTGGCAGTGAAGGGGTTAACCAGGGGGTGGCAGTGTAGGGGTTAAGTGTCTCCTAGGGACGTGTTGCTAACTGTGGGGGGCGTGGCTGTGTTTTACTGATCTCTGCTTCAATCACAGGGAGCAGAGATCACTGTCACTTGTTGCTAGGCAGAACGGGAAGATGCTGTTTACATCGGCATCTCCCCGTTCTTCCTCCCCGTGAGACGATCGCGGGTATCCCCGTGTCGATCGATTCCACGGCACCCACGATCAGACTCACGGGGGTCCCAACTGGCGCACGCCTCCGCGCATGTGATGGCATGGCGGAAAATTCAAAGGGACATTCCTGTACGCCCTTATGCCTGTCCGTGCCATTCTGCTGACGTACATCTTCGTGCGCCGGTCGGGAAGCAGTTAAAAGCACTACATATCCACTATTTCCACCCTTAAAATGCATATTTTGTAAGTCAGCAGCATCTAAAATTCAGAACTGTAATCGGTAACATCTACCCAACAGCTCCTCTAAATCTTTTCAATCTTTTTTTCTTGCATGCTGTGTAATAGGCATTGAGAGTTTCTGCATAAACACAGATTATAAAAATCTCAGAAAAACGCACAATGTCAGTAGAGCATTTACAAAGCAGTGCCGGGTCTAATTGGAAATATATAATTATATGATAGATTCAGTAGAGGGAATTGAATTCAAGCCATTGTGCATCAAAATTACAAGCCAGTAGCTCAATAGCTCAAGAGATGTCCTTGAATAAGTTCCCATCCTGCATATGGAGGTTACTAAGGGGAACAGGCAACAATGTTTTTTTTCTTATTAAAAGCAGGCAGCAATGGATAGCAGATGTAATAATTCAGACAGAATGTGAGACTTTTGTGCTACCCCCTGTGCAGTACACAAGCACAGATTGAAAGTAATTCTCTGAAGGGCATTATGACTCGGCTAATGTATTGCAGGAGGCACACAAATGTATGACTGCGCGAGGAACTGACGGCTGCAAACTCAGATCTTCAAAGATCTGTCGCCTGAAAATGAACGGAAACCATTAAAATCACAATAAGTTATGCCATCAAAGAAATTAAATCTTGAGGCTGAAACTCTATTTCACTAGAAAGTGGATATTTTGATGATTGTTTATTAAAAATTTGAGTTTTTTGTTAAAAGCTTTTTAAAACATTTTTATAATCTTTATTACAATGGAAATTTTTTTTTTTTCAGTAGCAACTAAACTTTAAAAAGATCTTGTAAAGTGATTGGATACCTAGAATTGGTGCCCTATGAATGAGGAATATGCAAATGAAGCTGCCCCTTAAAGGTGAACAAGTCACAAAAAAGTTGGAAAAAAATATATAAAATGTGGCGCTAAGCATATACAAGTGAATATACAGTATATATCATGAACCAAAATCATTGACATATATCACTGCAAAAGAACACATATATTGTTGAATATATAGCAAGCTAAAAAGTTCATTAGTGATAGTGTTCCCAACACCAAAAAATACTTTTAAATGAAGCTTCTAGTTCTTCCACCATAGGTGCTCAATGGAAAGGTGGCAACTCACCACAGGTGTTTGACCACTTTTTAAGGTAGGTCAAATTTCGTATTTGGAATAACAAATTGATTCCCACTGCCAACACCACTCCACTCTAATGGACCCTCCGGATGAAGCTAGGGCATAAAAATGTACTCCACGGGAGACGAGAGAGAAAATCTCATAGTGTAGTATATTTAATAAAATTTAAAAGCAATGACAAAGTAGTAGGTTGCACTCACATGTAAAAGTGCCTGCCTGGCACTAGGGGAAACAGCGTGTGCGTATCTGGCTGGTTCCTAACGCAGCAGCGTGCATTCCGCATCCCGCTCATAGGGGTAAAGCCTGGTGTGGGGTGACAGATCAGGACCCGGAAGTGGCGAATCCTCTGCTCCAACGTACGTTTCGCCATAAATGGCGTCTTCAGGAACTTCCGGGTCCTGATTTGAGGATTTGTCACTTCCGGGTGCTGATTTGTCACCCCACACGAGGCTTTACCCCTATGAGCAGGAAGCGGAATGCACGCTACTGTGTTAGGAACCAGCCAGATCGGCACACGCTGTTTTCCCTAGTGCCAGACAGGCACTTTAACATGTGAGTGCAACCTACTACTTTCTCATTGCTTTTACATTTTTTTAAATATACTACACTATAAAAATGTCTCTCTTGTCTCCCGTGGAGTAAATTTTTATGCCCTAGCTTCATCCGGAGGGTCCATTGGAGTGGAGTGGTGTTGGCAGTGGGAATCAATTTGTTATTCCAAATGCGCAATTTGACCTACCTTAAAAAGTGGTCAAACACCTGTGGTGAGTTTGCACCTCTCCATTGAGCACCTGTGGTGGAAGAACTAGAAGCTTCATTTAAAAGTATTTTTTTGGTGCTGGAACCATTATCACTAATGGACTTTTTAGCTTTAGCTTAGCTTTTCAGTGATATATGTTCATGATTTTGGTTCATGATATATACTGTATATTCACTTGTATATGCTTAGCGCTACATTTTATATATTTTTTCCAACTTTAAAAAGATCTTGCATTTAAAGCTGAAATACAGTCTGACCTAAAAATATATTTAATAAAGGTTTGGATTTGTTTTCATACACAATTACCTGAATGTACCTTGATACATGGAGGGTCAGCACTCTGAACCCATCAGGGGTGCATTGTTTGGCATAGTGCTTTCAGTCTATCTTCATGAAAAAGGCTTACAGTAGCTTGCAGGGATCAATTGCTGCTACTCCTTAAGTGCCCATTCAAAGGGAGGGACCAGAGTGTATTAAAGAACTGCAGCATAGTCTTCAGAGATGCCATAGACCTTGCTGGGCTACCTGGAATGGGCATCTGAATGACACAGCTGGCCAAAACGTAACTGTAAATCCTTTGGGAGGTAAAACATTTTGTGCGCATGTATTTCATTACTATGTGTTGGAGTTATAAACTTGGGTCATACCATTCCATGCAGTTGATTTAGTTTGCTCATCACACTACAAAATGCTGATACAACAAAGATCTAGCTGAGATCCTGGACTGCTTGTCATATGTCCTCCATTATATCTCTACTACCCAGACCCGGGTTGCAGCATGTTCTTTCCGGACATCTTGCAAGACTTCAGAGGCAGTAAAGGAAAAAGAAGCAAGGTCGTACATGATCATTTTCTTGGGATATTTAATAATGGCTGCCTAATAATACAGGAAAAAGTAGGAGGTACGCAGGGGAGCTTGCAGCTCCAGTATGCCATTGCATTACACTAAAATAGAATTTTCTTTCCAATAGGATTATACTACAATGTTCGCTTTAACAGTTTTCAGTCTATGAAAATATAGGCTTATTTATACTTTCTGTGAGTATTTGTTGCAGAAATGTTAATATTTAAAGAGAACCTGTGCTTTATCAATGCAAGGCAAAGCAAGAAGATGACCTCATTTCCACTGTCTCCAGCTGTACATACCTGACTTCACTTTGCTCTCTCACCAGGAGCAAAGAGGAATACTTGGTATGAGGAGCATATTACTCATTCTCTTTTCTCCCCTGTATGGGCACTAATGCTTGAGGACGTCAAAAGAGTCCTCAACCCATGTGAGCTGCTAAAGCTTACATAGTTTCCTCTCTTTGCTGCTGAATGAATGAATGAATGAATGATTTGTATAGCGCTGCAACTGCGAACTGAATCGCCTCGAGGCGCTTGATCCGACCTGCGTTGATTCCTTCTTCTTTGCTGCTGGTGGCTTAATAGAGTGGTTGGGAAAGGAAGGTGAGTATATAGGGAGGTTAGCAGTTGAGCCTGTTGCTTACCCCCTACAGGAACATTAGACAGTTTTTCTTTATGTCAGTCTTCCCAAAACTTCAGGTTTTGGGGATGCTAGAAAATACATTTAGGTCACAGCTTCTTACATCTCGCAAAGATTCCAGTTGCAAGATCTATGGCGATACATTTCTAGGTGTGCACACTATCCTCATCAATTACTAAGTGATTTGGTAGATGAGAAGATGGATCATCAAGCATATGTATATAGCATGATGTGAGGGCGATTAACATGGATGGAAGCAGAAACTTTGCTAAGTAAATCCTCCTTTTTAGGAGACATCCGACGAATCCAAACTCCTTAACTAAAATATCACTTTAGGTGGGTGGCCTCTGCCTTTAGGTGAACATAGCTGGTCAAATATCAAATTGATATGAATGGTATCAGAGAATACATAAATTCAATATTTTTTTTAAATTGTAGCTGGTCTCAGCAGCAGTCTTTCTGATGCACAAAGTGGAGATAAAACACCTTCAAGGGACAAAGAACGCACTACAAATCCACTGAGCGGGATATTAACACCTGTTCATGCAGTCACTTCTGAGGTGCGGTCTACCTTTATATGCAAACTATATCATTACAGTTGGATCTGGTTAGTGGCTTCACTCATCTGGCAGTAAAGCAGTTAAATATAACAAAGATAATATCTGTTTTAAACTTCCCTTTCAGCAGGCCTGCCATCTGCTCAGCACAAGTATTATTTGAAGTCTGAATGTTAAGTATGTAAATTATATTGCTTCGATTCTCCAACATGGCCCAGGAAAACAGACATCTGCTCAACAAGTATTAGGAGCTGGAAGCTGGATTGGCCCTTAAATACAGAATGACGAGGATGAAGCTGCTATCTTGTGACAGAATTCCTGGTGGCTATAGAGAAGCAGATATGAAATGGGTCAGGCAGCGGTCAAAGGAAATCTATCAGCTTACCACCGATTGGTCTAGCCGTTTGTCAGTGTGATATTCTGAGATTTTATAGTATCATTATCAGTACCATTTAGGTATGTAGTGTTTGTAGAAGCACATATAAACTAGATTCACTTTCAAAGAAGAGCTGTCCTTGGAGTAGGGTCCATAGTCACATTGTGGGCATTATATCACAATCTGCTACTTGTTCAGGCCTGAGATCACTAATCTGGCAGAGAGAAACATGGTCTGCCTTTGCGGCTTTAATATTGAATGTGACCGAATTCTGGGAGCCATGGAGGAAGAGGATGAGGTGGATGTCACAATAAACCCTGTCTATTGAAAACGTAGACCTTTTACCATGCCCACCAACAGCTGTGTCTACATGGCACAATTTGGTGAGGAAAACGCCATCTATTGGCTACACTTCTCCATATTCCCTAATTAGGAAGTGTGGCGGAAAATGGCACAATTTGGTACACTCCTTTTGGTAAATCTGTTCCAACCAAGAAGGAGCCAGTGTTATGGCTCCCCCATTGTCAAAAGATCCCATTCCTGTCCTGCTGGTTGGTAACGGTAACACATGCTTTTAACCTCTTAACAAGGACCTAGAGCAGGGGTCAGCAACCTTTTTCAACTTAAGGGCCGGATTCAATGTATGTGAATGCATGGAGGGCCGCATTCACCTGATAATAAATTAAGATAATAATCTAGACCCCTTTACATTACACAGCACCCGCACTTCTGGACCCCTTTACATTACACAGCCCCCCTACCTCTGGACCCCTTTACATTACCCAACCTCCTGCATATTACACAGCCCCCCCATGCAATGCTTTAAAATTGCGCACATTCGTGGAATAGGGACAAACTACGGTACTTAAAAATCTCCATAGGTGTTGCTTTAAACATTTCTACAGGTTACCAATTTATAGTTACAGAGGTCGTCTAGTGCTAACGATCACATGTGGCAATACCTCACATGTGTGGTTTGAACACGGTTTACATTTGCGGTCATGACGTGTATGCGTTTGCTTCTGCGCACGAGCAGGGAGGGATGGGATACTTACGATTTTAATTTTTTTTCTTTATTTTTTACACTGTCCCTGTAAAAAAGAAATTCTGATAACTTTTTGCTGTCAGAAGGCAAGTAAACATTCCTTGTGACAGTAATAGGCAGTGACAGGTACTCTTTATGGAGATCCCTCCTTTGCACTTAAAAGCATTCAAAATGCAAAGTTTGGCTGTTGTCTTCATGATATCGCTTACAAGTTACTAGATCCGAGACCCGTTCGGGTCTCCGGCCAGCCGGCAGACGTGCCAGCTGGTCGCTCGGGCCTCCCAGTGGGACGGGAGAGCTGCGGAAGGAGGGGGATGTCCCCTCCCGCTTCTTGGCATAACAGTCGGGTGGCTTCTTAGCTGCATCGGTTGTTATCCCAAGAAAGCCGTCCGGAGTTAAAATGTCCGCGTGCTGGATAAAGAGATTAAAAACGATATAGTCCTATTATTGAAACCTGTCTTGTGTAATTTATTTTTTTCTCCTAATAAATAAATTAGAAGGGGAACAAAAAATGAAATTATTCATCCTATTCTTTCACAAGAAATACTATCCTTTGGCTGAGAACAGCTATACATTTCACACCATCACTAATCTGACAATTGACCTTCATTAAGCAGACCAGAATTCTCACAAAGTTCAGCTTTTTCTCAGGACACTTTCCCAAGAAAAATTGCATTTTTCACCCAAGTAAAAGAAAATCCAAACAGGGCGATATGTCCTAATAAATCTTAAGGTACAGATAAGATGGAGCCGCTACTGTGCAAGGCAAAGACCAGGGAACACGCCTGATGGATTGGTCTGGCTAAGAGGATATACATTTAGTTAAACATACTACATGTGTAATTAAGAAAACACATACTTTATCTTTGCTACAAGAAAGAAAAAAAAATGCCATGTTTGTAGGTTTTGTTGATAAATTACCTGTAATGCAGCAAAAGTATGTAAAGTATGAACTTTAATGCCATGTGTAGTTTCAGTAGCATTACAATTTGCATTGTAGCTGTATTACGATATAACTTAAAAAAAAGGACCCATTTGCCCTAATACCACTGGATTTTCATGCATAAGCTAGCTTTGAGGACAGTGAAACTTGTGGCACTACAAAGCTTGTGATCACTTAGGAGTCACAGTGCATGCTGGGATTCTCAGAAGCACAGTGCCAATGTGCAATTTATCTCCATACGTAGGAAGAAGACATGTATTTCTACAAATTGGCACACAGTAGATGATATAGAGGTCCATCAAACAGGCAGAGATTTATAGGATTTAGAATGGATGTATAGATCTTGGCTTTAAGTAGAACTAAAGGCAAAAGTTTTCTGTTTTGTTTTTTTTGGATATTTTTTTTTTTTTGCCATCTGTGTCCCACTGGGGAGATTTGCCTTCATTTCCTGTCCCATAGCAAAACAGGAAGTGATGGAATCCCAAAACAGGAAGTGATGGAATCCCAAAACTTTTCCTCATTGAAAAATTTTCCCTCTATTACTGTTCTGGGGACAACCCAACATTTGGAATATTCTTTCACTTTTGTCGAAAATGGTAAACAGGACAAAAAGAAAGAATAAATCTTCCTGATGGGGACACAGACAGCAAGAAATACCCGACAGGTGTTCTAATCCCGCTCCACTCTATCCAAAAGTAAACAAAAACGTTTTACCTTTAGATTTAATACAGTCTTTACTGAATAGAAGTTATATAAACAACTATACAATTCTGCAGTGCCCATCTACACTGCTGCAATACACTGGCCTGCATTAGATGTAAATGAGCAGTGTCTTGATCAAGAACATGTCAAACAACTGATGTCTTTCTCGGATATCTCACCCACCTCATTCCCATCAGCGTTTGGCTGAGTGGATGTTTGAAAAATACACTGCTGGCTAAACAATGGATCTGTAACAGATCTTTAGATATCATTCTGCTTGGTAAATCAACATGCTTTAGGCCCCTTTCACACTGGGGCGGGAGCCGCGGCGACGGTAAAGCAGCGCTATATTTAGCGCTGCTTTACCGTAGTTTTAGCCGCGGTATTCGGCCGCTCTCGGACGGTTTTACCCCCGCGAGCGGGCGAAAAAGGGTTAAAATCCCCCGCAAAGCGCCGCCGTAGCGGCGCTTTGCGGCGGTATTGCCGCGGTGTCCCATTCAAATCAATGGGAAGGAGCGGTATAGGAGCGGTGAATACACCGCTCCTATACCGCTCCAAAGATGCGGCTAGCAGGATTTTTTTACTGTCCTGCTAGCGCACCGCTCCAGTGTGAAAGCCCGCCGGCTTTCACATTGGAGTGAATGGGGCCGTTTTTTTCAGGCGGTGTACAGGCGCTATTTTTAGCGCTGTACCGCCTGAAAACCGCCCCAGTGTGAAACGGGTCTTAGGCTTTTTTCCCCTTTATTTTCACCTGAAATGTCTTTGTGTCTAAGGTGTCTTCACTCTGGATGGAGGAGTAATGGAGACACCTTTGGACAGCAGCATTGTCAGTCTGGGAAAGAGGGTAGAGAGGGTGTTAGATGCACTAGTAGATTTGGATGGACCTGACTAACAAAATTAAAGCTGAATTCCAACTAACACTTATCAAGGATTTACAGCAACAGGTTTTTATTTTGGAAGTGTTAAATGGTATATCTCAACCCTTTAATTGACAGTTTTGCTGGCCAGCTTGGTCTGTTAAAAATAACAGATTTAATGTCAGGATCATCAGGTGAAAAAGTAAAAAAAAAAAAAAAAAAAAGCCTAAAATGGGAAAGTAATGCAATCACCACATCTAATCTGTAAGCTGCAATATAATACATTTTTGTTTTGGGTTTTGCTACTGCTTTAAATCACTGGCATCAAAAGGCATAATGACGCAGTGGGCATAACCTGGTGCACTACAGGAATACCTAAATGAAAAAAGAACCCCTGGGGCAGGTAGGTGTCCCTATATGCATTGAAGGCTTAACTTTACATGTTGACTGTGAGTGTACCTTCAATACCGCTAAATAAACCTGGCACCCTGCCCAATCTATTATATT
Source organism: Lithobates sylvaticus (assembly GCA_028564925.1). Lineage (NCBI taxonomy): Eukaryota > Metazoa > Chordata > Amphibia > Anura > Ranidae > Lithobates > Lithobates sylvaticus. The sequence continues at coordinate 462,348,151 of CM053030.1, read as the reverse complement.
CCTTGCAAAACTATAAAGTCATGGCTTGATTGAGCACTTATTGTTATTCCACTGTGTAGCTTTTAATATGACCAACTCACAAATGAAACTAGCTGAAAAGACAGCATTAATTTCTGCAGCACAGAGAGAAATCCCAAGGACATTCAAACACCAGCACTGCCAATGCATTTCTCACAGATGTGTGCTGTACGCTCATAGATTAACAGCTCTACAGAGTGCTTTGTCTGATAATGCCTAACACTTTGGCATCTAAAATGATTGCAATGCATATTAAATAAGCAGTACACAAACTATGGTCCTGTATGATAGGGTGCATTTCCGTCTTCAAATGGGGAATATGCACTAAGCACTATGAGAAACGAAAATGGGCGCATATCACTATAAGCATAAATTGATTGCCTTTTTCGTTCTTTTTTTAAAGCAAACATTACTTCCAAGCCTGTGAGATACATGTGCAAAATGTTAATTTTAACTTCAAAGTTTGGCCAAGAATTCAGAGAACCCACATTTCAAGAAAGGGTTTAAAGCAGGGATATGCAATATATAATTGCATATAGCGGACCTCCAGCTGTTGCAGAACTACAAGTCCCATGAGGCATAGCGAGACTCTGACAGCCACAAGCATGAAAACCAGAATCAGAGACATGATGGGACTTGTAGTTCTGCAACAGCTGGAGGTCCACTAATTGCATATCCCTGGTTTAAAGTAAGGTCTTTAGAGATGCCTCAATGTACCTTCTGCAGACATCTTCTACAGTACCCAGGAGTCCTAAACCCAGGATGTTCCTTTGTCATCTCACCAGCCTTTCAATGTGTTTTAAAATGTAAAAACATTTTCAGAAATTTGCAATAAATATGTTACTTTTACTAATATGAGTTTCAAATATTGTTCTGTGTTTGAAAGTTTCCATATAGCATAACATTTTAGGTCTAAATCCTTAATACAGGGATGCTGCCACTCCCCTTAAATAGGGTTGGAAACTCCAACCATTTATAATATTGCTCCCTTGTCAAATAAGTCAAATTGAATCACTGGAGATCTGTCCCCACCCTCTTCCTACCTCCCACACTTTACTATTGGTCAGAAAAAGAAAAAGTGACTTTGAAACAGAAGACAATATTTCCATAGAGTGTCTGTTCTTCAGCCAAGCTAGCAGTTTGCTATAAAGTGTACTTGTACAATTCCAAAGTTGTGCTGACTATGGATAGGTGCAACTTGGAAATGAATTTGGCTTTGACCAGTGATAATGGACAAGTGTTGCACACAAGTTGCATTGTATAACATTCAGGCAGGACTTGCATTCAACGTCTGAGGGTTACCATTGTAGTCTATGGCCTTCAAGTTGTATGAAAATTGTACCAAAGAAGGGCATGAACTACTTTGAAGTTGCTGCAACTTTAAGTTAGGCATATATGATTAGTTATCATTGGTAAACATGGGGAACGAATTGTCATATGATTTAGATGTCCAAAGTTGCATGACAAGTCACACAAGTGTAAATGGAGCCTTAAGGCCTGTACACACGATCTGACTTTTTGACAACCAACATGCAAATAAGCTGGGTTGGACCAACATCCGACCGTGTGTACGCTCCATCGGACCAACTTTTTCAAGGTTTCATCTGACTTTTGTGGGCTGTGTGAACGGACCAACTTTCTGCCAACAAAAGTCTGATGGACCAAAGTCTGACCGTGCGTACAGAAAACCATCGGACTTTTGTCCACAGTACAAACACGCATGCTCAGAACCAATGCAAAAGATCAGAGAACAATATAGAAGTTGACCAAAGGTGGCGCTGGAGTATTCGAACGTCCTCTTTTGAAGTGTCGTCAGTACGTTGAAACGTCACTACGTTCATGTTGGTTGACTCTAAAGTCTGACCGTGTGTATGCAATACCAACTTGAGGGCCAACGCCCTTTGGACAAAAATCCACGGGAAAGTTGGTCCCCGGTCCGATCGTGTGTATGAGGCTTTACACTTACTTTTCTATTGCGAACAGCACAGATGCTTATGATGTTTAAATTATACAAAATAACACAGATTATACAGATCTACCAGAGGAATTGGGAATGTGGTGAGACCTGACCACAGAACAATCAGCGTCTCCGAGGCTGGCAGTCAGAACACAATATCGTACATCAATCTACCACCTACCTCTTTAGTTAAGTACTACAAAGCAGGATTACATAATGAGATATAAATCAAGCTCAAACCTTATTTATTTCTACCATTGAACGTAATCAACAGAGACAGCTGATTGGACTGAATATAATTTAAAAACGTTGTGCTATTGGTCACCGTTTACGCAACGTAAAGTGTATTATAAAATGTAATATGAAAAGAACTTAAAAACAAAATCACGTTAAGGGTCTGGGGGTAATCAATATGGAAGCTGATCAATGAATAAAATACACTTTATTGGGCCTTTGACATTGCAAACCTACGAGTTATTCAATTTTGTAAATGAGGAAACGTCTGAGTAGATTTTTATAGACTACAACTGTCTGATGGCCAAGTACAAAGCCTCGCTTAAGTGGATTGACATTTCAAATGAACAATATGAATCTAAATGTATAATACACAGTGCTGTATTGTCATCTTTAAAGGGCAGCTCTGTCTGTCTATCTTTGTATCTTGGTTGATATCTACCATGAGGAGATGCTGGGTGTCTTAATGTAAACATTTTGTAACTGAAAAAGCTGATTGGCTTTTATGTTAACAGCAACAGTTTGTCATTCACTTTTAAAGACCAGGGCTCATTGCCTCACACCATTATTCAATTGGATTTTGCCACACTGACTAAACGATGCCAGATAATAGTTTATGCAATTTCCTTTTCTGTAACCATGGCAGGACTGCTGGCAATAATCACATGGTAAAAATCTGACGTGCTGGTTGTACCCAAATCGATCAATTTGGGTACAATCAGCCAGCCTATAGATGGATTGAATCTTGGCCGATTCAGCATACTAACCATCTATGGCTGGCTTAAGTTTATGGGAGACCAACTGCTACACCTGAGATACTGGAGACAGATTCAAAATCTGTATTTTACTTCCCTTTATTCTCTGTTGATAATAGAGATATACTATAAGCAGTCCAGTAGAAGATCACCCAAAATAGACTTAAAGCGGAGCTAAACCCTTTGATTTAACGGTTTCAAAAAACAGTTACATTCCTGGAATGCCTTTGCTAACTGTCACATTTGCTTGTGTCCTCAACCAACCTGTCAGCCCATCAAATGGCTGGTGTCATAACAGATCACATGTGCAGCACCATGGCAGTTGCAGATCAAACAGAGGCCAAGTTGACAACTTCCTTGGCTGAAGAAGATGAGAGGGTTTAGTTCCGCTTTAAAGCAACTTTGTCACGGTGAAAAGAAAAAGCGCTCTGGCAAGAAAAAGACATGTAATACTTACCTCCCCTGCAGTCTGTACTACTGAATTCTGCTGAATTGAATTGATACCACTGCTTGAAGAACCTTCAGAATCCAAAACTTCCAGGACTGTCAAATTCAAGGTCCCCCACTACAATCAGTGATTTCTCCACCCAGTTCCTATGTCCCTACAGGACAAAGCAATGAAGTAGGGGCTGGTGCATAAAACCACTGAGCACAGCGGGGGAGAAGACATCCAAAACTATTAGAAATGTCAGATTCTGAAAACTCTCCAGGCACCAGCATCTTCAATACAGCAAAGTTCAGAATTATGGGGAGAGGCAAGTACTAAATGCCTTGCAAGATTTCTTTTTTTTTTTTTTTACATTTTAATTTCAGATAACTTTTAGTACAGTTATCCTTCAAATGACCCTCTCTAGTAAGCCCCCCAATATCTGTCCCCTCTCTTCACAATCTTCACTATGCAGTGTGCTGGAAACCGCACAATCACCACTGCATAATCTACTGGCCTAGAGAAGGTTACTGAGGCGCAAAGACAGGTGGGTATAAGATTTTAGGGGCATCATGTAAAAGAGAATTTTGCATTTCACATGAAGAAAAGATCATCCAAGGCCCCCATTACTAACAAATGATTTCCCTTGCATAGTTTATTGAAACATGCAGAGACCAAAATATGGGAGCTGTCATTGCTGACTTGTTGCAAGCGCCTGGGCTGCCATTCTCATCCTTCCAGCACAACCTGGTTAGCCACTTACCTGGAAAAGGCATGTGTTCATCAGGTGTCTCAACACTTAGGCTAGCCATGCATGAGTCAAATTCCGAAATAATTTTCTTTTGAAAATCTTATCTAGGAATTTTCACTTGAATTTCGCACCATTAGACCCCAAAGACGTGAGAGATTATGCACTGAAAATGGCAGCGCTATCAATAAAGACCGGCCGATATTCCGACATTTAGCTGGCTTCTGTCAGACGAGCATACTGGAAAACCAGCAGCTTACCGGTGTTCTGACGAAAACTCCAACTCGCCAAAATCTCCAGCCACGTAACTTCCAGTGACTCTCCAGTCAAATCTACAATCACTAATTGGAGATTTGGACAACTTGGCTGTTTTCACAGAACACTGGCAGCGTATACACTACAGTACACAATATGAGTGGACATCGTTAGTCTGCCCGCTAGTAACCAACAACATTGCCGCCACAAATTTTCTTCCTCCTTACCCGGTGTTCTGTGAAAACAGCCAGCTCGTGTACTGTAATGTATAGGCTGCCATTCTGTGAAAACAGCCAACTTGTCGAAATCTTCAATTACTGCTGCTAGGTTGTCACCGGAAGTGACTTGGTTGGAGATTTTGGCAAGTTGGACTTTTCAGCAGAAAACCGGCTCCCGATCAGCTAATCAGAGTGTTCTGGGGGGGAGGCCACCCCCCTGTCAGAAGACAACAGCTCAGCAGGGGAGATTGATGTACTAATGCTGGATCGTTAGTACAGCGGCTCTGACTTGAGCTGTTAGTTTTTTTGTACCAAGCTTTAGTCTACACATACAGTACTTGTTCCTGGTCGGTGATTAAGCAAGAAGTAAAGCAACAAATAGCACAGACCCTGTCCATCCCCCTACCCCATCTTCACCCAGAGTATGTACAGCAATTCACCAGAAGATACAAGAGCTGCACAAGCCCTGGGAAGCCAAACGAACACTTTCTGCTTCTATACACGACATGTTAATGCATAAATATTATCGGCATACAGGTCTCCTATTGTTCAGGAAGTATAAATATACTTTTCTGTGACCTTGGGATGAGATGTTAGTATGATAAAAGAAATATTGCTTGCACTTCTTCATTGATATTCCTGGATGCAAGAGAAGCAGTTGCTAGAATTCAGATAGTGAAATTGTTTTCAAGATATATACGAGGAAATAATCTGCAGATCAGGTGTAAAACAGCCTAATCTTCCATTATACATCCTGCCTATAGGCACAAAACAACCATAATTACTGTAAAGGCTTTAACAATACTGCAAATGTCTATTTAAAGAAAAGCAAATGTTTTGTCTGGAGTGCTGAATCTAAATCCACAGTTGTTTACCGCAGATAAACAAAAGGGGAAAAAATGGGCCTATAATTAAGGAACAGCTGAGATAAATATATAACGTACGATAGCTACAAGTAATACAGCTTTTGTTTCGAACCATTTGAGTTCCTCACAGATCTGGGACTTTTGTACTTGCCACTTAGTAAAATAAACACAATTTGCTACAGCAAGACACAAGGAAATGTGATATTGTGTAAATAAGCGTCCAGATGGTGAAGTCCGATATGAAATTAAATTATCCATAATGGACACATGCTGTGAGCATAGGGACATAAGTTGAAAGGTCATAAAGTTGGTACTCTAAGTACTAATGCCAATCTGGAGTGAATCTGGTAGATAAACTAGCATAGGTTACTGGAGGGCGTCTGAACACTCACCCAAGGTTGTTCAAAGCTGTAAGTACGCCTGCGCTCATCTACGTCGTCCTCATGCCGGGCCTGCTGGAATTCTTGTCGAAGACGCTGTATTCGGTCATGGTTGCTTGGAGTTGATCGATTACTGAAACAGAAAAATCTCATTAGAGCTTCGCTGCAATATAGCCTGTAAAAGTTTGCATGCAACTTTAAAATGTCCACATATACATATTGGCACCAACTGAAAAGGATATAAGCTGTCTATAGACAAGATAATAATGAGATGATCTGACTGCCACATTACCGTTCTTCATAGGGGCAAAAAAAAAAAAAAAAAAAAAGACACACTTTTGTCAGCTAAGCATGCCCGTTTATGCAGTCAGCAGCTACACATGGGATAGGTTACATTTTGGGAAAAACCAAGTGGAACTTCACTTTCTTAATCAGCATTGAATTTTTTTAATCCTTATCCTGCTAGCATTACTATATAGATAGGAAAGGATTTCATATTTACTTGTTTTAAACTGTTTATTTATTTTACATTTCTTTAGTTACTTCCTAGTTTCCATGCCAAGGCAAATGATGTCATACCTCCCAGGAGTCTTCAGGAGGGGAGGGTTGTCTCAGCTAAGCACACCCTCCTGCCTGCATGCCTGAGCTAAAGGCAGATTCACAGGGAGTAAATGCTACAGTACATGAATCATCTGCCATTATTCAAGATGGCCACCACCAGAAAGGCCACAGGGTGTTTTTCAGCAGTAGAAGCTGAGAACCCATAGACTTTCAATCCCCTCGTGGACTGAGTGTACTCATTAACTAGAACAGCTATTGGTACAATGAAATGATGCCACTTTCTAAACTTAATACAGTAATTAAACTGGAAAATTTACCTTTACTTCCTGCCCTGTACAAATCCACTCTAAGATAGTTGTCACTGGAACAAGTACCCCATTGGAAGATTTACCCTCTACGCTTTTTTTGTGACAACTTAAAGTGGAACTTCGGTAATTTTTTCATCTATTAAATCTTCTGCCCTTGTTGTTTTAACTTTGGATAGTAAAACATTTTTTTTCTGTCAGTAAATACCTTATACAGCCCACTTCCTGTTTCTTGTCTGCTCATTAGCCTAGGGCAAGGATATGCAATTAGCGAACCTCCAGCTGCTGCAAAACTACAAGTCCCATAATGCCTCTGCCTCTGGGTGTCATGCTTGTGGCTGTCAGAGTCTTGCTATGCCTCATGGGAATTGTAGTTTTGCAACAGCTGGAGGTCCGCTAATTGCATATCCCTGGCCTAGGGTTATGACATCATGCAAAGCTCTCTCTCACTTTCCTGAGAATTTTCCAGGAAGGGAGGGGGGGGATGAGTCACAAGAGGGCCAAAGAGAGCTGCAGAGCTTGAGGCGTGCCTCTGTGTGTCTGTGTAAATCCAGGAAGTGAACAGGAAGCAGCATCAGCTGCCCACAGTTAAAATGGCTGCAGCCAGACTTAGTGGAGGAAGATTTCTGCAGCATATTTGGCAAGTACAGAAACACAGTATATAAAAAATAAAATGCAAAGTGGTTGGAGGAAAGCTTCAGAATGGCAAAGATGTCTTGATCGCAAATTATGTGAGCAGACTGCAGTTCCTCTTTAAAAGCTAAGATCACCTTTAGTAACCTGTTACACTTGTATTTAGGGTGTAACATCTTACTAGGCAGCATCCCCTGGCCTCTCCTTCTCCCTACTGTGGACTTGTGTGGTTCTCTCTGCACCCGCTGTCACAATTTAAACACAGTTTGGCTGTGTGGTGCTCTACCCACACAGCCATGTCATACATTCACAAGAAACTGTGAATGAGAAAACTACAAGTTCCACCCACCGCGGCGAAAGTAGTTCGTAGTTCAATCACACTGCCTACAGCTCAGGAACGATCTCTGTCTGTACAAAAGTATGGCCAGAGAGCTCTAGGTAGTATGTGCAGGAGTCTGACATTGCACTCGCGCTCCACTGATTGTGGGGGCAATGCTCTGCAGGCTCCTATTAAGAAAAGTTAATAAATGCACATTTTGTACCTGCAAATATACATGCATTTATTTTTCTCAAGGTTAAATTAGGCTTTAAAATGTTGCACAGTCAGCAATAAAAACCTGAAAGGAGTTGTAACCCATCACTATTCTATTCAAACCTAACAAAAAAAAGTTTTTGGATACACTTTAAAGTTGCAAGATTGTATTTACTACTCATACTAAGAACTGTATATCTGAATGCTAAGTCTAGTGATCAGACTTCATGCCTGTTGCCACCAATGTGTCCATTAAATTCTGACCATCTCCCGTTATCTTCTAACTCTACACCACTGCCAAAAGCTAAAACATTCATGTTGGGTAGGCCGACTCCTTAACCCCCAAACCATCGCTTGGCAGCTGCATAAATATAGTTAAATTAACTGCTATTAGAGATCAGGGCAGAGATTTAAATACACATTAAAAGATGAAAGCTGCATGATATGGCTTTAAAAGCTACTTATGCGTTAGGGTTATAGAGAAGGCTACTTTATGACCAATGAAGTGGTCTGCCAGTACATTCAGTTTATTCTCACTAATCAATGAGATACTGTCATGCACTTCTGTAATGGCTACTGCATTTGAATGGAAAATCATTGCTGTACACGCATCGTATGAGACTTAAGAAATGTTGTTTCTCAATACAAGTCAATGAGACTGCAAAAGCAAACCACAGCAACTTACTGGAAAAATCAAAGCAACTCAGAAGCATTTGGAAGCATACTGCATTTGAATGTTGTCTGCATCAGATGCCCATATACATTAGCCCAAAGACAGTTCATAATTGAAGGATATACTTTGATCAAGTTTTTTTTTTCTTTTTTTTGTTTTAAAAGTCGTATCCCCTGTACACGCGATCAGATTTTCCGACAACAAATGTTGGATGTGAGCTTGTTGTCGGAAAGTCCGACCGTGTGAATGCTCCATCGAACATTTGTTGTCTGAATTTCCTCCAACAAATGTTTGAGAGCAAGTTCTCAATTTTTCCAACAACAAAATTTGTTGCGTACACAATTCTAACGCACCAAAGTCCACGCATGCTCGGAAACAAGCAGACTGGCTATTGAACATTTTTCTTGGCTCGTTGTACGTGTTGTACGTCACCGCGTTCTTGACCTTTGGAATTTCCGACAACATTTGTGTGACCGTGTGTATGCAAGACAAGTTTGAGCCAACATCCTTCGGAAAAAAATCCACGGTTTTGTTGTGGGAAAATCCTATCGTGTGTATAGGGCATTAGTGTGAACATCGAGTAAAAACATATATATTACGGACTTTATTTATATACCATCAAGAAAACTTAATTTAAACCTTCATTCTCCCTATTTTCTGCTTTGAGTTTAGAAGCGGTTTGAGACTTTTCTTCCTGTGCTGCTTTATAAATACCATCCATTTTATTACAAAAAAAATGGAAGTCACTTGCTAACATCAAAGAACATGACCACAAACTAAATAATGTTTCTATCATATCCAGTAGACTAACTGACCCGATGGTGACTTTTCTTTAAAATACTCCAGGCAGCCATCACTAGCTACACTTTGAAGCATCTCAAGGACAGACATCAAAATCATGTCAAGTGGCTAAAACAAAAAACAAAGATCCTCTTCTGAACGATCTGAAATAAAAATTGAGCTGTCCTATAGCAACAAATCAGCCCATTCCGTTCAGTTGTAACTGTCAATTACAAGTTTAAATTATTTACTATAGGGTAACGCTGACAGATGGGACATATACTTTGATAAAAGAAGTCAACTGTATGAAACAATCTAAAAACTGTGTCTGCAATGTCTATCTTCCATCTGGAACTGCCTCCTGCAGTACCTATTTGGATGATGTCTGGCAGAGCACACGGAGTAGGTGTCAATACGGCATCCTTTACTCTTTTATCGAAGCGAGTGTTGAAGTCATCCTGTTACCACTGCTCTCTGCATCATCCAGCACCACTCGTGGCCAGAAGTAGACCAAAGAGGCCCCAACTTGTTACGTTCCTTGCCAAAAACACCAGAAAAAGGCAAGTATAACTTCACTGAGCATTACGTTGGGCCTTAATAAAAAAATGAATACTTCATATTCCCATCGCACACGTTCCTGGTATAAGCTCTCAAGGTTTGGGTGCTGCAGCAACAACCAGCTGGATACTGGTTCAAGTCACAACGTAGTTATTTGCTAGCACACCATGGATCGGCACAAAGTGGCGTCCAAACGAGTAGTTTATTGCATGATCACAACACAAGAAAGGTGCAACATTTCGGAGTCACGTAGGACCCCCTTCATCACATGCCTGACGAAGGGGTCCTGCGTGACTCTGAAACGTTGCACCTTTCTTGTGTTGTGATCATGCAATAAACTACCGGTTTGGACGCCACTTTGTGCCGATCCTTGGTGTGCTGGCAAATATCTACGTTAATTAAAATGAAAGTACATCTTATGCAAAAACTTTTTGCTTTGGATAGAATAGGGAAAGTGTAAAACCACTGGCATGTCTTATTAGCATTTTCCTTCACTTCCCGCCCTGTAGAGAAGCAAAAGGAAATCCTCCAATGTAAGGGAAATTCTCACTTAGCTGTCATTGCAACAAGTGTCACACATTACAAGATTTCATCCTAGTTCTGCTGGTAACTCAAAACTTTGTATCTTTCCTCCCTTTCAGTCCCGGAGACAATGATCACTATTTGCTAACCTTACATATTCTACCCAAAACAAACAAAAGTTTTGTCTTTAGGCACACTTTCATTAAAGCGGAGTTCCACCCACCCCCCTCCAAAAATAAAAAGTCAGCAGCTACAAATAGTGTGGTTGCTGACTTTTACTATTAGGGCACTTACCTGTCCAGGCATCCAGCGGTGTCCTCATGTGGGCCGATTCTTGAATATGCTCTCGGGTGCTGGCACCATTTCGGCTAATGGAAACTGGACGGTTTTTTACTGTGCTGCACTCTGTGAATTGGCTGGCTTCGGGGGAAGGAGATGGGCAGAACCAGGTACCTGCTCCCCCCCAAAAGGTGCCAAATGTGGCGGGGGGGGGAGGAGGAGGAGGCAGACAAGCGGAGCTTCTCCTTTTGGGTGGAGCTCCGCTTTAATATGATTACAGTAAAATGCCACTCTGCTTCTACCAGTAGCTGTGCTTTACAGTGTCCTGTTATGGAAGGCTGACATCTGCAAAGTGTATTATTCTTGCAATCTCCAAGACAGGAAGATTTCAGAATGACACATGCTTATTACATATAATACATCCTCATATTGCAGGGTAAATTGCACTTCAATACAATGCATTGCCCTATACTAGCAGCCTTTGATTGAAAGAATCACATCTTACAGAATCTATCAGTGCTCTGGGTATCCGGTCACTGCAATGATCAGCCTATAATAAATGCAAAGTATTCACCTTTGTGGTGATAGAACCTGTTATCTACGCAAGTAGAAGCAGTTTATTACTTGCTGTATATAATAGACATTCTGATCAACGCCCTGAATCTTCTTCTGACACCTCATGCATGTAAACCTACCAAAGGACTTTTAGAGGAAAAAATCAATGTCGGCTTGAGTATTCATTCAAAGTTTGATCAAACTTTGATTGAAGATTTTATCAAATTGCTCACCAGTTGATGTATTCTTCATTGCCTTACTACAGTAACAGACAACAAAATTGCCATTTCCATTGTATATTAGAGCCCCATGCACACAAGAATTAAAAGGCGTCAAAGGCGTGTTTGGAGCCAGTTTCTAAATGCACTTGGAAGAGTGAAAAATGCTTGCTATGGCTGAATGCACCCAGGGTGTTTGGTCTGGCTGCATTAACACAAAATAGAAATTTCTGTGTCCCAGGACTGTTTAGCCTAGTTGGCTAAATGCAACTAAACCCAGGTACATCTAAATGCATGCTCCTTATACTGCAGCACAACTGATTGGCTCCTTGTACTGTTTTCTCCTTCTCCCAGTCCTGAGCTTTGCTGTACAGAGGTTGTAAGAGGCTTACACTAGGTCACAATTTAAAGGTAGTTACACTGCTTGCATTTAAGGATGTATTCATGAATACAGGTCTGTATAATTTAATTATTTCATATATGCATGTAGTTCAGTTTTCAGTCCTTGTGAGCCTTAGAGTGTGAAATTCAAAGATAAAAATGGAAAACAAAATAATAAAGTTTATTCCAAGAAAGCAACGCATAGATCTCTCTAATAAGCCTGATATTTAGAAGTGATATGTTGTAAGCGGTGCATTCTTGGGCTTACTTTGCAACTGCATAGCACTCAAATTGCAATATTCGTTAAATTTAAACGATAAATTAGAATTAAATTTTAATGCATGCTCATTTGGTTTGGAGATTTAATTTCAAACTGCAGGATGTTGTTTTGCACTGATGGGATGTTACATATTCCCCTGCTGTGAATACTTACCCCCATGTAAAGTGCAGGCGTTGTGTCATTGTTCTTTAGGGTATTTTGTAATTAAACTCAAATATTGGTGCCATGTACAATATGCTAATAAGCAACAAGATGGTACAATTATACAGCAGGTCACAAAACAAGGTCATGCTAATTCTTGGAGCCCCCCCAAAAAATTGTCACTGCAAAAAAATAAAAAAAAATAAAAATATAGGCAAAGCAATGTAATTACTTACACTGAGAGCCTTTTAAAATGTTGCTACTACTTTGATTTTGAGCATTATATATTATATATATATATATATCATAGTGTGATATTATTAACATAGTACTAAACTTTTAGTTTTAGTTTAAAGCCTAGTGCACACGGGCAGAATGTCGGGGGGCATCGGCCGGTTCAATGGAAACCGGCGACATTCGGCCCGTGTATTCTGCAGCCGGTCCGACAGAAGCTGCATTCTGTCGAAGGGGCATGACCGGAAAAGGTCTGTCGATCAGCTTTGTAATAAAATGGATGGTATTTATAAAGCAGCACAGGAAGAAAAGTCTCAAACCTCTTCTAAACTCAAAGCAGAAAATAGAGGGAGAATGAAGGTTTAAATTAAGTTTTCTTGATGGTATATAAATAAAGTCCATAATATATATGTTTTTCCTCGGTGTTCAATTTTATTTAATTGTCTGAAAATATATTATTTTACCTTCTCATAAACTGGGAAATGAACGGAGTGCAAACATTCTGCCACAGCCAGCAATTCATTTAACTAAATAAAATATGATCCCCACCCCCCCCTTCAAATTAATTTAATCAAACCAAGTGTAAGTGGTGTCATTATCTAGAACTAAGATGTGAATACAAATATGATTATTGATATGATAATAATGGTAATAAGTCAGCATCTTAAATGTGTTTTATTATTTGTCTATGCAGGTTCTTTGAAGTAGAAGATTGCCATCATAATTTTTTTTTTTTTTAATTACCATGAAAGCCAAAGCAAATTGTTTAATGTAAAAACATAAAGATGGTTTATAACGCTGAGCGGAGAAGGAGATTTAGTCATCGGGTTACAATGTTTATCCTTATAAATTCAGATAATAACGGAGAGTACAACATCATAAATGTGCTGGAATTTTTTTTGGACTTGCGAAAAAATAACCAATGGCTTGTGAGATGTCAAGCACTGAGCATCAGATTGTGCTGACTATGTGGTTCATAAAGGACTAAAGTGACAGGTCATACGCCTTCTCTGAAGTGTGGTGGTGGCTTTGTGGACTGGTAATGACACCACAAATGTGACGGGAAAAGGCAGAGCATGATCAGGCCGGGCATCACTTCTGCACTACTCTTGCATGTAAACTGAGCCAGATCATCCACAAGGCAATGTAGGCAAGAGCTGAGGACTCAGTGGATGTCCAGGGGGGCCACTTACAACCCTCATGTCCCTGCAGTAAACAAGGAGGATATTGCAATTGGTTAGAGCTGTGCACTTAAATAGGAAACATGTTATACTTACCTGCTCTGTGCAATGGTTTTGCACAGAGCAGCCCCAATCCCCTTCTTCTGGAGTCCCCCGCAGGTGCTCCAGGCCCCTTCTCTTCATCAGGTGCCCCCACAGAAAGCCACCGTCTGTGGGGGCACATGTGCGAGCTTGCTCCCTAGTCCCACTGCTGCGTCCTTTGACACAGAAAGCGGAACTCAGCCCACCCCCCATGTGACAGCTTTTGATTGACAGCAGCTCCTGCTTGTTGACCTATGGCGTTTATGTGAAATTTCCATTAATATCTGTGAAATATTGTAACTATGAATATGTCTCCTTTTGCTGGCAGTTAAGGCTGGGCAAGCTCAAGTTAAGTTCAGACATGGCGGGGCCGATAACCCCATGCTGGGATAGGGAATGAAGTGAGACCATTCAAGTTTTTTTTACATCACTGGGAGTTTCGCCTGTAAGGGGGCGGGCCGCGCTAAGGCAGCCAATGAGAAATCAGGCGGGTTTTTGGTTACTCTGGGGAAAGGGGAGGCAGCTCGGTCTTTTCTGGGAGAACCAACAAGCGACATGGATCCAAGGTAATTTCTCCAGGAGCAGGGGAAGGTATGCCCTGCTACTTGTAACTAAACATGCTTTTACATCACGGTCTGAAGGAATATAATCTATATTCCTTCATATATATATATATTTTATTTCAACCTAACATTTTCTGCCTTGATGTGCTAGGGATTTGTGTATTAGCTTGACTTTTAACTACCTGTAATAAATGTTATTATATTCAAAGCCTTTCCTCCTGGTCTATAGAACTCTCATTTAACCCATATCATATTTTGTGATTAATAAATCAGAAATAGAGATTTTAGAGGTTACAGATGGCGACCACGAAACCAGTACAGGATGGAAGGTGTTTGAATTTAATATCAAAATCGATGTAATAGAGATTAAGGCTAGTAGTTGAACTTAAATTGAGTCAGTTTATTCAATCTATCTAGGGAAAAATACAGGTAAATATTTTTTTTTTTTCTCCCTTTTGTAGTTTAGTTATATATTTTTTTTTTCTTGGTATTATATATATATTATATGATTATTTTGCTGAAGGTACTTAGTAGCTTGAACTTAAATAGAGTCAGTTTGTTCAATATATCTAGGGAAAACTGTAGGTAAATTTAAATTTTTTTTGTGGTTTAAAAATGGTGGTGTTGCTGAAGGTACTTAGTAGATTGAACTTAAATTGAGTCAGTTTGTTCAATCTATCTAGGGAAAACTATAGGTATTAACTCTAAAAATGAGAGAGGATACACCACATATTTTGTTATGCATAAATATCCCGTAAATTTTAATTGAACAAGTTCTTTGGATGTACCATTTACAAACCGGTTTTATGCAGTGGGGAGGAAGCAACTTGGCGGGAAAAAGTGTTATTTCTTTTTATTTATTTTTTTATTTTTTTAATGCTCACAAAGCTTAATTGCTCTCTCTAAACCATTGTTTGAGAGTGACATGTTTCATTGGAAAGACACCAAGTGAGTGGGGTCTTGGTTTCCTGTTGAAAAAGTTTCAACAGATTTCTAATTTAAATGGTCTGTCCACTAAATGCATAATATTTGTGTATAGGACAGGAGAGCAGTAATATTCTCATTGTTGTCAGTTAAAGTACAGGACTGTGGAAGTCTTGTTGCTGAATGCTGAAGCTAATATCTGAGAAAGATTATTAGTATAGGGTAAAATAAGGTGCATTTAGCATACTGTATTATACCCTGACTTTTTTTTTAGGATGAAACCTTACCACAAATTTGATATTCGGAGTTTGTGCTAGATTGTTTATTTTTTTTGTCTAAACTGAATGGGTGAACTTTGGTGTAAACACGGATGTGTTTACCTTTCTATTGTAAACCAAGAGGGTTATTCACCCTATTTGATACTGGTGGCCCTACTATTGTTCCTATTGTCCCCTGGGCCTATTGTGTAGGGGGGTGTAGGCTAAAATAAGGTAAAATACAGGCTATTGTGAGTGGATTTGGGGTGTCTACAGTAATCTAAAAGATTGTTTTATTGAAAGCTGAAAATATATATATATATATATCTATATATATCTATACATGTTATTTAGTTTTATTTATTATGTATTTTTTTTTCCACCTTTCCACTCCACTTTACTGTATTTTCAGGATTTTATTCGATTTTAATGTTCGTTTTCCCAACTTCGTTACAGTAATCTAAAAAGGACTGTATAGTACAGGGCAACATTTAACTTAAACTATTGACGGGTGGGTAGAGGATATAGGTTATTCGGATAGCCGCCCTAGGGTACACTCTCTCTCACCCCGTGCACATTTTTATTTTTTATTTTTTTTTTATTTTTTTTTATGGCATACATATTTGCACATATCTATCAGTGGATATTGGAGACTGGCAAATTAGGGATGGATGCTTATACCCCGAGGGTTTGCCCTCCCTTACACTCATTTTATTATCTCAGTATAGGCTCTGGGTTTATAATACACTGTCTAGGAGGGGGTGATAGGTATATGGTAGTACCGCCAGCAATTAGGTGTCTACTTCCACCCCTCTCTCTTTATTATTGTATGGTCTAGTCAAGTACATTCTAATATCCTGGACTCACAGGAAGCGCCAATTTTCCCTATTTTGTACCAATCATTTAAATTTGCCTCTTAGGGGGCAATTTTTTTTCTGGAAAGGCTGCATACCTGGATTACTTGTCCCTAAGCGCGGAGCTGTTTGTTGTTTTCAACATTTAACTTAAGCTTTAACTAGCTTACAAATTGTGCATATTATTTGTTGGTAATGGCAGCCATGTCCCGTCTAGAAGTCCGTAGCAACTTTTACTCTTAAACAGAACAATGTCACAGTTGATACAAACAATTTCAATACTTAAATGCTTAATGCTACGGCATCTACTTGTGCCTATGAAATTGGGGACAATAACGTATATGAAAAGTATGGGGGAAAGGAGGATATGGATCCTAATTCTACTTTTCCTGTGGCGATGGGAGAAATCGCAGAGCCACAAGAAAATCGAGAATGCACCATGGTCACAGAATTAGGAGCAAGACAAGTTCCCCAACATTGGCAAAATTAAAAATAATGCACACATAGGTGTGAGAAGTCTTAGTGACCAGAATAAGGCATCTTCTAGCACAGGGCGGTGTGGGCAATCTACACATACCATAGATTGTAATGCAATCATTCCGTCTGGAGTAGGTGTTAATTTTAACAACTCCTTGAAAGGTGAGAGCTCGGGGGTAAATATCCCTAGATCTCTTAGGAAGACAGGAAAGGTGGTCAATAAACCTAAAACCACACCAGTTGTTAAGGGATACCTTATTACTTTACAAAAGATAAAACGCTATACATTCCAATCTATTAAAATAAATTATGTATTGTTTGCTTTAAAATAGGTTAGAAAAAATTTGGGAAGAGATTAACAACTGTGGTCTATAAAGTTATTTGTTTTCAGGTTAAGTGAATTCCAGAAATGATATGTGCATATCATTTAGCTGTACAGATGCAAAATACGCCCCCTAACGCCCCTGTTTTTTTTTCCTCTTTTTTTTCCTCTTTTTTTCCTCTTTCTCTTCTTTACTTTGTATTCTCCCAGAGGTTGGAAACGCCTAGCAATTCATTTGCAATTACCAAAGCCTTATACAGAATGTAGGGGATGCATTTGAAATGAATGTGTATGGGTGAGCGATGGAATGCATGAGTAGGAACAGTACATGTATAAACTAAGATTTGTTTTTTTTTGATAAGGGGTGCACCCAATATTGTTTTATGGCCATCAATAAGTGTGATCACACTAATGCGCATGCGTTGTACTGTTTATGATTATTTTATAAATACTTGTTTTTTTTTTTCCCCGTTTATAATGAGCTCAATACTGGTACCAGTTTAAATTTATAACTTTTGGTTTTACAAGTTTAAATGTATTCGCGAATAAATAACCTGTGCACAGATATGAATTATTTTTAATTTTTATGTCCTTTCTGGGGGCTTAGAGTGAAAGTTCATTCACTCTGACACTTGAAACTACATGCTACATTACTTTGCACATTGTGGCATCTTAGGCATTCGGTAGGTCTTGTGTTGCGTGTTGTTTTCCCTTCCAAATTCACTCATGTGAAGATTATAGGTCTACATGTTGTATTCTTAGAATGTAAGTATTTATAAACCCTACAGAGTTTTCCTATAATTTTGGGCTATCAGAGTTTAGATATGGGGTGGGTCCTGTACATTTTTGACTTTACTTACGGTTGAGGGATTCATTACCTCTGCTGGAAGGCGGTTCCAAGCATCCACTACTAGTTAGGCCAGTATGAACCTCTCAGAGAGGTACAGTGAGATGTTATTAATGATTTTTAAGTTTTGTATTATAGGATAAATGCACAAACAAGGACGGATGATTGGACCCAGATGTGGACCCAAATACAAATAAGGACCTTAAAGAACATCATTTTTTTTTTGTGTATGTTCTTAGGAGAAGCCTTAAATATAATTAATTACAGGCCTAGCTAAAATTCTAAACACTGGTTTGGGGCAGTCTGTTTCAATAAACAGACGCCCTACCCTCTAGAAAAACAACTTTTGGTGGCCTTTTTGACTTGCAAATGGGTTTGCACTGAGAGTCAAGTAATATGTTAATCACAACCGGGAGAGGGGGTTGCCTTTAGTATACCTACAATGCTAAAGGTAGTTTTTCAAATGTTTTTTCTTTTTGGGTCAACAAGACACAGATTTAAGCCGCTTCAACAAAGTTAAAGTTTGGGCCAGCATTCAATCTGTATGGTTTTATTATTTTTTTTTTTATTTTTTTTTTATTTTATTATTTTTTTTTTATTATTTTAATTGTAATTTTTAAATTTTTTTTTTATCCTATTTTTTTTTTTGTTTGTTTGATTTTTTTTTTTTCTCTTTTCTCTCTTAAGGGAAAGGATTTTTATTTTTTTTGTTGGTTTTTTTTTTTTTTATTTCTTTCCTATATCACCTTATTTTTTTTTTTATTGGTGATTCAAGGGGAGTGAGTATGGGGAACACTACATGGAAAACATTTAAAGCGATTAGAAATGTTGATATAGAATATTGAGGCTTCCCTGTAGCATTTTTGGGGATGGGCCAAGTCCCAACAGGTGTTAGTTTTCTCTTATGACATGGGATAATCGTTTTATATGAATTTAGGTCATGGTAGCTATTTATCATGACACTAGTAATATTAGGGTTTAACAACAGTCATGTGACTATTTTCTGTGTAAATGTGACATACAATCCTCTCTACAGTTCTAACATTTGGGCAGTCATCAGATGTGGTCATTGATATTGTTTTTGTTGGGCAGGTTTTCCTTTGTGTGCCAGAATAAGTCAAAGAGCATTGCGTGAATATAATATAGATATACTGGAACTGGTGAGACTCATAGTGATTGGCAAATAGCAGGGAGTATAGTACAATTGTACTTAAAAGTATTTTAGTTTGATTGTTCCTGAAGCCACTAGTGACATCACACTTATCCATATTCTGAAATCAAGTTATTTTTGTCTGCGGAGATGACACTGCCTAATCTGCACATAGAACTCTCATAGTGGTGACCTCTTCTGTAGCCTGCTAAAGGCCGGACGGTACAGTAGCTACCCATGGTAGCCAAGGACGGAGCTATATGCCCAAAGGTTTGGCACCAGCACTGAACATAGCTGCAGTAAAAGGAGCTAGTGGTGAGTTGCGATGGCAACAAAATCCCCCTGGACACTTAAAGTGTCACACACACACACACACACACACAGTGGTATTCAGCAGAAGGTGGAGCAGAGTTACTTGCAGGCATCTGACAATGGAGGAAGAAAGATGAGGGGTGAAATCAGAAACCTGGCTTAAGGACGTAAACCTAAAACCTAAACCTAAAATTGTTTACACATGTCACTGGGAAAAGGGTCTCACTTTATGTTGCAGTATATCTATGGCAATTAAAAGGTCCTTACTGCTCAGACATACCAGACAAGCATTCATTTGAATACATATGTCCCAAATGTACTTGTGTATCTCTTTCTCTACCTCTGTCCACATTAATAAAGTATAATCTTAGAAAGCCCGGATAGCTGTTCCAAAGGCCATTACTGTATGCTGTATCCAACGGGAATCACCATGGAAGGCTGTCCCAGAAGCAAGGGCAACATGACCAGATTGACATTATGGACTTTCACACTATTATTATTGGACAGTTGAGAACAAGGATCCTCATGTTTCTATTTTATTTTTTTTTTCCCCCCTTCATTTTTTTTTTTTTGGGGTGTGTTTTTATTTTTTCTCTTTATTTATCATATGATTTTTCTGTTATTATTATGGACTTATTACATCCAGAACAAGTGATGACTACCGATACTGGGATCCAGAAATGTGAACTGTAGAGATGGAGAGTTTAAACGTTGTTTTTTTTTTATTCTCAAAGAAGTCTGATTTCATTTCAGAGAGCAAAGCCGAAAAGTTCCAAATATTAAAGAAAATTGCACATAAACCATTATTCTATGTGTGGCCGAGTCTCATATACTCAACTGGCCACAAGGGACCATCTGTTGACCTATGGCGTTTATGTGAAATTTCCATTAATATCTGTGAAATATTGTAACTATGAATATGTCTCCTTTTGCTGGCAGTTAAGGCTGGGCAAGCTCAAGTTAAGTTCAGACATGGCGGGGCCGATAACCCCATGCTGGGATAGGGAATGAAGTGAGACCATTCAAGTTTTTTTTACATCACTGGGAGTTTCGCCTGTAAGGGGGCGGGCCGCGCTAAGGCAGCCAATGAGAAATCAGGCGGGTTTTTGGTTACTCTGGGGAAAGGGGAGGCAGCTCGGTCTTTTCTGGGAGAACCAACAAGCGACATGGATCCAAGGTAATTTCTCCAGGAGCAGGGGAAGGTATGCCCTGCTACTTGTAACTAAACATGCTTTTACATCACGGTCTGAAGGAAAATAATCTATATTCCTTCATATATATATATATTTTATTTCAACCTAACATTTTCTGCCTTGATGTGCTAGGGATTTGTGTATTAGCTTGACTTTTAACTACCTGTAATAAATGTTATTATATTCAAAGCCTTTCCTCCTGGTCTATAGAACTCTCATTTAACCCATATCATATTTTGTGATTAATAAATCAGAAATAGAGATTTTAGAGGTTACATGCTGCTATCAATTTGTCCAATGAGGAGAGTGACAGCAGCAGGAGCAACTTGTGCACATCCAAGGATCGGATTGGGCTCAGGTAAGAAAAAGTGTGTGTGGGGGGGGGGGGGAACTGCAGCACAGAAGGGGGGGGGGGGAGACTGCAGCACAGAAGGTTTTTAACCTTAATGTATAGAATGTATTAAGGCTCGATTCACATCTATGCATGTTGCTTTTGAGCGTTTCTGCAGTGCTTTTTGCGGTGCTTGCCGTGTTTTTGGACACGTGTTTTTACCGCGATTTTGCTTTTTTTTATTACATTGTATATAGCTGGTTGCTAAGGAAGGGGCCCCCTCCTTAGCAACGAGATATATACAGTGTAAAAAAAAAAAGAAATAAAAAAAAAACGCAGCATCGCAAAGAGCACTGCAAAATCGCTGCACTTGCGTTTTGGATGCTGGTCCATTGAATTCTATTACATGCAAAACGCAGAGGCACAAAAATGCATTGATGTGAACATGTTCCATAGGAACCCATGTTAAAAAATGTCCCTGCATTTCTGCAAAATGCATCAAAAAATGCATTTGTGTGAATCAAGCCTTAGGTAAAAAACCCTGAGACTTTACAATCACTTTAACGGTCACCTCAAAAAGGGAGGATGCAGTTGAAGGCAACTTATATCTGATATCTCCCATAATTTGACCACTCTTATTGATTGCTAGCAATTTTAGGAGCAAGATTGAACACTAAAAATCTCAGGTGTAACTCAAGGCTAATGGAAAATAAAATGGTTCAACATCACTGCAATCTGTGCACTTCCCTCCATGTAATACCCGCATTGCACAAAAAAAAACACTTGTTGATGCTGCAATAAACCCGTGTGGTCCTAACTTCCTGTCTAAATGGACAGCACTGAAATCCCACGCAGTATTGTCAGCACTGCCTGAATTCTCACCTTCTGGCCTACAGATCACCTCCACATATCCTCATCTCCAAAACATGAGTGTTCTGTGGTACAGAAGGGGAACACCCAGGTAGGTATGACAACACTGCTTGGGATTTAAAGGATAAGTTCACCTTTAAAAAAATAAATAATAATAAATGCACATTTTTTTTTGCAGGTAAAAAAAAAGTGCATTTACAATTGTTTTTGTAGAAGCCTGGACAGCATTGCACTAGCGACCAGCAGATTTCTGGTGCCATATAGGACTCCTGCAGACTGTCAGTGTAAGCTGTCTGCACGCACATCGTACAGGCAGGCAGTGTTACACTAACAGGAAGAATCAATGAACTACCAGAGCGCTCGGGAGGTAGTTCATTGAGAACTACAAGCTGACAGCCACCAAGGATGTTGGTACTTGTAGTGGATTTATTCACATCACTCTGTGAATGAATGACATGGCCGGAGCCCCACACAGCTGCGCTCTTTTCAAAAAGCGACAGCTGGTACGGGGAACTCCTCCCTGTACTGAGAGAGAATCGACTGCAACAATGGAAACATGTTCCATCCAAAAAACATGTTCCCAAAGGTGAATTTATCCTTTAAGGGCAGCAGAGGCAGTAATGTCAGCTCAAATAAGTGGTTTACGAACTAACTAGGTTTTTGGAAAATCAGAAGTATTTTTTTGTGCTTGCAGTGTTTTCAAATGGGTAAAAACAGAGAAATCTGCAGGTATTGCTTTTTTTTTTTTTGACCAAATATATACTTTACGTCTCTAAATAGCAAGGTATTAAAATCACCCTTGCAGCTTAGCAGCTAATACTGGTAAAAACAACTAAAAAGCAGTTTTGGAGTCCTGAGGTTATAGCAAATACAGGGGCACTGTGCTGACCAAGGGAGGGACACAAATTTCAATATGCCTCTCAATGTTCCCCAGTAAGAATGTCTGCATACTGTCCTTGGCTGTATTAAAAGTGTTTTCCTCTGTCATCTTCCAGTCTAATTCCCCATCAAGCGTGTACACAATTTTAAATCCAGAAATTGATTTTTTTCCAAAGTAGCTTTATGTGAGGCTGACATTATGTACAATCACAAGCAAGTCTGCCTAACCCTAAAATTGCTGAACAGATAGGCTACCTTACTGACAATAATGGCTCAGTGGGAGCACGCTGTAGAGAAAAGTGCCAATTTTGGTTTCTGTACGAGTCATCTTTGTAGGGGGTGCAAGATCACAACAATTTTGTGTGAATTTTCTCTGGCTAACCAAACAGGAAGAGACAGGCAGCTTTACCTGAGTGCAAAATACAAAAAAAAAAAAAACCTTTTAAAATAAAAACTGCTAGATATTTTTATTGCTTGCTGTGAGGGTAAAAAAAAAATAAAAAATCTGTATTCGAGGAAGCTGAGATGTGGGGGACAAAAGGCAATTTAGGCACTTTAAAATGAGGTATAACAAGGTATGTAATTGTAAAGCTAGACACACTACATTTTGCCCACTGCGTGCTTTTATTTAAGTGGATACTGAGATTGCCTTCAATAAGGTATAATCTTCTGTAATCATTTTTGGTGCCGAACGCAATTACAACTCAATGGGGAAGGCAAGGTGGCAAACAATGACAAGAGTTCTACAGGTCTGACTTCCCCACACATTTACATTTGGCCACTGGGTAAAAGGTAGGGTTGAATGCTTACCACTGTCCCAACACAGAAGATGCTAATTAGAGCAATGTATTAAAGATAAACTTTAGTCGACATTGTAAATTATGTACTAAAATACCTAAGGTGTGTGTTTTCCATCTAGACATAGATGTAATATACCAAGGGCATTTTGCTATTTTTAGTGCCTTTTTGCTGGGAATACCAAGGGCTAAGCCATATGAATTTCAGGGCTGACTTTGTCAATCCTCATAAAGAAAGCGAGGAAAACAAAAGGAGACAGAAAAAAATGAGGAAAGTAAAGAAAAGGGAAATAAAAAAAAAACAAACAAAGGCGTATTAAACCCAAAAGCAGACTTATTTTGGATTGTATACCAAAATTATTCTGCTGTTTACCAATTCTTATATGTGGTGGCTGCATTCATTTTTTATGGGCTATCTTTCGTTTATTTTCATCTTGCCAGTTAGTATGCAGATGTCCAATAAAAGAAAAGCAGAAAGTAAAAAAAAAAAAAAAAAAGCAAATGAAAGAGAAGAAAAAAATTAAAGGAAAAATAAATACAGATGAAAATAAAATGAAAAAGGAAAAGAAATGTAAGAGAGTAAGTAAATGGAAAGGTATGGAAAAGTAGTGGTAGGGTAAAGTAGTGGTAGGGTAAAGTAGTGGTAGGGGAAAGTAGTGGTAGGGGAAAGGAAATGAATTTGAAAAGTAAAAGGAAAAGAACTGAAAGGGGAAAAAGAAAAAGAAAGTAAAAGAAAAAGGAAATGAGTTCTTCATTAAAGTAAAGTGGGGTACATACTATGAGAAAATCTTTCAACATCAATTCAGACTTTCCAAAGAGACAAACTCAAAAAAAAATTCTCGTACGTGAACAGATTTTTGTTCAATAGGTACTGTTTTCGTACAATAAAAATTGAATAATAACGACTAAGCATGGTCAATAACAATAAACAACAAAAAAAGCCTTTGTTGTACGAGAATTTCCATACAATTAGTGCCATCCTCGGTTCTGATCTGCTGTGAAACATTGAGGAAAACCAGACAATGTTTTATCCAATTTTCTTATAGTGTGCACTAGGCTTAAATGTGGGCTCTTACAG
This sequence comes from Lithobates sylvaticus, assembly GCA_028564925.1. NCBI lineage: Eukaryota > Metazoa > Chordata > Amphibia > Anura > Ranidae > Lithobates > Lithobates sylvaticus. Next base: position 462,323,525 of record CM053030.1, on the reverse strand, counting down.
TCACACTAATCTATGTCTGCCCACCAGGTGTCAAGACGCATCTGTCAAGAAACCTTGGTTTGCCAGTGTCCATTGTCCGAACATAATTACATACAGTACTACTCACAGGACTAGAGCAGTACCACTTGGGAGTTGGTCACTAGACACCGGCACTTGCTATATTTAATGACTTTGCTGGAAAGAAAGCAAATTCTGATAACTGCCACGTAATCCAACATTCAAATACAGAGGTTGATTTACTAATGGTAAACAGACTGTGTACTTTGCAAGTGCAGTTGCTCCGGAGCTTAGTAAATGAGGGTGCAAGCACTGCTGACTTCCAACATCCAATCATGCGCAAGCAAAAATAATTATTTTTTCCTTGCATGTGAGTGGGTGTTCTATGCAAAGTGTCGCTTCACCTCATTTACTAAGCTCTGGCGCAACTGCACTTGCAACGTGCACAGTCTATTTGGCTTTAGTAAATCAACCTCAAAGACACGCAGTGCAGGTTAAGTGCAAAACTTGACACCCAAATGGGCACTGTGACAAACATTTTCAGTCTTTCAGTTAAAGAAAAAAAAAAAAAGTCTTACACTATTAGAATTCTGAAAAACAATTTCCCCTTTTGCATAAAAGGCAGTGCCTGCTAAAGTGAGGCTAAGGGCCAACAAAACAATTGAACTTTAAATCCTTCATTCAGTACATAAAGAATTGCATACAATGGCAGGAGACAAAATAGAAAGACAGATCTATCCAGCCTTGACGCATAACTTGCAACTTTTTGGCAAGAGAGGTGCAACAGCTCAGCTACAGAGCTGGAAATGGTCAGATTAATGGCGCACCTCAACCTCCCCGCATAAATCATTTAAAATATGGCAGATAAATGAAAGTGGCGTGCTTGGGTTTTCGCTGCATGGCTCACAAAATAAGAAAAATTGGCAGCTGGGGAGTTTTATCGGAGTTCACAGGTAGTCGGAGAATGTCATTTACTCTGGAACAATGCCGCAACTGGAGCTGCGCGCAGAAAGGCCCATGGCAGAGGCTTTTGTAGAAAATACCGATGTATTGCTGAATGCCAATGTCAAAACCTCACCAGGCACTACATCATTTAGTAAATTATTAACATCCTCCACTAATGAAGAAGCTTCCTTCATTAAATATTGACGTGCTATGTTTTAGGATGTTTGCCAGCACTGACAGAAGGTGTATATGATAAATATAGCTCCCAGGTCCTTTTTTTTTTCCTATTCCCTTCTGGCTCCCCAGTGCTTACTTAAGGGAAAGATGTGGTGATTGTTGTCTTTCCAAGGGCTTTGTGAGAGAGAATATTGGAGGATCACACTGTACATCCCTCTCGGGGGAGCAGAGTAGGTCAGAGGGTTGGCCCTGTGTTAATGGCAACACATGGCCGCACAAGGCAAGGCTCTGGCCATGTTTCAATTACCTTTTTCAATTAGTTCCAAGGATCAATGATTGTACTAAAAAGCCTGTAGGAAAATGATCAGTGTAGACAAGCCGCTATTATTGGTTTACATGTTTAATGGACTGTATCAGAAAACAGCCAGTGAGCTCCCATCACTCAAAACAGCTTAAAATAGACCCATCAAGCACCACGGAAAACTCGCTCATTAATAGTACAAACTGAGTAAAGCACAGATGTCAACTGTCCCTGGTTTTCAGGGTCTGTCCCTAGTTTTGAGGGTCTGTCCCCGATTTTGAGGGTCTGTCCCCGATTTTGAGGGTCTGTCCCCGATTTTGAGGGTCTGTCCCCGATTTTGAGGGTCTGTCCCTAGTTTTCAGGGTCTGTCCCTAGTTTTCAGGGTCTGTCCCTAGTTTTCAGGGTCTGTCCCTAGTTTTCAGGGTCTGTCCCTAGTTTTCAGGGTCTGTCCCTAGTTTTCAGGGTCTGTCCCTAGTTTTCAGGGTCGGTCCCTAGTTTTCAGGGTCTGTCCCTAGTTTTCAGGGTCTGTCCCTAGTTTTCAGGGTCTGTCTCTAGTTTTCAGGGTTTGTCCCTAGCTTTCAGACTGACCTACCACATAAAATTCCTTACGCTTGCCATACACGGCACAATTTTGAATGATACATGGAGCGTGTGCCTCAGATTGATATATCCATTAGAGCTGCACGATTCTGGATAAAATTAGAATCACAATTTTTTTTTAACAATAAAGATCACTATCCTCGGCGTAACATCATCTTTCACATTATAAAAAAAAATTGGGCTAACTTTACTGTTTAATTTATACATTTTTTTTAAATTCATTGACGTGTATTTTTTCCTAAAAAATTGCTTTTGAAAGAGCGCTGCGCAAATACAGTGTGACATAAAATATTGCAACAGCCGCCATTTTATTCTCTAGGGCAGGGATATGCAATTAGCGGACCTCCAGCTGTTGCAGAACTACAAGTCCCATCAGGCATAGCAAGACTGACAGCGACAAGCATGATCTTGTAGTTTTGCAACAGCTGGAGGTCCGCTAATTGCATATCCCTGCTCTAGGGTCTCTGCTAAAAAAAAAAAAAAAAAATATATATATATAAATATATATATATAATGTTTGGGGATTCCAAGTAATTTTCAAGCAAATATAGTGATTTTAACTTGTAAGCAACAAGTGTCAGAAAAAGGCTTAAGTCTTTAAAGAGGAACTGCAGTCTGCTCACTTCATTTGTAATAAAAACATCTTTGCCATTCTGAAGCTTCCCTCCAACCACTTTGCATA